>VWZL01002968.1:128831-288275 GCA_013396915.1 Stercorarius parasiticus | reverse complement strand
TTGGAACTAGGTGATCTTTAAGGTCCCTTCCAGCCTGAACCATTCTGTGTGTTATTCTGTGATTATATTTCAGCCAGAGTATCACGTCCTTAGCATCGTGTTGTTTAAAACTATAATGCTCCACGGTTGACAAACATACAGGTATTAATCTTAATAAGGATTGATTACATGGTTAATTATCAGTTGCAACTGTGCTACGTCAAGTATTACAATAACAGCAATGCCAGCCATTTTACGTTGTGATTCTCTTCCCAACTGTTAATGCCGTAAGTTAATGATTTGATAAAGTTCAGATTGCTGATATAATCAGATCACAGCTGCTCTGGTAATGAGTGCTATAGAGATGTCTATAAGGAGGTTATCTAATTAAGTATTAACATATCCATTGCAATATCCATCATTATGCTCTAATGCTGTCCTTCCCAAATATCCATTTTGGGAATCCTCATTAGTATAATTTGCTCTGGGGCTCACCTGTAAAATGAAATACATTGACACTTACCTAGCAGGGATCCCAGTGGAGCATTTGTAGGTTCTTCTGCTACCACCGCATGGGGAAAATCTGGCAGGAGGCTAACTCCACAGCAGGGGCTCCACTGCAGGTGCTCCCACTGCTGCCTTGCCAGGCAGGAGCGTTCAGCAATCATGACTCTGCTCCTCCAAAATCAGGCTCATTTTTATTCAACAGCTTTTTAAATTTCACATTTGGCTAATACACTGATGGCTTTGGAGCCTTTCGCTTCAAGTTTTAGAATCTCTGAGGCTTAGGTGGGCTACAGTTTGGTTTTCCCTCCCTCCTCTCCATTAACTATGCAAGTTAAAAATATATAATTTTTAGATGAAATCTAATATTCTGACACACAGGTCAATGACCACTGGATTTTTAGAGAACACACCAAGGTCAGGAAAGGGCACACACAGGAGTAAAATATAATTCAGAGCACTATAGGAACATGATCATGAAGAAATAATGGAGGGACAAGCTGAGGCAGAAAGAAAGTGGATACAGGAATGGCATGGCACTCTGCCCTGAGGTTTTCTGAAGACAAAGGAACATGGTAGCCTCAGCCAGACCATTTAATGTGGAAAGAGTTTTCAAGTGGAAAATTTTAGGTTTTATAGTGACTTCATAAAGAAATACCTTGAATCTTGACTGAATAAAAAACATCATACCAGTGTCTAGGACAAGAGTTACCATGGACGTTTCAATGTATTGTGAAGCTTTGGAAGACTAAAGTCCTTAAAGGAGTGTTACGGCCTAACTGAAATACAAAGATTGGTTATTAAAGCCATAAGTAAGCCCATCCATAACCAGTGGCACAGGATCGAGACGAAAACCCAAGTTTCTACAAAAGGGGTAACTGGACAGTGTCATTGCTGGAGACATTTAGGCAGTATGTGAGGTATGAAACCTGGGTTCTGCCATACATAAGTGGCACAAAACAAAGAAGACATTAAATTTCCTTTTTTCAACAGTCACCTTCACTGGATTAGAGAAAGCAGTAGTATTTTTTTCTCTTCATTCTTTTTCCTTTTCTATAGTTCTCCTGCCTTCATCAGCTTTACCAGGTTGGTTGCCACCAAGGATTTAAAGAACAGTACACAAAGTCTCACAAGCAGAATCTGTAAACAAAGTACACCAGGCAGCATTATGCCACAGAACAAGACAACAGCTGTCATTGACATGTACGGGCAATTTATAATTAGAGACTAAGAGATCTAGGAAGGTGTTTAGTATCTTGGAAATGCAGAGCAAGGAAGGTCAGAAAACAGGGAGGTGGTGTCTGAGCCTGAAGATGGGACAGAGCCGTGGCTACCTTCCAAATGAGGAGAAAGATAAATAGGTGAGAATACAACAGATCAATTTTATTTTAGGGAAAGCTGGTCTGCAAGGCATTTTTTTAAAATAGAAAATTGCTCTTTGCAGTGTTTCTGAAAATTGGATGGTAGAGCATAATAAGATTTGATATGAAAAGACATTCCTTGGCTAATTCACATTCTCTGCCTTCTGATCTACCACCCAAATGGCCTGGTTTATCTGCATTTTTGTTGCATGTTAAATAATGGATATAGTAAGCATTTAGCAGTACAAAATAACATTAAAACCCTGGAGATTGGTGAATAATACATTAAGAAATGTAATTTCATTAGTAGTATGTTTCCTTTTTATTATATTAAATGCTCAGTAGCTGTATGAAGAATAGAAATGTGCATGACTCTTACTTTCTTACTAATAAATTCAGCAGAATGAAGGGAAAAGCTAGAGAAAAATAAATTACTGTTTCTGCAATTACGACGACTGTTCTTGCATCAGAAGAATCTCTTAACAATGAGTGTACTCAGCCATAGCTATCCCCAGAAAGCAACTCAAAGCCATCAAGTTAAGCAAAATGGGACCTCTGTGGATCATCTGTAAGAAATCATTGAGACAGCTACACTGGGAGAATTTAAAAAGGATTCTGTTTTTATGCGAACAACAGTAACACCTAAAGCCATTATACTTATTTCAAAAAGTTACAAAAATGGATTCAGAAACATGAATGCAATCATGGATTGCATAGATGGTCTGAGGAAGAAATTTTTTTGTCCGAGGAAGTTCCACAATCGGATAGGTGCATTGGCAACATTTTCTTTGGGAGCATTAGATGTAAACCACAGAGTGAAGCAGAACAGCCCTTTAGAAGCTTCATTTGTCCGTATAGGCAAGAAGTCAGTCCTTAGTCACACTCCGAATATATCCTCTTGGAACAGTTTCATGTCTCAAAAAGCACAATGCATGTCATTAAGCACTCCCAGAAAAGTATTTTTTTCATCATCCTATGTATTATTAACTTCATATACCTTAAGGTTTGGTTTAGCATCTGCCATTGTATCATCTTAGAGCTATTCTGGCTCTAAGCGTGCAACCATTTCAGCCTGCTGAGAAAGTACAGAACATCTTCCAGCTGAAATTCATATTTAATGATACATCTTAGAAGGATGAAAAAGAAAATCTGGATCTAAGAGTTTTATTGCACTGGGTTCCTTTTAGTATTTTATAAAGATTAAGAATTCTCCTTTGCAGAATCTTCACTCAAATTCATCTTACAAAGAGTCATATATTTCATTTTAAGGTCCTGTATGCTTCACACATTGCGTATGATTGTTGTTATTGTTGCTTTTGCGTTTCTTTCCATTCTCCAAGGAAATGTTGGCTGGAGAAGACATTATGTACAAAAATGTGTGACTCTAACAGAAAAAATCTTTTCCCACCATGGTCAGGCAACATCTAAGAGAGTTCTCTTAAAAGATAAGACAGAGTTAGGGTGACTGTTGTATTGCAGATGTTGTGATGTTAGGAACGGAACCTGTTTGTAAGGAAACTGCAAAAGTGGGATTCACCTTTGGGTTGCAGACACTCAGCTTAAGATGTCTTACAGCCTAAGTGTCTGGTAAGCGAGATCAATGTCCAAGCTCGTATGACAGTCAGAGGAGGACCTAGTCAATACAGCTGATGGAGACTGCAGAGATATTCAGCTCACACTAAAATAGATTCTGACACCTGTCCAGCTCAATGGTTTCCCCATTCTTTTGACCACACTGACTGGAATGGGACAGCTTGCTTGCATGCTCTGTGCCTCCAGTGTAGACACCTGAAGAGCTAAATCCCTTTGACGTAAGCTTTGATTTATGATGATGTGGCAACCTGTCTGCATTTGATGGGCTGTTTGTTATCTCAGTCATAGCTGGCAGCACAACACCTTTTCCTCTGAGTTTTTCACTTATTGAGAAAATGGTACAGTCATGGAAGTTTTAATGTTTTATTTTCCACTTACATCAACCAGTATGTGCATTGTACTTACGTAGTGGACATTTACGTGACTTACATCTGTACCTGTGTATTTATATCACGATCAGACTGACTCCCTGTACTTAACTTCTAATATAAACTATGCTATCTTCACCAGACATCAGAGTTTTTCAAGGGTTAAAGATGCGAAGAATGAAAACTACTATGCAAATAATGTTTAGTGAGGGGAATAACTGTCACCGCATACAATATACAGATGTTTCCATCTGCTTTGTTACTTCTAGCTAAATCTGTATTATTTAGGCTATTACAAGTCCAGCGTGGATATGATTTCTAATAACAAGGCACAGGTGCTCCTTTTAATTCCCTCTTTCACTATTTGCTTGACAACACATTTTACTTCAGCTGTTGGGTGTTATTACTTTAGGCAGCCTAACGCTATAAAGCGAACATAACTTATAAATTATATTTTGGACTCACTGAAGCAAGCAGCCTTTTAAGATGTGCAATTTAAATAACAATTTAATAAAATATGTATTTCCTGTTTTGTCTTTTTTTTATTATGTAAGTTGATCCTGGAACACTAAGTTCTTATTTTGTCTGACAGTACTTTGCTCTGTAACTCATGAAACACTGCACTTTTTTATTATTATTTTGAAGTCAAACTGAAACCAAGAAGCAATTCATGCCCCTTCCTAACTATCCTGAACTCTGGAGACTTGTAAATTATTTAAATAATGGAGATAAAATAGAGACAGACATTAACTAAAGCCAAGAGGGCAAACAGTCTCTGAGATCTAACTATGCCTCAAATAAAAAAAGGAAATAAACCATATGGGAAGTCACGAACAGACAGCTTGGCTTTTTTTTCGGAACAGATTAACAGAAGCCTTTCTGTTCACAACTAAGTAATTCATAGCTCATTCCCACTACAGCCACTGCTCTCTTCCACGCAGCTCATTCACTCCATCGTCATTCCTCCCACAATCTTACTGAACAAATTGCTTGCAACCAATTGGTTGAAAAACTGCAATGGCTCCATTTACGAGTAACGGTAGTAACATTCCATCATTTGGGGAAGACTTTGCCTAAACTGAGACAAAAATTCAGTATGAGAGATAAAATTAGGGGAAAACTAAAATAAATGATTTCTTCTATTTCCTTGCCCTGCCAATTTTAAATACGGCTAGAAAGCATTGGCAGTCTTCTTTTAAAGGGTGATTAAAAATAAGAAAGAAGACAAAAAATTAGAAGAGGTGTTGCTGGAAAACTGAGTGTGGGAAGCTGATGGTAAAACCACCATTCCTGAGAGTATAATAAAGGTTCTGTTGTGGAGGTACAGAGCAGAGCCAAATCTCACACTGCTTCAAGACAAAATAAACTTCAGTCCATTTCCTTCTCAAAATCACTTGCCTCCTTTCCTCTACATTTTTTAATCATTACCATGTTCAAACCAGGTCTCAAACACGGCTGTTTGGAGACAGCCCTGCTTACAAAAGGCAATCCATCCTTGGAGCACCTAAGCCTCAGTTTCTTTCTAGTGTAAACCAAAGGTCGTCTCCAGCAAATGCAAGCATTTCCTGAGGCTTACTTTGAGTTCATCATGGTGGAAAAAATGTAAATACGCCCTTCTGCCACATAAAAAGGATCAGAAGATATCCTAATCGCAGAACAGGGCTCATTTGCAGCTGTAAAAATGGAAGAAATGTAAGCTGCCTTGTTAAATCTGTAATGATGGCACTATTTCCTTCTGTGATACCTCCATGTATTTGAAAAATAATGCAGTATTTCTTCAAATTTCGAAGATATTATTCAAGGCACTACTGCTTATATGAAGGTAATAATAAATTCTCAGGTATCCATAATATCTGGCATGGGGTCTGAAATATCCATTAAATACCTTACATGAAACCACTTCCTGGCAAAGAAGTGAATATTCCTATTAACTAGCACTGACAGTACAATAAGCACCATTAAAGGGAAATTACCAAATTAAAATTGAATCAGTTTCATAGATGAGTTAAAAGTAGTTTTAAGGACTACATCTGCCCACCCTGGCAGTGGGCCTGATCTAGTGGAGAAATTTACAGAAGTCGTTTTTTTTAAAGCACACAAATAATACAATTTTCCTCAGCCTTTTTTCATGCTTACATTTAGATCTGGATCTGGGACAGGTAGTAAAGTGAGAAAGGCAGAAAAGTTTCCCCTTGAGAATGACTAGCTGGGGAAACCCATATGCGAAATGGTGGCAAACATGCTAAATAAACAGAACAACAGGTAAAATACTTTGACTTCTATTACCTTACAGTTCTCATAACTTTATGTATGCCTTGAAACAACAAAAATACTTTCAGATGCAAGTGAGATTTCAAGTTGATGATGTCCTCCTATAAAAACAATATTCAAATCTATTAACATATCAAGCAATTGTATCAGTAGCACAGTACTTCTGCCTATTTAACATAACACTGTTAAACTTTTGGTAATCATATCAATAATCTTAATGGATACAAGTGTGTATGTTTGTACATAATACATGTGTACATGCACACACATGCACATGTGTATAAGGAAACTTCTGCAGTTAAGTCCGTTAGGATTAATTATATGGTTACCAGCAGCTATCTTGCCTGAATCCTTTCTCAAATGCTGCAGGTGTGTCCTGGCTTTTGCAGGTGACCAGAACAATGTGAGCCTGCACTTCGGTGCAGCTGCAGTTGCACACCTCATCCCCTCCCCAGGAAACCGTGCTTGGAGCCACCCCTTATTCCTCAGGAAAACACGCCCCTGAGACCATGTTTCCCCAAGCTTGTGTTTTCAGCTGGAGCTCCTTCCTTTATTTCTGCCAGTCACTGACTCCTCTGTGTAATCTTTGATACCCTACTGTGGATTTTCTTTATTTATGTTATTTCGCGAAGTGTGAAGAATTCATTGTTTTCCAGGAGATGATGTTCCTACCCAGCTGTGTTTTTATTTTCATTAAAACTGAGGGAGAATCTCCAGCTGCAGGGGAAGCTGAAAAGTAAATCAAGAAATAATATTCCAGCAGAAATATATCTTGGAGGTACCATTCCACCTATGTGGTGGCCACGGCAGCGTAACTTCAGATACTGTGGCAACTTTTACTCATTACATCAGACTTATTTCATGGGTCCAGTGCTGTTTTTGTTTTATCCCAGCTCTTTTGCTTGTAAAGTTTCATGGATTTAAAATTAGTACTGTTGTGCAGAAGTTTCTCAAGAGAAGATTTAAAACACTACGTATTCACCACATCATGTTTCCTGGCTTTATGTGATTCAAAGTAAAGCACAGTTAAACACAGCAGGCCAAAATCTCAGCTGGTGTCAATCATATCAAGTCCTTTAAAATCAATGGAGCTGGGCTGCTTTGTCTCTGCACCCAGATTTTTACTGATACAGGAAAATGGTGTTTTTATAAATATGCAAAATATGTAAATGAGTAAGCTTGCTTTGCTTAATTTTGATGCCACATGAACACTGGTTCCAAAGACAGCTGAGGCTAGTGTTCCAGATGTCATAACACAGGATCCAATCAACACATTATTTCAGCTAAAATTTGCAAAATATTCTTTAGAAGTTGGTGAGTGAGTCCATTGCCCGTGCCCGGTTCTCCGCAACCCCCCCACCCCAGCCTGCAGAAGTTTGACATTCAGTGAGTAGAAATATGAGTGATAATGCATATATTTTAAAGGAAACTATCCCTAGAGATGTTTAATGTCCACTGTGCACGTTAACGATGTCGACTCAACAATATTTTTGCCTTGGTCTTCACTGAAAAGTGCTCTAGCCACCCAGTTCGAAGAATCCAAAGGCAGGGACTAGTTCACTACAAGAGAAGACCAGGTTTGAGACCGTCTAAGGAACCTGAAGGTGCACAAGTCCATGGGGCCTGATGAGATGCATCCAAGGATCCTGAGGCAACTGGCAGATGAAGTTGCCAAACCACTATCCATCATATTTGAAAAGTCATGGCAAACTGGTGAAATTACCACTGACTGGAAAAGGGGAAATATAAGCGCCGTTTTTACAAAGGAAAAAAGGAAGACCCAGGTAACTACAGGCCACTCAG
The DNA here is from genome assembly GCA_013396915.1 of Stercorarius parasiticus. NCBI lineage: Eukaryota > Metazoa > Chordata > Aves > Charadriiformes > Stercorariidae > Stercorarius > Stercorarius parasiticus. Next base: position 280,396 of record VWZL01002968.1, on the reverse strand, counting down.
TCTAACCTCTATACCTCTCAAGATCATGGAGCAGATTCTCCTGGAAACTCTGCTAAGGCACATGGAAAATGAGGAGGTGATTGGTAACAGAGAACATGGCTTCACTAAAGGCAAATCATGCCTGACAAATTTGGTAGCCTTCTACAACGGCATTACAGCATTGGTGGATAAGGGAAGAGCCACTGACACCATCTACCTTATCTAGCTAATAAATGATGTTCACCTATTTTAGAGACAAGGATGTCATGCGGGACAGTGTCAAATGCTTTGCAAGTAGCACTAATAGTTTAACTAAGAGTGGTAGAATTTTACTATAATAACTAATTGTTCTTCATCAAAGACACAGACAAAAAAAAAAAAAAGACAAGCAGACTCAATTGCCCCTGATTTTCTTTCTTTCTGAGAAGTGGTATTTTGACCTGCACGAGGGTAAAGGATAAAGACATTATCTAACAATCAGGAAGTCCCATTGACCTTCAAGTGGAGGAAAGAAAGCATGTTATAACTTCAAGTGCAACCCGCTCACTAGCCTAATAGAGAAAGAGACCATATACACAGCAGCTCCCCAGGACACATGATTTCCTCCCACTACTTTAATCGAGATGAAGTGGGACAAACAATATTAACTGCCACCTACAGTAGAAATAGATGTTTCATAGGAGGAAGGAACAACAGGATGGCAATACTACGTTACTTGCCTTTTCTCCCAGTGAAGAAAGGCAGAAAATGATAAAGTGAGACCAAAAGTGTTTCACACTGATACTGTACAGTTTTATCTTGAAGTTAAGAAAAATTATCTTCACTATTCTTCTGACTGAAATGTAGTAGCTCCAGTTTTGTTAACCTTAAAATAGCACTAGAAAGAAACCTGTAAATAGGAGAGTGGTTTTCAACACAGGACAACAGCGAAGAATAGCCCCTCTCAAAACACTTGTGCAAAATGATCAGTGAAGACCGTACGACTAGTTTTCTGGAAAGAGAATCTATTGCCAATTGACCAGATGATATTCAAAGAAGCGAAGTCCACAGTGTATCCATGGATAATAGCAATTGTTTCTGATTTCTTTACTCACACCCTGCCAATCTATACAGCATGAGGAGGATGCACGTGGAGCACAGAAAAGTGATACTGATTTGAACTCTGAAGTTATTTCTGGTGTTTGAAACTAAAAGCAGAATCCAGCACTTGACAGTACGGTAATTCTTGAGAAGTCTAAGAACTAAGAGTCTAATTTCTTAAAGTGAAAATATATGTAGACAATAGGAAAAAGGATAATATTCATAGCTTGTTAATCGGATGTGGAAACATTGATTTAAGGATGATGCCAATGATATAGACAGTGGAAGAACAGAAATCAGAGATTCTATCACCGACTTTAGGATGTCGTACTTGTCACACAGGCCACACTGTTTTTTATTTGAATAAATGCAGCAATGATCAAATGCCAGATAGAAAGAAAGAAAAAGGATAAAGGGCATAAAATCTTAATTAAAGAGGGATGGTATCATAGCAGAAAGGAACCAGAGGGCTGGACAAAGAAGCACTCGAGGTATATAAAATAATCCCAGTGTCAAAGGACATTAAGTTGGAAAAACAATTCTTGCAAGACAGCTTATTCTACATGTGAAAGCTACTTTCCAAAATACTCCTCATTTGCAAATAGAGGTTTTGCAGTTAAGGTCGAGAGAGAAGAATACAGTGGCAGAGAAAATAACAGATGAACAAAACCAGTAAAAAAAAAAGAGCTGGAGATAAGCTGGAGTTGTAGTGGATGAGATGGGTAAGGGAAAAGCAATACTTAGAGGATTCAATGTCCCATAAAACTCACATAAGAGGAATTAAAAATGTGAAGGATGGGGGGGGGGTAGCAAGAAAAAAAGTAAATCATGTTCTAATGGAGAAAAGTCTTGGTTTAAAACTAAATGTTATCTGGCTGTTGCAGTGTTATAATATGGGTAATTATTCATATATATGTGTATAGTTTTATAATATTTGCCACAGTATAATATATCTACAGTGAGCCACATCTTGGGTTTAAATCCTAATTTGTTAAGCATGGACACTGTTCAATTGCTAAGCTCTTAAACATCTATTTTGAAACCTCTGGAGCAACCAAGGCAAGCCTGCCATCTGTGTTGAGCTCTGATGCACACAGTGGGTGGAAAGTCCCAGCTCTCATCTGTCCTTTCCCAGAAGAGAGGAGGATGTGGCTACAGGAGCGTTTTCCATCCTTTCTGTTCATGGGAGACAATTGCTAGTTGCCTCTTCTCTAATCTGAGGCCATTGCTGAAACAGAAGGGCCTTCCAGGCACAAAGCAGAAGAACAGAACGAGTGTCATCTGTCTGCTGTCCCGGCTGGGAACTCTCTTTACAGCATCCAGGCTGACCCCGTTGTGCAAAGCCCTGGTTCCCACACCGCTCCTGAGAACAAACCAGCAACCTCGGTGATCAAGAATAAGAGCTAAACCCAAATGCTTAAATGAAGCCATCTGGAACCAGAAAACTATGCAGGTCTGGGCTGAAAAGTGACAGTTACTAATGGTTGCCACAACCTGGAGAATCTGCTGCCATCTGCCTCCCTGCTGACTTTGGATGCGTTTCCACCTGGTAGGGCCACAGCCCACGGCTGAACCTTTGCTCAAAAGCAGGATGTAAACAGAGCCACATATTACAGTAAGGAAACAAAATTAGTGTTCCTGTCCAGGGGCAGCTTGGGAGTGAAGGGTCCCAAGCATATATAAGAAGTTCAGCCTGCGCCTCGGTTAAGGAAGAGTGCAATCACATCTTGCAGTACTAAAGGTTATCTGATACCGTTTCCTCTTCCTGCGGTGGACAAGATGACAGCACATTGTAATTCTGCCTTTTAAGGTGCTAGTGTTGAACATGAGCCTCCATAGCTTGGAAATAGCCCAGGCTCTGTGAATAGTACAGGTCAAAATTGTCAGCTTTATCACAAAGAGCTGGGAGGGATTTACATCAAATCAGCCAGTGTTTCTTCCCTCAGCACTGTACCCTGCGTTAGCATTTATTTCAGTAGCCCTATTTTTCAAACTTACAAATGCAGAAGAAACTAAATAAATATATAACAACTATGAATGCTTCTGAATTTATCTGTTTACTTAGACATAGTTACCAATTTGCCTTTTTTTCTTATCTTGTTTCTCTTTGGATTACTTAACAAAGGCCCTGTAAGGAGCAGCTGAATTTTTACTTTGCTAATATTTAATGACTTTTCAAACATTTGGCTTTTAAATGCATTGAAGAGTAACTGTTACAAAGCCGACTGCACATTTTTCAACGATTTCACCCTTTTATTCCTTATATAATGAGCAGAGGACTGAAAATGCTGTTTTGCGTTGCACCTAGAGCATTCACAAAAGCTTTATAGAAGCCTGCACACAAGTGATTATTGAGTATTTCCAAATATATGATAATTCAGTGTCTGCAGTCTCCCACAGAGCCTTGTCTCTCTTGCTTTCAACATGAAAAAAATCCTGCTGCTTCTCAGCAAACAATCCAAATACAATCATTGCTTATTATGATATGCCTTTTGTGCTAAAAAGGATAAGCAAAGACTGAAAGTTTTACATGCTTCCCACTCAGAGGCAAATGCATCAAGATGTTCAACATGATACAAGATCACACAGTACCGTATGGATTACATTGCTTTAATATACAGATGTAGTTGCAAATGCCATTTACATAAGTATTTTTAATATCCTATGCAAGATTTTTAATAACGAATGTCTCATTCAAATCTCCTATATCATTATTGGCGCTGAAATAACTGACCTGATTTTTTGAAGTACTGAGGATGATGTCATTTATTTAAATGATCATAAGGACTTCTGGGCATACATTTAGGTTGATGTTTGTTTAAATCTTAGTGTCATAAATGATATACAAATTATTTATGTAATCTGACATTCATAAATAACAAATTGTTCCTCTGATTCCAGTATCTGTGTTTGCCCAGTTGCCAATGCTAAATGCAGATTTAAAATACCTTTTAAACTACTCTGCACTGCATGGGGACATTTTTCTAGCCTAGTTCAGTCCTTAATAATGTTTTCTTTTTAAGTCCAACATGCAGTTTGTGTACCTAACATTGCAAGGACTAACTCACTGAACAAGAAATATGTGTACCTCCCTAGAGAACACAGTTTTTTTTAAAGCAGCAAGGTGATTTTTTTCCAAAGAAAGGTTATTAAATAGTCCCCTTGAAGGGGAAGGGGGGAGAGGGGTGTTAGAATTTGAATAAGGTCATTTCCCATTTGATTAAAATGTTGAAAAGGTGTAGATGAACTGTAAATGAAGTTGTTCTACCTTTCATTCAAGCAAAGGGCATATCAAAGTCAAAAAGTGCTTCTTTTTCTAATGCTTTCTTTGTGAATACAGAGGCTCACACGCCTTGCATCCTAGATGGTACGCTTTCCCAAATCCTATTTCCAAACTTGTGTATGCTTTGAAACTTCCTACAGCGTATTCTGCTGCAGTAATCTAGGTTGGACTCTGCGATACATCTCCACAGCTCCTGTTTGGTAAGCAGGAAGGCCCTACTTCTTATCACCAGGCTTACCCCGGAGATGAGGTCCTGGAGATCATGCCCTCCATAATCTAAAGGTCTACTTTATATTATGAAATTAAAAGCAGTAGAAAGGGATTTTCTCTTTCATGGGCCCTGGACACAGCTGATAAAATCCACTTAGCCTGGATGGGAGACAATCTCCCTGAATTAGAAACAATACGAGGCATAGGCTTTGCTTTGCAGAGACTTGGTTTGTCCTGGTATAGTTATGCGGACAAAGCAGGATGGAGTTTTGTCCCTACACACACGCAGTTTGTAAAAGGAAAATCCGCACTTGTATAGCACCCAGCACAAGGTCTGTAGTCTAATGATTGAGGGCTTATATATGTGATAAAATTACAAATTATTATTATTATTATTATTATTATTATTATTATTATCAGCATTAATAATAGTATCAGGGACCCCACATAGGTCACATAGCTTCCACTAAATTAAAGACTGTTAAAATATTATGTGGGGGTCTTTAAGTTCCCTTGAGCGTAGGATAAAAATACTACAAAAATTAGTTCAAGACAAGTCTCCCTCACCGAACCTATTCTGTACTGTCTTATCTGGGTGCTCAAAGTGCGGCCACAATATTTAGTAAATGAGTGTGATCAGGCTAAGTTTTCACATAAGCTTACTAAAGTAGTTCAGTTCTTTCCCTTTTTATCGATAGCATTTTAAACCCAGAAAGGGCCATTGCAGTCATCTGTTTTAAAGACGAGCAAAACACAGCCAATAAGTCTTCCTGGAATGAATTTCTACTTCAAGTCAAATAACTAGGTTAAAAACACAACAGAGCTTTTTGAAAAAGCTATTCAAAATTTCAAGTGCTAGGGAGTCCATCATAACCTTTGAATAGCTGTTTCTATGGATAATTACCCTCACAATTAAAAATTTGTGTACTGAATAGAGCCTGTATTTGCCTGGTTTCAGCTTCCAGCCAGAGGATCTTCATGTATCTTAGTCAATTAAAAGCAAGCCTATTCAATCATCAAACTGCTGTTCTACACATATGTGTGTAAAAGCCATGATTAAATCACCTTTTACACTGCTTTTTTCTTAAAGAAATAGACTTAACTCCTTCAGTGTCTTCCTAGAGGGTATATTTTAATTACTTCTAAATATTATTATGACACTCCTCTGAGTCTTCATCACTGTTTCGATATCTTTCTTGAACTGTTCACACATGGACACCAGGAATGCTTTTTCAATTGAAAACCAGCTGTGGCCATATCTTTTTCAGATTGAACTAAGTACAACTCAGTTACATGCATTTGAATCTGAGCAATTTTAGCCTTTCATTTTATGATTAATTAATGTTTATTTGTCAATATTCAATCCTTTTTCATCCAGTGCAACCTTTTTGAATCAGGAAGTTGCTATCTGCTATTCTTTAGAAATAAAATACTTATTTCTGCACTTTTCGTATATTTCAGAGGAGTCCCCTATGCTCCCTGTTTATTTTCCCCTGTATTTTACAGAAAACCATTTGAAAAGCCATGTTTCTAGCACTATATCTGTGGTATCACAAACTTTCTATTTTACAGAGATGTGACTCTCTTCTTCTAAGGCCACTAGCCCAATTTTTACAGACCGGAAAACTGATAATTAATCAATCATAACTCAATGTTTTTAGCTTGGGCTGATGTAGGAGAAACAAAACAAAGAAGAAGAAGCCAGAAAGGAAAAATCAGTAGAAATAAGCTTTATTCTAAGATCCTCCCCTTCTAATCACCAAGCTGCTGGTTCTCAAAACACCCCAACCTGGTGCTCATGCTACCAAACTGTTCTGGAAAAAAACATATGCTCTGAGACTGTTATGTGTAAACATGCAAATGTTTTCAAATTAAGGAGTAAGAGGACTTCCCAAAACTATTAGGTCAGCTTGCAAAGCCTAGTGAAACAAATATAGATCAGAAGTGTAGGCATGCCTAGACTCCAGATAGCCTGGAGTTTCCTGAAGAAAGATTTAAATATTCTGGAAAAAAAATCACCTCTGTCTCAAGCTAGTAATTTAGAGCAATTTCTGAGATGCCTGATTTCTATTAAAGATTAAACCAAGATTTTGAAAAGTAATTAGGAGATCCAGATGCGCAGACAATGAACATTTCAGAGTCCAGATTTTTAGAAACTGCTGAGTCAGTTCAGAATTCAGGGAATCCCCCTTCTGTGGTGTCTCAGATTGAACTCCCCAAATCTCTAGCTGCTTTTAAAACTCTCAGCCTTAATGGCATCTATGTAATACGCAAGAATGAATCTTAATTTAGTGGTTGTAATGAAAGCGTTAACAACTTGCATTAGAGACATTCAGGCTTCTCTCAAAAATTATAATAATTTCATTTTAGCAAAAAAAAAGTCTACATAATTCAATATTATTTTTTTCAATCAGTTTATTGTAAATATCATATGAGTCCCAATTCTAGAGCATATTAGTCTCAAAAAGAACCACTGTTGTATTTAAAATAGGAAAGATTTAGCCTTAGCAATATTTTTTTTTCTTTCTGTTAAAAAATAAAAAAGTCTTTAATCCCTGCTAATGCTGCCATAAGAAAGAGTGTGACAGTACTCTCTCATCAGCAATTATTTAATATTAATTCTGATAAGGATGTCATCTTGTTCTGGTGTGCTATAAGCCTTGAATCACTGTTGTAGAAAAAACACATATTCTTTCTACATCTTTTCTCATGAATAGTAGTCAAAATCACAGTGTGAAAAAAAATAACCAAACTTATTCACTTTAAAAAGACATAAAGGCGTTTGTGCAAATTTAATACATATTATATTTTATTTGTGGAGCTCATGGCCCTGACTTAGAAAAGTATTATTTGTGATGTCCTTAGTTTTGAATTAGTACCTCAAATTTAAAGCTAAGTATGTTTTTAAGTGTTTTGCCAGGTTAGAACTAATGTACAAAGTCAACTTACTGAGATATGTTACAAACAGTAACGGAGCAGCAAATACAAGCACATGGAATGCTCATTAGATAGCGCAATAAAAGATGCTTTTGAATTTCATAGTCAGAGAAAAAGTTTATTAAGAAAATTTTCTGGGTTTTTTAAGCTATAAGAACGTCTCAGACATCCACCTGAGATTCATAATACTATTTCGCATTGATTGTCTCATGCCTCTCTGTGTGTAATATATTGGTTCCTCCTATGAATCATAACATCATCAAGATCTCTTGTATACAAGTCCAATTTGCCAGGGAAGAAAAAACCCTTATAAAAAGAAATTTACATAGCCACTGCATACAAATAGGATTAATGTACAGTTAACAAGAACTGCATTCAAGAGGAGTCAACAGCATTTGCAAGATGTTTAACAGCCAGCATATGAAGTAATTCTGAGACGCAGCTGCATCTGGATCATTTTATAGTTTCTTTGTTCTTAACAGGATGCTCTCTCTCATATTACTATTTTATGTGCAGTTAGTCAGCCTTAGACGTCTTGTAAACTCATGGTAATGGCATTCCCATCTATGCAGTGGATCAAGAAATGTAGGGAAAAATCTCATCTCTCTCTTTAAAAGATAAAATAATTGACATCTACAGCCCTTTCTGTGTGAGGATAGCGTGGAAAACACCATAAAGCCAAACTCTAATTTGTTTTAAAATGTTGACAGAATTATTCATAGGCTTGATGTCCCTCTTGGAGGAGCCGCTCAATGTCCCAGACAGACATGGATTTATTGTGATGGGAGCAGAGAAAGTTTAACTTTGCTATTAGTATGTGGAATAGGTACCCGCACATAATATCACTCCCACATCATCCCGGGTGCACGGCCTCCTCCCTGCGATTAGCACCATCTCCACTCCCCGAAATAAAGGCCTGGAAAACTTGGCACACAGTGAATGCTAATTCTCAGAGTGAGTTCACCTTGTCAGCTTAATAATATGGGCTGACTTTATAAAACGAAGGGGCATAAACTCGGACACCTCTACCTACTGACATTCCAGTTCTTTTCAGAAAATGCCAGTTCTACGCTATTTAAGGCTGAATTCTCATAACCTTACAATAGGCTGTGAGCAAAGTGCTGACAGCATATTCTTTCCCTTCTGTAAATTTGTCACTTGCTGGAACGCCCAAGGATTTCATACTGTTTGCACTGCATTTGTGAGAAACCTGCAGCTGGAGAGACTGCGCTCCAGAGACCCTCAGAGCGGCTGGACCAGAGCCGTGTTTCAGATACATCCTTCCACGTGGGGTTCTTGTGTACTTGCCCACCCTGCTGTGAGTTTTCTCAGCCCAGTTGGCAGCCAGCTTATTCTGTATCACTACTCTGCCAGCAATTATAGCACAAAGCCCAGACGAAACTTGACACGCTGATCATGATAACACACTTTCCTGTGAAAGGAATTTCCTGTGAAAGGAGGGAGAGATGCTGAAAACCAGCACTTAACATTCCCTTTTTTTTTTCTTCCCCCAGGATGCAAGCTTATTCGGCCCTGTTAGAAAAAAGGAATTCAGTTTGTGCATGAAATGTGGAAGGCACCGTTCACTCTACACAGTGTCAGAGGCACGCAATTGTGAATTAATCTGTGTCACTTAACCTTGAAGCCAGGGTTCAATCCATGTAGCTGGGGCTGACTGGCTAAAAGTACCCGAGAAAAGTGATAGGTAATTAAAATATTCCAACAATATTGGAACAAATTTTGGGGGGGCGGTTCATTAGTCTGCTTAACAAGGCTGAGGCTGAGCCATATTTTTCATAATATAACTAAATGTGTGAGGCCAGTAATTTAAAACCAACCTTGACTTTCATATTTTCTAACAAATACCATGTCACAGAAAAAAGAGACTTTGTCAGCTGCCCAGGGATAAATGGAAGTAGTATTTAGAAAAGGTCAAATAAAATTGCCCTAAAAACTGTGTGATAAATCAAAATTCATTTCCAGTCTGAGAATACAGTATGCAAAAATGTCATCATGTTGTTAACATTCTAGCCAGCTACATGCATCCAGTATGATGTTTGTCTGGTAAGAAAAATCAAAGACCAATATTTTTCACTCTTCTTAGCACTATAAAGTGCTCAGAATTATGGGAGAATGAACTCAATTTTGTTCTTGCTTCTGGGTCTCCACAACTCCTCAGCACGAATGTCCCATCCAGCTGGAGACAGAACATAACTATGTAGGGCTCAGTGAAACTTTGTAAGAGCCAGACTAAGCCTATTTTAACATTCAGGTTTACTAATTCAAAGTTCCTTCTATTTTTTGTTTTAAGAAATCTGTTAAAGGGAACTAAATATGATAAATAAATCTGTGAAGAAAAATGAATTCAAAATGGCTCCAGACATATTTTTTCTGATCAAAATCAAGTTTTTAAATGGTAGCTAAATTTGCCTGACATGTGCTTTTTATTGCATTATTTTATTCCATTATTTGATTTCCTGATTAAGAAGGTATGGTCTGCACACATGACTATGGGCAAGATTCAGATCACTCATTTCTTTCATATCTGTTCTGAAAAGACAGTGGTATGAAACATTAATTTATTAACCCTGATAACAGCCTATTTTCACTACTGACCACAGACTGCTTCTCAGAAGCATGGGTAAGATAAGACACCAAAGCAAACATGTTTAACATATTTTCTGATTTTTCAATTTAAAATATTCCTGAAAACTGCATATCTCCATCTACTAATAAAAGAGCACGGTTATCTGTGCTGCAAATATTGTATGGAGAATTATTCTTCAATCTAGACTTATTTATGTGAAATGCAGCAGGCTGTGTGCAGTAGAGACTTAGGCATTTAGCAATAAAGAGAATAAAGACTTCATGCTTCTAGCCAACCCCAGTGACTTGGAATCAGTTCTTGAACGTTAACAGCCGATATTCATTTGTGATCATTTTGCTGCAGAGGTTCCTGATTGTCTATGGATGGCAATATGCCCCTTGCAAGGTAATATGCCAGTTTTCCGGGACACAGCTGCCAGTCAACTGTGGGTTGAGGTGGGGAGAGTATATTGCACTTCCAAGGCCATTCCATCTGCACGAAGAGCAATGTTTTTTTGAGAGACTGGCATACCAGTGCCAAACGTCTGGGCCAAAATGAGCTACACGAACCACAGAAGAGAGGATGACGTGGTGGTTTCAGGCACTGGACTCTGCCAGAGAAAGGTTGAACTGGTGTAGGTACCCTGAGTAGCCCATGAAGAACACAGGTGTCCAGTGTATGTAGCAGAGTTAGTCCAAGCACATGCTGTGACTGATTATGGGATACTAGGTATAGAAAAAGCAACTTCAACAGGTACGTTATTCATCCTGTAGTCATATTTCCAGTTCCTGCTGGTCATGACCTTTTCTGCCAACCAAAGTTACGTATTCTTTTATGTACTTACATAACTTTTTATATAACTCTTTAAAGTTGTGTTTTAAAAACCTTTCCAGCAATATGAATTCTTAAGCTGTACAGACACGAATTGCATTCCCAGGATATTTAACACTCATGCTAATGTTATGCTTTTAATGTAAGTGCTACAGAGACCTCTGTACTAATTGCAGGATGTTAACCACGAACACACCAAAAGTCAGAAGTAAAAAGATGAATAAAACCTAAGCACCCCCAATGTGATCAACAAGTGGGGTACTGCAGTAATACTGCATAAACCCATGTCTTGAGCCTGATCCGTTTCGTTACTTTTTTGCAACTGCTCCTCTGACATTGATATATGTCTTTTATATCTACACTGCTGATTGATTGGAAGTAACTGAGCTCCTAGTCAATAAGCCATCTAAATCTTGTGGAGTCAACAAGTTCTTTATTAAAAAAAAAAAAGCTGCTTAATTTAGTAATCATTGTTTCAGTTATCTGGGACGTGGGGGAGAAACAAGGAGAATGTGACATACAGATCATGCTAAAAACAGAAAATACATTACCCAATGAGTTTCATGGCTAGAATAACATAGGCACTCTATGTCATAACCCCAATCAGTATATCTGATGAAATATCATTGCGAGTTGTATAGGTTAGGAGATTCAGGATGTTTTTCTAATGCTGATCAATTTCTATTTATGTTGATGTTTTCATTATTCAATAGTGTTTGCACACCACAATTTAAGAAATTATGTTTACCATTGACTTATTTACAGACTGTGTATTTTAATTGGATAATTGGATGCCTGACTAGTTACCCATGTATTTAGATCCTTTATTTAAAAGTAAAATTCTTCAGCTGCTGACCAACTAACAGCAGGTTCCTCACATAAATACCGTGATTAATTCAATTACAATTTACAAAACGGAGGGTTTCAAATACTCCTTCCAATAAAGTAAAATCGGTCTACTTTTACTCAAACATATTCAATGATATATTTTTAAATATTCAGTCAACTCTGCTAATGCATCGGAACACTGAACTGCATTAAAATTGTGTATTTGTTGCCTTTAAACCAGCTGATTTCTACAGCAAGTCATTATCTTGGTCTGTTCTCCTTTCAGAAATAATTTCCATAATGACTAACTAATAAATACTGAATAAAATTTCATTAACAATTGTATTTAAGTTATTTAATTAAGAGGGAGTAACTAAATGTAAGAATCCATGATAAAAACCTAACAATCTCTAACTTAATAGTTACAAAATACTATATTACATATTAATATTGACAGGCTGGGTTTTTTCCCACCTAATGTCACACACACAGCCAAAGAAACTAAAGGAAGAAAACAGAACTTATAAGAGTTATTTTCTCCTCTACAACTGGTAAAGAAAGACACATCTTGAGGTCAATTTTTGTGACTAGAGATGGAAGTGATTTCTGGAGATGTTTATCTTTTTTCATTGCTTATTAAAGATGACTATGATAAATACACTCCAAACCTACATACCTTGGTTAACCTAAAGTTGTGATCATCTGAAATTCTGTTGAAGAAAGTAACATTCTCTTGCTTAATGAACCAGACTAGCTGAGCTAATCCAAGGGGCCTGCATGTTCGGAGAAATGTGATTCTGATAAAACCTCTATAAAAATAAATAAGTTAGTAAAGGTCAGCTTTCATCTATGATTCCTAAGTTAATTTAGTAAGGCTTCTGAGATATTTTTTCCTCTGATGAGAAATATACACTAAAACTTGTGTAAAGAGTATAAAACTTGCATAAGAGAAACAGGAATGCAGGTTTTTTTTCCTGTTAGGGAAACAAAGAAGCAATAAATCTTTCAATTTGTCTAATTATCTCAAGCTCAGAAAGTAATTTTTGACACAACTTGAAGTTTTATTCTCTTGACTGCATGGTTGAAGCTCTTTTACTGGACTTATATGTTATCAGACTGATAAAACTTTTTTTAAGTACTCTTTAAGACCACCAGATCATGAAGTGGGGTGACTGATAAGGGTGCAGAGAAGAGAGTATATGTTCAAACAGCTCTTTTGCCCTTGCAGTATGGCCAGGCTAGTGTAGGCTGCTACTTCCAACTACAGCTCCCCTTTGAGCCTCGTGAAAGGGGGGCTGAAATTACACAGCCTACCGTCTCCACAGCTTCCTGAGGCAGAAGAGATTTCTCTCACAGTAAATCACTTTATACCTTTCTGACTACACCAGAATACAATTTATGGAACAATCTGAAGTCAATGCTCTCATTAGCTAAACCACATGCTTTGAGATGAGACCCATTAAAATGCTCAGGCACATCCCGAAAATGGCTGTTCATATTTACTGAGGTAGTAACTCCTTTGCCAGGTTCATTTCATGCTCTGTAACAAAAAGGAAAACCCAGCAATCTATCAACTCTCAAAAAAACCTACACAAAACTAAAACCAAAAAAACCACCCCCCAAAAAACCCTAATGAAAATTATGGTCCCAGTGTAAAAAACAACCGCCCACCTTCTCCAAATTAATAACATTCAAAGGCAAATCTACCTGGCTAAATGGAACATAACTATTTGGGAACTACAAAATACGAAGGCAGAACTGTATTGATATTCAAGTAACACATTTATCTGCACATTTTTTTTTAGTGGAGATATTTGCTTTAAATAATCTGACACTCAGGAAAAAAACTCTTTTACAAATAGCTCAGCTTTATTCTCCTGAAATTCCCCGTTTTCAGATCCTACCAGCAGCAAACTCTACCATTTGAATATTGACAGAAACAGTTCTTGGATGCTTTACACCTGGTACCTGCCAATGTCTACTTCTGACCCACTCCACTTGTTTCCCCCCCTTATTGCTCTCTCATCACCGTTTCATTTGAGGCAACTGCTCAAAAATCCTCACCTTTACCTCATGCCAAAAAATCAGGAAATGCCTTTGACAACAATCAGAGCAAAATTAGTTGTATTGGGTAAAGATTCCTATCTTGGGAAAAGAGTAAGTCAATAATATTAATGCTGACAAAAATTTAAACAGGCAGCCTGAAATTCCTATAATCAGGCATTTCTTGTCTCAGAAGGTACTAACCGACAGCTGTAAATTTCATACCTAATACATTTGTAGTTATGTTGTAATGTCACTAGTTTAAAGGTTGTTTTCCCTAATGATCGCAAATTGCAATTCTGTTATGAGTATGCATAGCAGCCGAACCCTATAAGCCATAGACTTCCTCTCCTTTTTTGTCCTGTCACCTGTTCTTTAATTTACAAGGTCTCCTTATTCTAATAATGAATAATCTACATACACTTGGAGCACCAGACTAAAGGGGACATTTTCCATCTCAATTCAACAGCAGTCCCACTTTTTATGGTCTAACTTCAGGAAAATGAATTATGAAGCACCCCATTTTACATATAAAGGAAATTAAGGCTGGTTCTGTCTTATTTCAGTCTTTATACATCATCTGCAAAATTAGCTTCTGATCGCTGGGATATTGTACACTAGGATGAATACAGGTTATACAGGAAGAAAGTTTAGTTGTGAGTTTAATAAGTTTTTTCTTTTTTTGTAAGAAATAACTAGTATAGATCTATGTGGAGGCAAAAAGTAACCTTCTGGGCTTATCATCACTATGCTTGACTTCTCTGTTGAAATTCTAACAATGATAAATAAATATCGAGTTTAAAAACCATTTAAAAACGTGAACTAGAAGTTCATTTAAAAAAAAATAAATATTCCAACAAAATGTACAGGTGTGTTTTCTGCAGTTGAGCAAAAAGGAAAGAAAAGAATGTAAGACTTATTACAAATGTTGGCAAGAACACTTTAGCTAATTCCCATCTTTGAGTGTAGAGGAAGTTTCATTAAGTTCATGGGATGTCCCCATTATCAGGCAGTTTTATCTTTGACTAGTTACAGGCTGGTCCATGCATTGAACGGCCACCACTGGTTCTCTCTCTTCCCTCTCCTTTGCTGGAGAGAGACTGTCAGCTCTAGAACACAATTCAACATGCACAACATGTGAATTCCCCCTAGAGGTGCCTATTTTTCTCCAGGGATTGTGGAAAGAGCATCAGGTCACTCTGTTTTTGACTTAGTTACCTCAAATAAGTGCCTATCCTAGGCAATATAAATGTCTTGTTATTAAATATCAGTCTTGATCTTAGCTTCCAAGAACACCTTTCCCCTGCTTTTTCCATATCAAACATTCTGCTTCTTAGCAACTTCTGGACTTCGTTTAATATTCTCTGCACTGTAAAACCGTAACTTTTCTTGCTAATAAAAACATCTCTAAACATTTTCATCCACCAAAACTTCTATTCTTCTTCTCACGCCTGTCCATTTGCCACTTTTCATGTTAAACATAGCATTATATTTGAGTATCTTATAGCATTTAAGAAACATTTTACTTCTGGAGCTTTTTGGATCATGCTGCAAATACATGTAGGTAAAAGCATGTTAGTGAAAAATGGCTCCATTAGAATGCATTTGTTTATTCTGACTGTTTTTAAAGGATGTCAACTTGACAGCATAGCAGATGAGAGTTCTTACTAATAAAAATGAGCAAGAAAATGAAAAGCATTGCTTCAGCTTACACCCAAAAAGAAAAAAAGTAAAGCTACAGAAGTTAAATCTACATAGTAGAGAAAACCTAAAGTAATTTTCTGTACTTGTTGACTGAATGTTTTCCTCTGTATTCAGATTGCCTTCAAAGATAATGGACCAAAGAGTGCTTTCTGGGATCTATGTACATACAGATCAACATTTCACGTAGTGTAATAAATACCCATTGGATGCTAACAACACGTAGTTCTTACAATACCAAATAGCAAAATTTGTATGCTATTACCTGCAGTTAGATTGTGTGACCATACGCATATACACACTCTAGTCCTCTCTTTCTATTTGTGTGCTGAAACACAGGTGAGTGAAGCATAAACACAGGTGAGTGGGCCTCAACAGCTCTTAATTTGTGCAAAGGAAGACAGTCCAATTCACCTCTCATCTAACACACTGAGTTCTCCGAATACTTTCATTGCCAACATGGCACTCTGTGAATCCATATGTGTGTCTGTGTGTGCACGCGCGCATGAATGAGTGTGAAGACAGGACAAAAGAAAAACTTGTTGAAATGGACCATCAACTGATTAAGCAGTAAGCTCATTCACTTTATGGAGATCTAATCTTTCCTTGATAGGTACTTACTCCTCCGACTAAAGAGCAATACACAGTCACCAGGAAAAGAATTTTGATCGTGAAAAAAGAAAATAATTCAATACATTTAGTTAACACATTTCTTTCTTCCACCAAGTGACAGTCCGTTCTATGTCATATCTTAGCCAGCAGTAAGAATACCTTAGTGTTTTACACACCCTGCTGAGTAGGTCCTACCTTACTACATCAGCACTATTAATACAATATATCTGTCAAGGCTTATTAAAATTCTTTTTGATGTGTATCTTGGCTCATAAACCTCCTCACTGTATTGATATTGCCTAAGGGAACGTCCTTGTAGCACTGAATCTCTACATATGGGATGATAAAAGAGAAATGTCCACAACTTTTTTAAAGTTCAGTCTCTAGCAGAGCTTTCTCTTCCAACACCTCTTTTGAACAGTGTTTTGTATTCTCAATCTATAGCTATTGTTCAAAAATGGTTTACAGAACATTTTAACTCATAGAGAAAAAACTTTCTTACAAATAAATAATTGATGGATTAAAAAAAGATGATGAATCTCAAGCCATTTTCATAGACACACTCTTTTTGGTGCTTTGTATACGTCGTGCACGTACAGGTAGCCTCAGGTAGCAAACAAACCCTGGCAGCCAGTTCACTCACTAGAGTAAGCAAGAATTTACCAAGTCAGTTGGAGAAATGAATTTTGATCGTTTCTTCTTCAGGTATGTATCTCTTCTGCTTTCCTTTTCACAATAAATCTCTACAGGGCACAGGAATTGCCCTTAGGGACTGCAAACGCTGTGCTCCCCAGTTTGGAACACGTGATGCTACATGGTTCAGAAATGTATTAAACTTTTACAGTATGTTTAAATTAAATCACATGGTGAAATATCACTGATGATTTTATGTGAATTTAACTGCATATACTGACAGTCTACACACATTTTACCTATGTTAACTCATAGTGCTGTTCTTATGCCTTTAAATGGTCATTTCTTGATTGAAAATCTGTTATTCCACCCAAATTTCCTCAGCAATAAGTCTCCATCAGTAAGTTCTTCAGTCTCTTTGTAAAGGCCTTTGCCTTAATAAACTTTGTTTTCTACCTGATTTTATACAGATCTGAACAATCAGACCCTAATCAAGTTCAGATTGAAGTCAATCGCTAAGGTACTTTTTACTGATTCAAGAAGGAAAGTGGGAGGAGGGAGAGGGAGGCACAGACTGAATCTTAAATAAAGAATTGACTTTTATATATAAAAATATGCACTGTACTAATATACTTTTGTTCATAGTGCTTCAGTACCACGCTAAATCTGGAAGACATCTGGAAGAAGCAGTTTTGGGGAATCAGACTGAAATAAGATATGGCCATAGGTTGCCTTCTTTGGGGTCAGGGTAAAAATAGGACAGTCAAGCCATTTTGGGTTTAGCATTTACCTCTCCTGCTCCCTGCCCCCTCTTTTTTTTTTATTTTTAATAAACTTTATTGTAGAATTTATTTCTTCCACGTTTTTGACACTTTTAAAATATTTCTGTAACTATATGTAGAAGCCTGTAAATATAATGGAGGAAAAAGTATGGTAGTAGAGATTGGCAGCCAGCTTCCTCTGTTAGCTTTGGAGACTCCAGAGCATAAATTAATCTGCAAACATTCTTCACACAAAATTTTAACTCTGATTTAAGAGAAAACCTGAATTGCATTCATTTCTAGTTGGTACATTCGGTCTTGCTTTTGAATGCTGCATGCTACATACAATGAATTATGTAACAATAAAAAGTTGTATTGAATTAAGAGATTTCTTTAACCTCATACTTATGGCCAGGAAACATCCTGAGGGCTCACAACAGAACTTCAGTTTTGACAATCAGTGTGGAAATCTCTGACAGCAGTTTTTCCTGGGGTTTGGTTTCTATATGACTTTCTTGAAAAGCAGGTGTGCACTATTCTTTACATACAGATGTGTGATGATGAAAGATACACAGGTGCTTATCTTTCCTACAAAACTACATCTTATGCGTGACAGGTAGGTTGCCAGGAGCTTTCTAAACATCTTTTGGTTCTGTCTTCCTATACTCTATGTGGTAGCAGGTTATTCCCTTGAAGTTTACCTTAAGATCTCCAGGACTAAAGGCTGCAGTGTGACTTGAGCTGTCTTTGTGCTGGATCTCAAACTAACTGTTGAAATAGCCACCCCTTATCCAAAGAAACTGTCAGTGTAAATTCAAAACTAACACTTAGATTGGAAGAAAACTGATTTTTTTCATTCAGGCTATCTTTTGCACACTAGTGTACAAAATTAAATTGTTGTTTCAAATAAACAATGAATTCACTGGCACTCTAATATTAATGTAATCAGGCAAAGCCAACAACAACAACAACAAAAGAAAAGATTTATCCTGAAAAAATTAGATCCATAAATGCCTCTAACAGTTCCCTATTCCACTGGGAAATAGGCAAGTACAAAAGGCACCGTAGCCAGATATGAAAAGAACATAGCAATCTGACAGGGAAAATTGCAAACATGACAAGAGGCTACCAGTTTTGTGTGTGGAGTTCACAAAGAGGAGTTTGTCATCTTACATGGGTTTGGTTTCCAGCATAGGAAGGGGGAGCGTTAGGCACTGATGGCCACATCTGTATGGGTGCGAATTAAGTCAGACTTGCTCCAACCTAATTCCCTGTTCCATCAACACTGAAGACCATAGAGCTAAAAGAAGATGGTGCTTGAGCTGAGCAGCTTTTCCTTATGTGTTTCCATGGCTCCTAGGCCTGAGCTGGTTTGAGTTCATACAGCTTAGATGCCACAGACCAAAGTCAGTCAATTATTACATTCCCCAGACAGAGAAGACTAAGTGCTTAGATGCACAGGTATTCACTTGCTTTGGGTCATGTCTGAAAAAAAGGGTTCATAACAGCCACCACAGCGTGCCACAACATCTCAGTGAGAGGCGGTACTGTTGAGCCAGCAAATTACGGAAGAGAAGAATGCAGTTTGTAATTTCTCTCTTTCTTGTACTTAAACGCTAAAGGCTACTTATGTGAAATGCAAATCCATATCTTTGGTGGCTCAGGCTTCCCTCTACCAACTGGATGCATAAAACTTCCATTTAAAATAGAACAATTAGATCAGGGTCTTCTGTTGTGGAGAGAACGGCTGAAGCTTTGGCATAACAACTCTGCATGCAGAGCACTTACTCAGGAAATGCGAATTAAGTGTACTATCCCTGCTTAGCTTTGTCAGCTTGCCAGATATTGCCTTATACACATTCGCTTTTGGATCCATGGATAATGCCAACATATGGACGTGAATGAAAGTATCATGGGATGAAAAGTACAAAAGGCAAGTGTAGATGTAATTCAATTCTGTTGCTTGGTGATACTGAAAATCACGTCAGCAGGGGGTGACGCGGGGAGTCTGTACATGCTTCCTGAACAAATCCAGTAATTTCTCCAGTGGTGCGTTCATGCAAAATTGACAAACATTCTGAAATCAAAGACCGGAAGTCAAACTTGCACAGTGCCAGGACAGAACCTGAACATCAAAACATTTCTAGCAGTTTTAAAAGAAAAACCATTTTCAAGAATGGGGAAGTTGTTTGCAGGCTAAAACTGCACTGAGTTGTTGGGGAAAGGCAAAATCTTGTATAACAGCTGCCAAAGGATGGCAAACCATTATGAAGGACAAGCAGGCACTTCTAGATTAAAATCCTCTCTGTATACACTTAGTTTCTGCTCTTGGCCATGTAATGGTGACAGATGTGTATAGCTGAGGTCAACTAAACCTTCCTGATCTTATTCCAAGCTCTACTTTTCCACTGTTTTGTCTGGTACACTTAGTTTTTACTCAAGAAATTAATTCTTCCTAAGGGCCTTAAAAAAAAAAAAAAAGGGACAAGGAGGAAAAGAGAAGAAGAAGAAAGAGCAATGATAGCCTTAGACATGGACTGAAAAAAAATGACATTTTCTCTTCAGAAAAGATTATGGAAAAAACTCAGCAAGCTTGTGGCCAAAAAAAAATAAATATCTCCAAAAAGAAGCAGACACTGGAGGATGGGGATAAGTTTAAAATTTTACGGATGACCAGAACTGTTATTTTCCTTACAGCAAAATGCTTCATTTTGTATTCCTATGTTCATACCATCTTTCTTTTTTTTTGAGATATATTTTGAGATGCCAAGACTTCAGCAGACAATGAAGCCAACTGTCACTGACTCTGAATAACTGTGAATTGAACTTAGATCCACATCGTTGATTTCAGATTTCGTTATTCTAAAGTCTCAAAGAAATTTGACTTTTTCAATGTGTTGCTGATGACTTTGTTGACTATAAGGCTTAAGCAGATATGCATTTAAATTCCAGTATTTCTGATGAGTTTTAGGTAAATCAGGTGTTTCCTTGACTAATGTTTTCTGTAGAAACCTGAAGGCAGAAGAACCTATTAGTTTTTATGCTTCTGGCTCACATGAGAAATAAAATGAATTGCTTTTATCAAATAGTGACTGGAAAGCAGTGCTTCCATAGGCTGCCTTTGAAAAAGGATGAAGACAATCTGTAAAAAGAGTCATTCTAAAAAGTCAGCATGTTGCAAGATGCTATAGATCTCCTTGCATTGCTTAACCTTCAGACTTTTTAATCTCCTTCTTATTTCCATTTGATTCTTCTGAATTTTCTTTTACTCTCCTGTGCTAAAACAGCAAAAATGTAAAACCTGCTGTAAGATTAATTACAAAGAAGGTCTAAATCTAGCAGGGTCAGCAAGCTCCTAGGTTAGCTATGCTTCTTCACTGTTATTTTTATTGTGACTTGGCTGTGTATCATGACATGCATTAGGATACATCCTTTGTTCCAGGAATTCCTCTGAAAAAGTTCTACATTTTCTCTTTACATAGCTTCTACAGGTTCCATATCAACATCTTTTATAGGTGGGAAATATAACTGGTATGAAAAATTCAAAGGATTGTGTGTAAAATGTGCTTTTCAGCAATCCTAAAGAAAACCTTGATTTGAATAATTATTTTTCTAATATGTCATGACAGTGTTTAATAGCATTATTAAACTAAAATACTTTCATTTTGGTACTTAAAATATAGGTAGAACTCTCATGTAAAGCTGAACTAAAGGGTATTTTCTGTGCCATAGGCATTTAAGAAAAAGCATGTACTGAGCAAAAGTACTATAATCAGAAGATCTTTGCATATGAATGGTACAAAGAATCCAGGAAGAGAAGACTATTGCAAATTTTGTTATATGAAGTGGTACAGAGTAGGAATAAACCAGACTGGTAGACCTACTTAAGGGATACCGAATAAGATTGAATGTCTTTCTGAGCAGTATGACTCAGTTAAACTTGGGTTATTAAGGTCAGCACAAAGCTAGCTGAATGAAATTTAAGGACCTAAGAAATGGAGAGGCCGGACTGGATTATATCTGACAATTCTAATAGATAGGACATGGACCACAGATTTCGCAGACCTCCTACCTCCATTTTCCTTTTGTTGGAGGCACTGTTTCATTTTAGGCCTTTTCTCCTGAGCTACTCTTCTGGGACATTTGATGTTCCAGTGCACACAAAGTGGAAAACAGATCAGTGCACCTGCAGTAAGTCTGGGATATCTGGAAGGCATCTGATCTATTTTCCCATGAAATGTCTGCAAATTAACTGCATCAGTTTATGTCCTTTTTCTTTCCAAGAAAGGAGGAAAGATTTCACGCATAGCTGGAGAACCTCAATTTAAAGGATATTTCCCACAAAGCACTCCAGTATAGATACCCCTCACTCTTGCTTCTATGCCAAAGACATCTCTGAGCCTTGAACTCCCCTGGCTGGATAATCCCTGGACTCCCCACCTCAGGAACACCAAGGGGCAGGAAGAGGAAAAAAGAATGTGGCCCATTCATGGCAAGGTATGATCCAGTTCTTGGAGAGATATATTAATTCAATTAAAACGAATGACTGAGAAAACCTTAAAACAATAGACACAAAAGCAATCATAAAAGCTATGCTTACTCAGCTGGGCTGTTCCTAAACTAACAATTTGAACTAAGGATTAAAGTTTACTGAACCATAGTCCTTTTTAGATCTCCTTTCCGTCTGTGACTTTAAGAAGCCAAATCTCTTCAGCCAATGAAGTTAAAATACACAGGTCACGTAGCTCTTTATCTGTCACGCCCTGCAAATCACATTTTCCAGCATTAAAGTACTATTCGTTTTGGCTTTTAATTACCTGACTTATCAGCATGTCATATTTCTCCCCCCCCCCGCAATAATTACATTCTGAATCAGTGTGACATTCAATATTGACCTTTATTTATGGTTCTCACAAACTGTTTATTTATAAACCATGAAAAGTAGCGTTTATAAGAATATTGATTCAGCATATTAGAAAAGCAGTGGCCTGGCATTCTCTGAGTAGAAGTAATCACAGGCAATTACTAGAGACTGCTTTTCACTACTAATCTTGGGTTTAACCTTATAATTGTATTACTGAATTTGTTTCACTTTGCCCATATATCATCAGGTTCCTAATAAGAAGTCTGATATTAACATAATTTAATAATATTCAGGGGAAGAGTGGTTTTAATTGGTTTAAAAAGAGGGAGACTTATAGCCTATGCCACGCAATGAGAAAAGTATTGTAACAGCCTTTTTTATTTTGCAATAAATGATAATTAATATTTAAATGTATTAATGAAATAAGTTCTTAGTGGCTGGGTGACAAATCTTTGATGTTTATGCCACTAACAAAATCACTAACTGCTCCTAATGATGCCCCTGAGCTAAGCTTCACTTTAGTCCTGGTATAAAAACTACTTTCATTGCCGGTAGCATGAATTTGCAAGTGTGAAAGGCAAAATCAAACTAAGAACAATTTTTCTTGTCCTTATCCCAGTATATAATGGAAGAAAGTCGTCAAATTCAGAATCATAGGACCACAGAATGGTTTGGGTTAGAAGTGACCTCAAACATCACTAGGTCTATCCCCCCGGCCATGGGCAGGGACACCTCCCACTAGAAAAAAAACCCTCACAAACCAGCCAAATTTAGAGAAAAATGAAACTAGCAAACAATAACTAAAAACATAGATCTCTGTGAATAAAAGTACTCTGCACTCACTTGCTGTTCCTAGTCATCCAGATTCAGTGCAAGAACCAATGAAGATGTAACTGTCTGCCTGGGATTACATTAGAGCTCCGAGCAGCAGCAGGGTAATGAGAGCTGGCTAATGACTGTGCTTTTGGATAGGACCGACCGGTCATAGTTCATTATTTATTTTTTTCTACTAAACTCATATGTTCTCAATGTGAATTTACCCAGGTTAAAACATGAAATCGGCACTATGCTCACGAAACATTAAAAAAAAAAAGTGCTTTTTTTTTTCTCTTGTTTTCTGTAAATTTCAATGAAAAGTATATGGAAAGAAAATGTTTCTGGGAAAAATTTTCTTTGGGTGGAACGCTATCCTGGTGGGATAACACCCTGTTAGTGAAACAGTACTGCCTGTACTAACTAGAATGGTATTTTTGGCAAATTTTTTTCCAGTTAGGAATTTAGACTGCTTTTTGAAATATCCTTAGTTTCAGTCTTAATCTTTTCTTGGGAACTAGTTCTATTTTCTACATTCTTTGTTTGGTCCAGAACTCTTCCTTATTTAATGAAAAAAATTCTCCCGAACAACAAGCTTGATAATTGTTCTAGTTCAGTTATGAACAGATTTGTGAAAAGTATTTCAGGAATCATAAGCTCCTGGAAAGCCATAAAGACCCTCCCTTTTTTTAATTTTAATTGCTTTATCTTCCCCATTTTTTTTTGCTGCTTAGATTTTCCACGACTCAGTGATAGTTCAAAGACAGTATTATGATCACTGAGAATGTTTTTTTAGAGTCAGAGAGAACAACTTAGCATTATTTTCTTGTAAAGTATCCAGAGCTCAGACATAGTAAATGATGAACAAGAAAAATATGCATACATTTTTTCTATCACATTATTGGGAATCATGGCTGGCAGCAACTTCAGAAATATTTCCAGTGGTTTCTCCAGTTTAACATTAAATACTAGATCACAGCTGTTCAGGAAGGTTGGTTTTGTGTTTTTATTTTGTTTTGTTATGTTTTGTTTTGTTATTTATCCAGGAATAAGTTGAGGGAAAAGAAAAAAACATTTAAAAACATTGACATTTAAATATGTTATATTTTTATGGTGGAAAGGAAAAGAATAGTGATTTTTTCCCCGCTAAATGTTAACATAGCAGAAAAGCCTATTGTACAGGCTTTTAGGATCTGAAAAATTAGTAGAAAAACAGGTGGTAGAAACACCTGTCCATAAACATCTACTAGCTATAGCTTAAGAAAGTATACTAGGTGAGAAGCTCTGCTCCTGTGCTGACCTTTAAACTACTGGGCACTGAGGTAAAAATTAACTAAACAGACCTTTGCTGTGCCCAAAATGGCAGTTCATATGTTATATATTGAATATTACCTACTGAAGCTGTGTCAGGGGAAGTTCAGATTGGACGTTAGGAAAAGGTTCTTCAGTAAGAGGGTGGTTGGTCACTGGAAGAGGCTCCCCAGGGAAGTGGTCACGGCACCAAGCCGGTCAGAGTTCAAGGAGCATCTCGTCGACGCTCTTAGTCGTATGGCTTAGTTCTAGGTAGTCCTGCGAGGAGCAGGGAGTTGGACTCAGTGATCCTTATGGATCCCTTCCAACTTGAGACAGTCTATGACTCTATGATTCTTCTATATTAATGCATAAATAGTTTTCATTTTCTCACTTTAAGAAAGACTGTAATTACATTTTGTTCATATGCCTACTCAGCTTTATAAAGCATATACAGAATTTAGCGAGCTGAAGTCTACTCAAGCCAGTGGAAATCCACTGCATTGAGTGGAGATTTAACAAGCCCTTAGCAAACATAGACTGACAAATTTTTAATGCATTAGTATGAGAAATAAAAAGATTTTAAAATCTCGGAAAATTAAAAAAAGTGTAATTGGACTTTGAGATTATGAAAACACTGTTCAACTAAAACTGCACAACTTCAGGTAGATGGAACCAACTATTGAAATATAATATTAGAAAAATTACAAAAAAAGACATGTCCTAACTGCCCTCCCTCCCTATTTATCTAAATGGGACTTATCCAAATTATAATCTCACTGACATAAGCAACTAGCAAAATACTATTGCACGAGAGAAATATTTATGATATATGTTGCCTATTTTGAGTGCGCTTGAGTGTGTACTTTGTTGGAAAAAGATGGGAGTACAGCTCTTTTGCAAGGAATACACTGACTGCATCATTTTCAGTCAGTACCAACATTACACCCTCTCTGAAAAGAAATCTTCAGAAAGGATGTGCCCCTGACATTAGATAGGGAACAAATCCTTCTGAGTGTGTGACCCACCAACTCCTTTACAGAAATGGGGCAGAAGAGGCTGAGCAAGTAAATTAAAGGCCCAAGGGAGATGTTGATACCAAATTTCTTGTTAATAAATCTCTTTCTCATGGTGTTTAAGGTGTAGGCTCAACTTTTTTCTACGTGAGTGGCCTTTGACAGTAGCAGTTCAGTGAGATAATGGGTCCACAAATAGAAAGCAAGAAATCTTTTTAGCTTGTGATGTTGCAGATAGGAGATGCCCCCCTGTTCCCAGCCAGTGCAGACAATGGACAAAGATTTCTGTAAAAGAACTGCAACAGGTCTTCTTTTCATTTTCTCTTTTTTTCATTTCTGTTGACTTACCCAGATGTGGCATTCTTATCACAGAATCTCTCAATATTAGAGTACAATGAAAATGAAATCCATGCTGAATCTGGATGACTTCCAAAACAGCAATAAAAAATATTTACCTGCTTCCTTTTTGGTTGCAAAATTATGTGCTAGCTCTAAGGAATGGTTGCAGTCTTTTAAAATGATGTTTAAAGAAAAGGATTTTGTCATTTTCTACAGTAGATAGACCAGCATAACAATCCACAGTAATGATATGATCACAAAAACTTGGATCTCAGAGTAATCACAGCCTTTCCACAGGATATTTATTAATCTTGAACATTTGGTGTCTCTTGGGGTTCTTTGCATCTGCCTCACCAGGCTGCAGATGACACGAAGTCCCTAAAACCAGCAATCGTTTTTGCTGTGGGTACAAATATAGCCACTGAGATTTTAATACCAAAGTCAGTCTTACAATCAAAGCATATTCTACATTTAAGTAAAATTGTTCATTTCATTAACCTTTTAATAGGATCATAAGATAATTTGAGTTGGAAGGGTGCTCAGGTGATGTCCAGTCTTCCCTGCTTCTCAAAGCAGGGTCATCTCTGAACTCAGACTGGCACAACCTAGTCATCTCAAAGGGCTTTGTACAATCAGGACCTCCATGGATGGAGCCTGTACAGGCTCTCTGCGCAACCAATCCACTGCTTGGTCATCCTCATGGTGAAGGTTCTCCTTAAATCTAGTCTGAACTGTTTCAGCTCATGCCCATTATATCTCACCATGCCCCGCTGTGAGGAGCTTTGCTGCATCTCCTCAATGACCTCCCTACAGGCACCAGGAGTTGCTGCTAGGTGCTCCTGAAGTCAGCTTTTCTCCAGCCTGAACAAGCCCCAGTCCCACAGCATCTTCTCACAGGGCAAGTACTCCAGTCCTGACCATGCTGGTGGCATCCACTGAACTCACTTCAATTTTTCAATGTCTTTCCTGGATGAGAAGGGCCCAAACCTGAACACGGTGTTTTAGAATTAGTCTAATAGCATGTCACTATTTATGTATATATGAAGCAAAGAACCTGTACTGTACCTTGCATCAACCACCAAGCACTTTTAAAGATTTTAAAGTGTTGCTTTCGCGTTAAAAGAAAAAAAACCAGAAGTGTTATTGAGCTATTGTTATCATCTTCAAGTGACACTACAAAAAGGCTCACTTTATGATTACTGAGCTAGTAGTTCTCATTATAGGATCATAGGATCATTTAGTGATCTTGTGATAAGCCCTATTCTTGAAGGGGCTTATGTGCCGAAAACCCAGCAGGTGAGAAGAAAACATTTCCTGGGTATGTGGGAGGGGAGACGCCTGCACTTTCTGTACATTCATGGACATGCACAGGGAAAGCGACATCTCAGCAGACAATTCATACCTTAATCTGTTTGGGATTCACAAATTACTACCTGTTACATGAATTACATAGTTTACTCCCTGCAGTCCGATCCAGTCGATGCAACAAGACCCAATGCAACAGTGACATCAGAGCTCAGCATTTTCACCTAAAACCTGACTCACGGGGACATCACCGCTCTTCAGAGGAAATTTCGGGCTACAGATATACACATTCTGCACACTCGAGGGTTAAACAGCTGTATCTGCCCCCAACCAGACTAGGAGGGTTGGAATTTCATGGCAATGCCCTGCCACTGTTCAGAAAGGACTGCAAGAATTCACAGTACCAGAAAATAGAGAAGGCAACCCCGTAGACCAGGAAGGCACTTGGGAGGAAGAGACCTTGCTTTTAGCTGGGTAACCAGGATTGTGTGTTACATTCACTGAGTTTTAAGTGCAAAATGACTCTTTCCTCCCATGCAGTCTTCTAGGCATAAAATCAGGCTCTTTCTTGTTGACTATCTCCCCGGCTCCATGGCTTCTGAGTTTGTAATTGCAAAATATCACATGATATGGGATAAGAAAGGTTTAGAAGCTGCATCTTGTCATGTGCTTGAATTGCAGTCTACTGTACAATGTATCAGCTGTACCTCTACCTCACCTTCTGGCTGTGGTTTAAATGAAGCAAGAGAGCCAGTCCTCTTAATGAAGAGGAATGGCTTAAGCTTGTAAATGCAGGAAGTATTACAAGGGGCAAGCATCAAATTCATGCATGCCCTTATTGTCCAGAATATTGAGTATTTGAGCATTTCACAGTGGATCTCACTAGAGCACTTCAGAATTCAGAATGTAGTTAAGGTCCAAATACACTACAGACCAGGACTGAGAAACAGCCAGATCAGAGTATCTAATTGGAACAGAAATTCAGAAAAGTACACCTGAGTTTGAAATACTGTGTAAGGGAAAGTCATTCAGGCACATTTCTACTACCCAGATGGTTTATTTTTGTGTGTGTTTGGTTTTGTTTTTTTTTTTTTCTTACGTAGCTTTAATTATGTGCAGCCCTCAAGGATTATAATCGTCATAAATATTTTCACAGATAAATAATTAAAACCAAAATAAATGCGAGTCAAACCGTCCTTTGGGAAAGCTCGGGCTCCAGAGGTGTCACTATTCATCTATTTTCTCATCAAAAGCATGACTAGACATTTCTAACAAAACCCATCACCCAGTTGCATGATGAATGAATGCTGTGAAGGCTGTACTGCCCTAACGAACAGCAGCATAAATTTCATCATCTTTTATATATGTAACCAGTTTTGAAGTACTAATGACAATCACTACCATGCTACAACATGATGTATATTTCATTGTGTCCTAAGCAAAGAGAAATGCTTTCCAGTCAGTATCAACTTAATATCTCCAGAAGGAACTAAAAACAACTGTTGCCCCTATTTATAATCTTCGGATGGGTATACCAGTAGACATAAAAAACAACCAACCAAACAACCCCCCCCCCAGCATATTAAAAAAGAAAAGGGCACAATCAGATTTCCATTGTCTAGAAAGTTTGAAACAAATTCAAGCTTAAAAAAGCCCTGGTTTTAGATTACCTTGGATACTCTGTTTGCAACCTCTCTGCCTACTGTCAGCCCCTGAACAAAGGTCCGTGCTGCAATGAATGCTCTAGTCACTTGAACCTTCAGCTTCCTGGGTACATCTCCAAACGGCTTCAGCTGGTCTGTATACTTGCTTACACACTCCAAGTAGTCCTCAGTGAAATGGTACTGGGGGTTTATGAGCTGGAACATCCGCTCCAGCAGCCGAGCCCAGAAATCGTTCAGCATTTCCTCCAAGTTCACATTGCCTCCTGTGTAATACCGCTTCAGCTCTGTGAAGAGGTCCTGGAACACCTCCGAGTTCTGCATGTACAGCATGCCATACGTCCGGACAAACATGTCGTTTAAGGATCTTTCTGCATTCTCCAGAAGTTCTCGGAAAAATTCTGCAGGGAAAACAAGCAGCTGTTAATGGATATATTAGTAAGGTATGAAGGGTTTTCTGATTGCATTCCTACGTTACCATTAGTAAAGTTTGTCTTAATATGTTGTTACCACAGCGCTTTACTAGTGAAAATCATCTATTTGGATAGGAAATAGCTTTATTTAGAGGTAAGGAAAAACAGAGTATAACCTGAATTCCCCAACAAGGTAGAAAGATGTAGAACCTATAACGCTGAACATGAAAAACCCATTTAAAAGAACTTCAGTGAGGGTAGTTCCACTTCTTTTTCATGTACTATTTGAACACAGCAATCCCTATCCCTTGCAATATCCTCCATAGCCAGCATACTAAATCTTCTAAGCAAAAAATAGTTATTAATATGATGATTTAACTGGAAATTTAATGATTTTAGAATAGCTAGATAATGATAAGTTTCATTTGGCTGAAGTTTTTAAAATGTAGAAGAACACCACGGAAATAAATCTGAAAACTTGTTTGCAAATATTTTTGAAGAGAACTTGAAAGAGACCTGAGTGGAACTGAGCAAATTCCCTCGTAAAAGTATTGCATGTCTAATACTACAAAAATGTTAGTGTTTTCGATAATTTGCTACTCTACTGAAGAACAGTACTAGAAACCCTCCATCAGTCATGTCACAGCCAGCCTATTAATTCCAGTTTGTGCTTGTTGTTGGTTTTGAAACAGCAGACCTTATGCTTTTTTGAAAGGATTTAAAAAAAAAATTCCTGTAAGATTGGGGCCTACAAGAAAGCTGGAGAGGGACTTTTTACAAGGGCATGTAGTGATAGAATGAGGTAATGGCTTCAAACTGGAACAGGGTAGATTTAGGTTAGATATCAGGAAGAAATTCTTCACTTTGAGGGTGGTAAGGCACTGGAACAGTTTGCACAGAGAAGTTGTGGATGCCTCATCCCTGGAAGTGTTCAAGGCCAGGCTGGATGGGGCTTTGAGCATCCTGGTCTAGTGGGAGGTGTCCCTGCCCATGGCAGGGGGGTTGGAACTAGATGATCTTTAAGATCCCTTCCAACCGAAACCATTCTATGATTTCAGACTTACTGCTTCTGTGCCTTTATCTACACAGACTCAAACCATAACCTATTTGTAATTTTGGCTTGTGGAATTTGTTCTTACTGGAAAACGAGTGCAGTGGAAACATGTAATCATCTCTTCTGTTAAGATCCTTTAACTCCCATATGATGCTTTTATTTTCCCAAGATATTCACCGAGCATGTACAGTATTTCTTTAAACACATCTGACAAAAGCAGGCATAGCTTCTCCTGGTTTTTAGAAGATCCCTTCTTCCTACAGGGTCCACTTGTCAATCTTCTTAAACCTCCTTTGGAAAAGAGTTCAACGACTACTGTGACCTGTAAATGGGGCATTGCAAACAGCAAGGCAGAGATGGCAACGCCTTTGGCAAAACACTTGTATTTGCTGCGATTAAGTGATTTGCACTGATGCAGGAATCATCACGCAGCCAGCTCTGGGATACCAGATTCTAAATATGTGGTCATTGCCCATAGACACATCTGTGTGTGCTAACTGCAGGGACCTCCTGACTTCCTACAGTCTTGGCTAACACTATAATGGGCACACTCTTTTAACACAGGGCCCTGCTGTGGCTACAGTGACTCATAAAAATGCAGAACCACTGCAATGCTAAAGACAGGATGGCAACTAAGACTATGTAAGAAAAAATCTACACCAAATTTGAGGATTTGCAACTGTGATCAGTTCAAAGCAGAATCCACTGAACACTGTGGACCAGTCTACAAGGACTCAGTAATAAACAGCCTCTTCTTTTTGGCAGAAATTGTGCAGAGCTACAGTCTTTGATCTCCCAGATAACTGCAAAGGGGTTATAATGAAAATGTATACACAGAACACTGAGAACATACTCGCTACATCAAAGCACTTATTAAGGGGAAAATATATTCTAATAAATGCACCGATGTCTAAACTGTCATTAAAACCACAGTTCTTCATATGGAATAAATTCCATCTGGAAAAGAATATGCTTTTGACACATAGCTTATGTAGGGAAAAGCAAAAAAAAAAAACCACAACACCCACAACCAAAAAGAAACCCTTGTTATTCTTTGTTGCCAAATAGAATAACTTTATGTTCGCAGCATACAGTCTTCTCTGTTGTTTTTCCAAATTATCCACTAATTCTGACAAAGCAGTTTTAGAAAAAAAAGCAAAACAAAGCTGTTTTTCAGCCCTAACCATGACCTGGTGGTATCCTTGATGTCTGAATCATCCTGATTACTATTTTACACATTCAGCATTTCTTCTTCTAAGAAATGACGTATACTGGCTTTACTGCTGAATATATCTAGCTCTCTAGTCACACAATCTGGAAGGCAAAACAATGGCAGGGAACTTGGGGCTCAAATTAAAATCTGTTTTAAGGCTGAAGCCAGGCTTTCAGACCAGTGCTATTGGGAATGACAACTGGGAAAGACAATTATGAAAGCAGTGAATCCAGGCCCTGGATTCTTCTTCCCATAAGGCTCTGTATGCTGGGGGGCCACTGTAAGCAATTCACATGCTGTCTCCTCCCAATCCATAGCTATACTGGGAATCCCACTGTTTATCTTAAAAGATCATGCCAGTCACAGCAAAGCACAGCCGAGTCTGCTGACAGAATCTCGTCTGAGATTGCTAGACGATTATTTCTTTGTGCGGGGGTATTATGTAGCAATCTCACAGGCAATTTGTTGGAAGCTAACCAAAGTTTTCAGGGAGGGGTAGACATTTATGCTGTGCTGGTACAGCATCTGGCACGATGCGGTCCATGCTGGTCGCAACCTTTATTTATACTGTGGTAAAAACATTATCAGTAACTCCACAAGCTTAAATTTCACGCTAGTCCAAACGTGACACCATACATATGCATTCAGTAGGAAAGCTAATGTCCTCTAAATAGCAGTACATTTATTTAATTTTTAGTCTTCTTATAGGTCTCTAGTCTTTGAAAGCTATTGCTTAGAGTTAGTTATCATGCCATTAAAAACTTAGACTGTTGGTTTTCTGCACATTTTGATACAAAAGACAGTTAGTTTAAAAGAGTTATCTGCAACAGTAACCCTACGCAGGATCAGGATACTAAAGCAGCAACAACTACAAAATTGGATATCTTTTCACTTCCAGAGAGAAAGAGATCTCCCCTGTTGTAATAATTAGAAAAATTCTCAATCAACTCCTGTTCAGCAAAATGAATGCTGCTGTGAAGAATCACTTGCTTTTTTAGTCTGCAAATCTTCCATATATCAAGAAGATGGTCTGCTTTGCAATGCTTATGTACAGAAGCTGTGTCCTGGCATAACTGGGCACTTGTTCTGTTACATCAAGAGAAACTGTACTTCCTTCTGCAAAGGTTGATTTTTTTCCATGGTCTTCACAGCAATTTAAAGATTTTATGTTCATTGCAAAGATGATATTTCATCAACTTGCAGGTAGCTTTTGAAAAATAATGTAATATTTCATCTCAAAGTTAAAGACCGAAGATGAGACAGACATTAGTCATGTTGCTTAATGTGCTTCTGGAAGGCACTCAAGTACTAGGGTGGGAGAGGAGAATCTATATAAGACAGAGCTGTGCAGTGTTTTAAAATATATATCTTGTGAATTTTTTTGCTGCCAAAATAGGCTGTCATGAGCAGTGTTAATGCTGGAAATAATTTTTCCTAATTTTAAGTGGTGATTCATTTATATGACGGAATATGTCCTGGGTATGTCTTATATTGCAAACACGGTTTTATACAGCTTTCATTTATATAGCCAGAGGGTCTCAGGAAGCCTGTTCAGTTCTTCTTATGAGGTAGTTGGAAAGGATATGGTCTAAGGAACACTGAGCTACTCAAAAGAGGGAAAGATGATTGCTATTTCGAACGATCACACACTCTATGTAGGTTTAAATGACAGGTTTCCAGTCAATGGAGAACACTTAAGCTAGTTTTAATTTTTAAACATTATTTGTAAACTTAGGATGCAAGATTGATAGTAACAGTCTCTGCAAATGAAGTCTGAATTGCTACCAAACATTTTATCTATGGTAAGACAACTCAGTTACAAAGTGAAAGGACAAAATGCATTGCTAGCGTCTCTTACTGAATGGTAGGTACTGCTCCTAGATTAAAAATAAGGTCTTGTTAGCTCCGACACTACCTTGTCAATTGAAAGCTGACTTTCTTACTCTATTTTAACGTAGGTAATCTAGTGTCATAATGCATTCAAGCTGGGAGCTAGCCTAATTCCAACATGAAGACTAGTTGTCACCATATGTCAGTGTAACGGGACTGGGGATAATATTGCAGCACAACATGATGTAATGACTGCCTTCAACAAAATATAATCACAACCATCTAGATGCAATTATTAGAGAAAGCAAAGTTTTATTATGTTGGAGCTGATGTTCTATGACCATTCCCAGCCTGATAAATTCCCTTTTAACTTCTTTTCCATCTGTAATTTAAGTAAAACCAACATCTGAGTGTAGGAGAAGATGCGAAGGTAGACACAGTTTATTGTCCAATTCCCAAAACCAAAAAGATATCCACAACTTTAAGACTGAAAAGACCAAAAGTAAATTTAATTTAATTAATATATATTCTTGTCAGCCTTCCTTTTTAGCACAACCTGAGATCTGAATGTTGTACTATCGCGCATCTGATACACTGGACATGGACCTGAGAAAAATCTCACAGCTCTCACTGCTATCGGAGAAAAAGCAGCACAGATGCACAGAGCTCTTCAGAGGTTCTGGTTCATGGGGGCATATGGATTTCATCCTTCATCGACTAACACCATCCAAAACATACGGTCAGTTTCCCATCATAGCCTTGTTCTCCTGCTTGTGGGCATTGATTTTCAAAGAGCTGTGAGGATTTAGACATACAAATTCTAGTGATCTATCATTTCCTGTGAAGATATGCATGCATCTACACCTTATGTGGACTTTAGGTACCTAACTTCACATCTTTGAACTTCCCAGTTCTGATAAGGCCGAAGCTAAGAAGAATATTAGAATTCATGTAAGCTGGCTACGGTTTTGGGCAGAAAGGTTCTTTGTGGGTTCTTTAGGTACAGATACTTAAATTCATGTCATACATCAATGGCAGCCTTTTTTTTTTCCACTTCCCTATTTCTGTCTTTCTTTTTTTATTCATGAAGTCATTCATGAAAAAACATGTTTTGGTGAACTCTTCATCTTTTTGCAGGATTCTTGCAAAGCCTTTGTTTTTTTCTTCTTTTTCTTCTTTTTTTTTTTTTTTTCCACAATGTTATCAATTAGTGAAAGCTGTGATTTATGTCAAGGAAATTCAACTGAAATTAACCTCTGTAGTTTCTATGCATTTCCATTTTCCAACTGCCTTTTTTAAGACTTCCAGAGACTTTCTTCTAACAATAACTACCCTTACAAAACAAAAATAACTGAATTTAACTTTCTGATTGAGAAAAAATTGCTGTAAGGAGAATACTTACAGCAGATTATTTTTTTCCCCTATTTTTGACATTACATTTGTATTTATATTCAAGAGTGAACAAATCGTATGCATAAGGCTACCAGTGCATTGGTATTACTTTTTTAGTGAGCCTGAATAACTAATTTTAAAATTCCCGTATAGTTTTGACCTTTAGAAACGCTCAACAGTCACAACTGGAAAACAAATTTCAGCTCCCATTAGGAACAACAAAAGCTGAAGTGTGACAAGGTCTGTTGAAAATTGCTCTCCTTTTTTAACTCATTTTGAATATATACACATTGCATTTAAAGCTAAGAAATACAAGTCAGATAATTACATGTGTCCTATAATTACAAATTTCAGAATAGGTGATTTACATCCTTTACTTATGCCTTGGGTAAAATCACCTATGGGTAAATTATTTATGGATATCAATGCCTTTCTAGAATGTCCTATAACTTTTGGATACGACTAAGTTTCTTAAAAGCTAATGCTGTCTCAAAGGTTGTGAGTAAAGATGAGGGTATGTCCCCTCTTTAATCCCTCCCTTTCTCATACTGCAAGACCTGATAATAGAAGATAATTCACTGCCGTCATCTTCCCTGCCTCCTGTCCAGAGTCCATGACTTCTTCCCCTGTATGGGTCAGGCTGTTGCAAGGATGGAAGGAGACTCAGGGGAAGGTGAGACCATTGAGATTCCATCCTTAGTGGAGACAGTCCACTAAAATGAGGGACATGAGGAAGGGGAGGAAACAGAAACATATGTATCATGGTCTGGGCTGGACAGGTTAGATCAGGTGAAGGCAAATGGAAAAAAAGATAGGCTGTTATTTATGCATCAAATGTCATTATCACATTCGGAACCTAATCTGACAATGAATAGTTTAATGCCAATGCACAAAGAAGTTATTGCACAAATGAACATTAATATAGAGTTAAAGGATTTGTCATCTACTCAGAGTTGATTACATGTATTGATAAAGGTCTATCAGACTTTATTCTGCAACACTGAAATAAATGAAAACATTATCAACAACTTGAGGGCATGCAGGTGCAACCTTTAAATGCTAAACTTACTGTTTCTTCGCTGCAAAAGGTCATTTACTAACACTTCAGTACGTCTAAGAGGGAAACTTGATCCTGCCATTGATTCTATACAGACAATCCTGCAACTAGGTGAAACACATCACTTTCACATGAGAACTACTAAATTAGATATTAACGCATAATTTTTGAAATCTTAACTCCTCTCTAGAATCTCAATTCATATTCTGTAGCATCTGGTACTTTATACTGATGATGTATCCTTGATTATAAATACGAAACCTGAAATTCCTAAAATCCCCTCAAAGAATTCACTGAACTCATAGCAATAACCAAGAAAGAAAATGCTAGGAATAAAAACAAAGCAATGAGATAGCTTTACACATAATTTATATAAACACTAATAACTGTCCCTGAAGGTCTTACTTTCATTATCAAGTGGAAAATGCCCAAGTGAAGCACTCATAAAGCATAAGCAAAATGTTACATGGCATCAGAAGGCAACATTCTAGAATATTTATGAATGGTCATTTAAACGCTTACAGCAGTAGGACTGTCATGAATATCCATGACCAAGGAGAGACATGTAGCATTTCATGGATATCTGTGAATTTCAGAATGATGAATTTCACATCATATGTTCATAAAAATGCATAATGCCTCATGAAATATTCATGAGTCACCACAGTTTCTTCTGAAAAACATTTAAAGCTTTCATGAAAATGATATTAACAATATATAAACTATGGGACTCAGTGCAACAATTGTTTTAAAATATAGAGACACTTCTGTTTTTCCCTACGCATCACTAGAGGCTATTAAATATACAGTTCAATAGTTAAGGAGATTTACCATCTAACATTTCGTATGAGAATTCTTTGCCATGCCTATAATCTACAACAATCTTTTAAACATATTAAAATTTTGTTGTCTTTTAATACAGGGAATATAAGGTGGACCAGAAGACATAGGGGGAAATTAACAACAAATTGCCTTGCTACAAGCCAGATAAAATTGATTTAAGCCAGAAAAAATTATATATTCTGTCTGAAGAAGAAAAAAAAAAAGGTAGGCAAGTTTTTGACAAGCAGGTCCCAAACAAGAGGCAGTATTTGCTACCATTAGATGCAGTCCTGCAGTGTTCAGAGGTCGGGTGTTGTGCTGAGGAGGAATGTGGCACTGAATTCACTGCACGCCTTCATGCCTGTTCTCAGAGTAGACAGCTTGACTTGGCTAAGGGCAGGAGTTATTCGTCTGGAAGGAGGCTCTGGCTGGCCAGAGAAAAACACTGAAATCTTCACAGACTTACTTACAATGTGGTGATTAACCACAACCTGACAGCAGCGACACTTTGGAACTGGGCTTCAGAGGCAGAAATCTCAACCTGGATTTAGGCATGTATGGGATAGAGGAGGCCTTCTTTGCCTCTTTTTTTGTTTCTTCCTTTCCCATTTTAAACAAAATAGACTAATGTGAAGAGCTGTCATAGAGGAGTTTGAAAACCAGTTCTTGGGCTCTATTCAGCTTCAAGAAGGGGGTGTTTTCTGAAGCACCTACTGGATCACATCCATTTGGAGAAGTACCCAGTACTGAATCCCAGTGTGGAAAGACAGGTATCAAACAGATCAGATTGCGTGCACCAAGATATGTTTAAAATTAGAACTGCAGCTACTTTCACATCACATTTGCAAGTGCAGAGAGCTAAGACGTATTTGCACAGATGAATTTATTTAATGTAACTGCTGTAAATCCATTGCAGTTTTCCATCTCATTTCACCTTTCTCTCTCTCTGAAATAAGCTCATTTTAGTATTTATAAAGAAATCAGTATATTACATCAAAAAAACCCCAAACCCTCTAAGATGTGAGACCTGAGACAGATACTACTGCAATAACTGAAAAGACTTCTATTTGAGCTAACCGGCAGAAGCCTGCTGTAAGAGCAGTTTGAAGTTTGATTTCCTATTGAAATTATTGTATACATAAAATCAATTTTGTATATAAGTCTGAAGTTTAAGAGGTAATGAAGTCATGTTGATGGGTTTTCCAGACACTTTTGAATGCAGCTAATAACTTCTGCTATGGTTTAACAGCACTAACAAGAAAGATAAAACTACCTCCAAGATAATTTACTTATTTTTGAACCTATCCAATTTCCCTACATCGACACTCAATAGAACACCATGCACCATTAAGGACAAGCAGTATTAAACCCAGGCTGGTTTCCCAGTTGTTTCTTGACTATTTGGACACTGTGCATAGTACTATTTGTTACTGTAATACTATAGAGGTATGATTGAATGTCTTCCTTGTAAATTGAGCTACATAGTCAAACTTCACTGGAGCAACAAACTTTTTTTTTTGTGACATCAAACTAAGTTAACTTTAATGTCAGGAAGTCAACTTAAATGTTCTCATATTGTTAGTGGGATGAATTTTTTTGTTCTAAGGTTCTAAGGTTCTAGGAAAGTTAAGGAGCAACAATGGTCCTAGAGATCAGACTTGGGCAATCAGTGACTTAAAACGAGGCAATGCATAAAATCATAGATTAAGGATAAAGTTAAGGATTAAAGTTAAGGATAATACAGTTGGCTTCAAAGAAGCTACAAATATAGGAAAAGATCTATTACTTTTGAAGAAAACAGTCTTTCAGATCCTGGATCTGCATTCATGTGCTGGTAGAAAGACCTTGGGTCCCCTACGGGGCTTTGTGAAGTCAATAAACTTTCCTACCTGGATGTTTCAAAGATCAGGGATTAAAAAACAAAGTTTGTATTTGAAGAGCTTTAAAGTCAACAAAAATCTTCATCTGCAGACATCAGTTCAGTGGATCAAGATGCTGCATGATTGATTTTTGCCCGACCTACCTTCTCAACAGGAACCTTTTTTTCTCCTAAGAGTGTGCCTACTGGGAAAGCTTTTCACTCGGAAGGAAAGTTAGAGGTAAGATATGGTACAATGAACTGAAAAACTATCTTTGCAAGATGAGTATATATTTAGGCTTATATTAAATTTCAAACAGTATAATCTAATTTTTCATTGATGGAACTACACACGAGTGGCCTTAAAACTCCTAGGACAAGTTTATTTGCAGAATTCTTCCCATTTATTAACTGCTGTGTTGCATATGATGTTTCCATCTAAATGGATATGTCATGTAGTGATACCAAAGTTTTGTGTTTCCATGCTGGTCTGCTGATTAGTTACTGAATCTATTGAACATA
This sequence comes from Stercorarius parasiticus, assembly GCA_013396915.1. Lineage (NCBI taxonomy): Eukaryota > Metazoa > Chordata > Aves > Charadriiformes > Stercorariidae > Stercorarius > Stercorarius parasiticus. Next base: position 241,462 of record VWZL01002968.1, on the reverse strand, counting down.
TTGACAAGAATATTTCAATGAACCCACAAGCTGTTGACTCTCCAAGCAAACAAACAATAGCTTTGACTCCCTCCTACGGTCCTGCGACGAAATGAAGTGGTGTGGCTCAGTAGGAGCTAGGAGATCTAGAAACCATGTCTGGATTTTTGTATGTTTTTGTTTGTTTGTCTGTTTGTTGTTTTTTGGTTGTTCTTGTTGGTTATTTTTTTTCCCCCACAGAAGTCACTGGACTTCCAGGCTTTCTGCCATTTACTGCTTCTTCCATCTTCTCTTCAATCTTGAGACCCAATTGTCTACTCTCACTACTATACAATCTTCAAGCCACTCATTCAGACATATTTGATTCCTCACATTACATTGTTTTTATCTGACAGCTTGATGGGGGAATGTAGGCATAGGCCATGTGTTCCTCATTGGTGCCCAGTGCTTCCTCCTGAGACTAGAGGAGTGGAGAATCTGGGTCACTTTTGGTAGTCTAGCACTAGTGCCTAGAATTCAGTGCTAGACTCCTTGTGTAATATTATGCTATTTCTCCAGCTTTTTTGGCTATAATGTTAATGCCGTGTCATGTTTGAGATGAAACTCCCACTAACTGTTCTTCTTACATAAGTTTTGCCATCTGAGAGTGACAAACATCTGAGATGGGATTTGAGAAACAAGCTGAAAAGCTGATCGGTCCTACTGAGCAGCAGGCAGTGAAGTGTCCAGGGTGATCTAGTTAAAGATGTCCCTGCTTACTGCAGGAGTGTTGGACTAGATGACCTTTGAAGGTCCCTTTCAACCCAACACATTCTATGATTCTATGATTCTATGACCCGTGCTGACCAGAGGCCTTATATTTGTTTCCTGCGCTATACTACCACAGAAACATTAAAATATGGGAGGATAAACAAATGTAAACGAGGCAGTACAGGTGAAGCTGGAAAGCAAAAACTACAGAGGACAAAAGTAGTTGGAGAGAAGATAGAAAAACAGAGAAATGGCAGCTGAACAAAAGGGAGAAAGTGATAAGAAGAGAGCTAAACTTCAGTTTTCCAGAGGTTCCTCAGATACAGTCTATCAATGCCACTAAAACTGTCTCCTGTGAACACATGGGCAGAATAAGGGTCCTGAAAACTGTATATCTTATCAAGCGCAGGAGGACCTGCCGTCCAGGCTACATGCTTCTTCACTCCAGATACCTGACCAAGGAACCTCGGCCTGAAGCCTTGCTCCTGCTCTGCCTTTATATTGTCCATGGGGAGAGAATGAAGGCTTTAGATCAGAAGTCCGGCCTGGCCTCTAAAATGGGGGCTCCCCCTCACACCTCGCAGGAGCCTATCTCTTCATGTTGACCCCACTGGAACAGTGCTAGTTTTTTCATTTAATACACATACGAGTATACATATTATTGCTTGAGAAGGTGATTTTAGGACTTCCACTACTGCATTATCTGAAAGAATAAAGTTTTAGCAGTCTGGTGAGGTAGGGGAGTAAAATGAATACTTATTGTAAGAGATTACCGTAATTTTTTTTTATCCAGTAAGTTCTTTATTTATGTTTTTCAAAAGTATATATAGTCATCTGGGAGAAACACTCAGACATATGACACAATAAGGGGCAGATATCTCAGCACAGCCAGAAAAGGTAGATTTCTTTGAAAAAGACACAAGCGAGAACACACCTTCCATCTTTTAATTGAGACAATATACTTCCTTGAATGAGGACCTAAATAATTGTGAGACTTTCAAACGCACACTAAAACAGTGATAAGTTCTGAAAAATGGAAACATTAGGTATGTTACATATTAGGTGACATTAATTACACTGCTTCTTTTCCATAATAACAAACTTCATAAGTACATTATAATTTTATGTAGCCTAGGTGGCCTTATACTTTAAGTGCTTCCACATTTACAAACCATATAATTAGAAATGTGTTTCCAATAGGTAACTTTTACATTAGGGTTCAGCATTAAATTATATTGCTCATTCAACCCATTATCTAGAAAATATTCTCCACGTTCACTGAAGAAGCATTTTTTTATTAGTCACACGTTCCTCTTGTAAAGACCACATGTTCATTCAGATTTGCCCATAATATGTGTATATATAATACATTTCAATTGAAACTTTTATGTTTAATGTCATGATAATTGCAATAGGTGCCATAAAGCCTACCTAAAATGTATTTAGTCATTAAGCACTTTAATTAGTGTTACACACCCATGTATAGTTTGTAGTGTTAGTCCCTTAATACAGTAAAAATTTGTGAAGTAGCTGAAAATTTAAATGTAGAACGTACTGAAAAATCTTTTTTGTTCATTACACAGAAGCAGCAGTTTTTTCCTCTGGAATCAAAATTTGTACAGAAATATTTCATAATACTCCATAAATACCCTGGATTTTGTTGTGGTTGTTACTGTCTGTTTTTTCTTTAAAATTGGTCTCTTCTAAACATTTTTACTTATTCTGAGGAGCCATCAAAGTTTGTACATTCTGTCACAAACTCTGATTTAATCTGGTTTAGCTGAAAGTCATGATTTCTTATACTCTGAGCATCAGTAAAATTTATCACAAATTGAAATTTATTTTGACATTATTTTACTTTGTTTTGTTTTGTTTTTTTTAAATTTTGTGACTACACTCTGGGTACTATCTAAGAATTAAACAGATTCCTACTTTGCATACAACTATTTCTACTGCTTTTACATACCTTTGCCTCTGGAAAAACTCAGACCTACCCTCTATTTCTTTTTCCTTTGTGATGTTATGAAGTTTGACAGCAAATAAAAAAAAATCAGTCTTGTGTTATTTTGCTGCTGGCTGATACATTGTCATCAGGTCCGAAGGGCCTCTTGTTATCCTTCAAAGCCAAATGTGAGATCATAAATACATGGTCTGCTCTGGACGGATAGAAAAGCCAGAGGCACAAATCCAGACCCACCAGGAGGAACTAAAGGATTAGAAAAATATACACATTTTAATCCTTTGGATTACTTCTGTATTCTTGAAGCAATGCATAGGGCTGGAGCTGACATTGCCACAGAACAATGAAGAATTTAATCATCTTCCTGTTTTTAAAACAAGAAGTAAGGTCACCACTGTTATTAACTTAATCATATATATAATTCAGAGCATAATATAAAATTTAGAAAGTTCAGGCAAGCAAGGACATGGAAAACCAATGCCTGCTCACTCACTAAAGCTTTTTTCAAAATGTCAGGTAAGTTTTAAAAAGGCATAACGCTTGAGAAACGATTTTTACCCGAGGTAGGAGAGGGAGAACTTCTGAATTAATAAAAACAGAGCATTATTTTTTAACATCACAGAATCTGCATACTTCGCTTCTGTCTACGCATATCAGGTGGATATTAAGCTGGTTATGAGTACTAGATTTTTTTTCTTTTATTATTTTCTCATTTATTTCTTCAGTATTAGCTTTTTCTTGATAGCTATACCAAGGAAGTGATTAGCATTTCAGCGTAGTAGGCAGCAGTCATTTGGGTCTGCTAATCTGCGACACGAAATAAAAGGATGGGAATAAGGTAACGTTGCTTTGCTTGGATTATTGTTAAAAGGTTTAAATCTTCGCTGACATTCTGCTCCTTTGATTTCTGCTATCCTGACCTGGAATATATGTGGTCTATATTGCGAACCTGCTTCCCTGAGCGTCTGTTTACCCAATCTTTCTTTGAACTGCTGATGGTAATGAATCTCCTTCCTCCAGCCCCAACTGCTGCATTCAGTTATCATCAAGCACAGGCATCAACTAGAGCTCTAATCTTGCTCTGATGGATGGAATACTAACCTTTCACAAGATTAGAGACACAAGGTGCTCTAGAGATAATAAAATTCAAATAGGTTTATTTCAAAGGGCAACTCAATCTCGATTTTGTTCATGGGTCACTTGACAGATCATTTGCCAATGTAGTTTTTGTGTCCTGCGTCTGGCTTCTGTGCAGTGCTCCAACTATTTCAAATTAAGTGGGCCCCAACAGGCAGAGTTCGGCAAGGGTCTAGCTTCAGTGAAAATAGCAAGGTACTTATTGAGCGTGGAGCTGGCAATTTCACTAAAAGTGCATCTTAGGTGGGTGGTGCTTGGATGGTGGAAAACTTTTTCTTAGCAATTTTCAGGAAGGCATAGAAATGGCAATAATGATAAGCATCTCGAAAGCTCTGAATTTTAAACTCCTGTTTGATCATGGAGCAAAAATCTTGCTAGCATCATGACAGCCAGCTGTGCAATATATGCAGTAGCTGTAAGTTATGAGATTTGTAGCTCATGAGCGACCATTTTTAATGTGCTTGTCAGGCACAGCTATGCAAAAGTGTTTACAAATCAAATATTTAAGTCAGGTATCTACAGTCATGAAGATAAGGCTCTTACAGGTGCTGAAAGAAGACTCCTCCAGATGACAGTTTCGGTGTTTGTTGTCATATACATCAATTTGGATCCTATGCGGATAAAATAGGTAAAATCTTCTGCAACCTCTAAGATTGTAGCTTGCACCTATTAAAAAATACCAATTGACCTAGCTCTGTGGTTTAATAAAGCAAGGTTAAATGATTATAAATAGCCTGCTTTAAGAACAAATATAATTTAAACCAGTGAATATAATGTCTGGCCTTCATTTAGGAGAAGGATAAAAATAATTAAAAGGCCATATAAACCGGACAGCTAAAGCTGCAGGTGTATCAATTGCATGCAAACTACAGCACTTCCATGAGTTAGCCAGGGGGCTGGAGGCTGGGGGCTGGTTTGTGTGTGTGGATGCTAGCAGCTGGACTCCTCTCCATGAGAAGGAGGGAGAGAAGGGACAAAAAGCAAGTGAAGCACTTCGAAAGCACACACAAAAGGAGCCAGGAAAGCTCACAAAAAGTCAGAAGGACGTTGTATGCTCAGATCCAAGACAGCACTGAAAAAGAGTATGCTCTAGAAATTTTGAAAAAAAAAAAATTGCTCAGAAATATTCAGCCCTGTATTTCTTCTACAGAACTTGCTTCTTGCATATTTATAGGAGTGAGAGTTTAGAATGACAATCCCTTTGGAGGTAAGATTGCGTTCTTCTAGCTTCCCAAAACAAGGGTGACTACATCATATTTAAAATTCAGTGGTTGATGAGTTCTCATGATAACTAAGTAGGACAGATTTGATGGAATATCCATCTAAAATGTGTACTGGACTAAGTCTGAAATCTGGAAACTGGAAAGTAAAGTTAAAGATTTTTTTCACTCTTTTGCAAGCCTTAGAATTACACGAAAACTGCATTCTCATTTTCAATGTTTTAGCTGTGACAGCTCATGAACTAGTCTGTTCCTAGAATTGCAATCATACCTCTGGAGTCCATTTACATTGTTTAAATTTCATAATTGAGTAAGATCTTAATATTTCAAAAACTGTTTCTGTTTTTATGAAGTTTTAATATACACAGTTCACTTGTTATTGTCCTTTATAGTAAGAAGCTCTTGAACTAATTTTATGGTGCATGTTTTTAAAAATGCCAATAACTCACTACACTTGACTTGCAATAAATTCAGGGATTCTGCACTTATCTGTTTCTTTCTCTGTTTTAAGTACTAAGCACTGGACATTAATTTTCTGTAAAGATGTGTGAAAGTAATCTTTAGGCATACAAGGTGGGAGGATGCCCACACCTGAGGAGTTAAGTCTTTTTGTTAGAGGATGTGAATTTTTCAGATAATCATCTGTCTTTGCCACTTCACCGCCAGCTCTATCAACCTATGTGCAATTTTCTACCCATGACAGATGCAAAACAGGCTGTGAAATTGCCACGGGATCATACAGGCTAGAGAATAGAGAATTAAGGTCTGTGTTACCTAAATTGTTCACACAAAAGGGGAATACATCAAATCAAGACCTTTCATGAATATCAAAGATCCCAATCAGCTGCCTTGGAGGAGGCTATGACAACTAACAACCCGGGCTGCAGGCAGATGCTCCAAGAGTCAAGGGCTGGGATGAAGGAAGGAGAGATGGGGAAGCAGTCACTGTGGTCAGCCTATCAGATTAATCACCAATTTAGCTCAAACGTTTAACTACACAAACTTTTGTGGTACATTTCATCACAATACTATGTCTGCATAGACTGTTCTACAGGGTTTCAGTCAGTGTATGCAGATGAGATGAAGAAGGTGAAGACAACATGAAGCAAGACAGGGAAGCGTGACCATGGAAATAACTCAAAACTATCTCCAGAACAGGGTGTGTATAAAAACCTGGAAGATTTTAGCTTCTAGAAAAGCACTCCTTCAAAGAAACTAGGTGCTTCTTCCAAATTGTACAAGTAAAGAAACAGCATTTTACTGCAAATCAAAATATGCCATGTAAATATACTGGTACTAGTCTGGTAGGCTTTCAGGAAATATACTTACAAATAGAAGAATTGCTGAGGAGCTCATCCTCTGGTTTAAAGCCAAGACTAAGTACCTGGAAGCATTAAATCTAGCATCAGAGCTAACTCCAAATATAACTGCTGAGCTGAGCACTCAATAATCTTTTTTATAAAGCCTGATCTGCAAGCACACGCAAAGAGAAGTCAAAGGACTTAATTTGATTTAAATGCAGCTGCCCTAATCACACACAGAAACAACCACAACAGTCAGACTAAGCTCTTTTCCAAAGAACAGCACTTGGCCTAAAACACGTAACATTACTCTCTTCATCGTTAACTTTGAATTTTCTTGCTTTCGTGGGATTAAGTCAGACCCTTAACATTATGTTAATGCTGCTTTTTGTGGTTTAATTACAAGGTTTCCTCTAGAGTGTAACACAATAACAATTAATCAGCTAGTTCTTAACTTCCACAAAAGGAACTGTCATCTGTTATTATCTGCACTGGTAACCCACCACAGTGTCAGCAGAACTAAACCCAAACAATTATACCACAAAAGCTACATGCAAATAGTGTCTGTAGCTTAAACAAATGAAAGGAAAAAATCTCAGACTCAGCCCTGAAATTCTCCTTTGTTCATTGCATTTTACATAAACAACACACCACTGAAAGTATTTAAATGAATACCATGTAGCAGGGATACCCTAGCAACACACCGACCGACTGACGCGAGTTGTGGATGGAAAGTCATCTAAAAAGGCAAAATTGGAAGCCGATGCTATTTCAGATTTACTGCCTTCTTCCATGGTATCTAGATGTTGATGTCTAGATGTTGATTCTCTGCTTTATTTTTAGTTCAGGCATATTTGCAGAGCCACACTGATTATATTTGTCAGAAAAAATCATTAGTGGATGCAGGTAGTAATTGATGTGATAGACTAAAATAATGCATTTTGAATACATGAATGTGAAATTCAATAAATGCTTTAATAAAAAATATGAAGACAGGATGTTGGAAATTAAAAGCAAAGGAAGTAACAAAAAGTCACTGAGGGCATTTAGCCTTTAAAAATGTGATAGACTCGATCCTATCAGCACTGAAATGTTCCCAGGTTACAATTCTCTCCTCGTTGTGGACTGGGTATAAAGATGGATAATATTTCCAAGTAGCTGGACTGCAGTGGGAAATAAGAAGTGAAATTCTGCTGTAGTTATTACTTTTCTTCTTTCAGAGAGCAGTTTTCTCTAGGGTGCTGTTTGACTTCAGAAGTCGCCACATAAAAAATGGCAGTTTGAGTCAACAGATTTGTTCAATGACAAAATATGTTCTTAGCACTCTTTAGTCCTGTTAGCCCTGAACCAATAACATGACAGAGGGGGGCAGAGAGGGTCCCTAGTAGCTTTTGTTAGGCATGAACAGTCTCCCTCTCTCTCTTAAAAAAAAAGGAAAAAAAAAAAAGAAAAAAGAAGACGGTTGATCATAAGACATGGAGAACTTGAAAATAATTGGGGATTTCCAGAAACTGCTTCCGAATCTTAGGTATAGCTACTGCTATTAATAGCTGTCACAGTACGTGTGTGAGCAGCTTTATAGAGAGTTTAATTCTTTTAGAACAGTTATGGTATTTATCATTCATGATGTTGCATTTTCATAATGACGTATATCTAAGTATTAGCTTGTTTTTTAAAAAAAAATGTTGGGAACACTAGCAGGTACCTGTAACGGATGGACCATAACACCTCTTGTAATACATTTTTTTATATGTAGCTACATTAAGCTTCAGAATCACAATCTAGTTAACTGACCTAGTTAACCTTGCCCTAACATTAACTGTGGTATTCTGGATATAAACTACAGCCTTTCTGTGATTGTGGGCTGTTGATACCAGCTTTTCAAAGGTATCTCACCCACTCTCTGCTGCGCAAGTCACAAAAAACAAAGATAAATCTCACATTCCAACAACAGCTATCGCTTCATTCATTAGCAACAAACACCTGTAGCAGCGGGATCCACATACACTTTAATTGTTTTTCTGCACCTCTAAATTGCTTGTCATCATAAAGAAATGACAGCAGTTCAATAAGAGAAGAGTAATGCGGCAAGAAGACTGGAGCCCATTTTCAATGTTTAATTGCCACAAAAAAAGCTAACAAGTGATTAAAAAGATAAATCAAAAGTTTGCAGAAAGACTAAAGCGCCCAGTCAGTTTTATGGTTTCATTTGAGCTACAAAGACGTTACTGTGCATCCATTTACAAAACAATGAGCTCTTACTGTTTATGAAAGTTTAATCTCTTGGTTTATTGCTTTAATATATCTAACATTGGTAAGGTTTACTTTAAAATGAAATCCTGACTATATGATGTGGATGTTATTTTTTACATTCAGTTTGCAAACAGAACGAATAACATCATAATTGTACTCATCTGTGAAACAATTAAAGTAGGGGTAATTGCTTCTTCTCTCATATCTGCATATAAAGTAAAAGAATTAATATTTTATCATTTGGCAATGCTTCTTGTTAGCACAATATTCTGACATCAATTTTTTGTTTGGCCACAGGCATTTGAGCAAATGCTGGAAAAAGTTTTGCTGAACCAAAATGCACATTAGCAGTTATCCTGTGCTTAAGGAATGTATCACCTTAGGCTCACACATCTGATAAAGCTTTGGCTGCTCAAATGACATCAACAATACCAAGAACCAAATACAGATTTCTTAAACTAGTAAATCCATAATTCAAGAAGATAAACAAATGAACAAACATGGATTTGATGACAAATTGATGCCCCTCAAATAATATGTCTACCCTAGATTGAACTACAAAATGACAACAATTCATTATGATAACCAGTAACTGTAGCAGTTGTTATTAAAGAGGATTTTAAACACAGGTTTAGAAAGCTTGGAAAATAAACTATGTGAGTGCTTTCACTATTGTAAACCGTCATATCATTCTCTGGAAAAAAAAAAAAAAAAAGCATCCAGAAAACTATTTCCTTTTCTTCCCTACATTGTCCAAGAAGGCATTGACCTTGGCAGTTCAATTGATTTTTATTTTATTTTTTATCCACTATTTCAGGAAACTGCTAATGACAGGCTTTTAAATTCCTGAGATGAGTCTTAATGATGTGATGTGGGAGACTGCATCTAATGCACCTTGAGGATTAGTTTGGGGAGGACAAGGAGGCTCTGAAGTACCACAGAAGGGAAAAAGGAAGCTGATGGCCCTCTAAGGTGCCAGAAATGTTTCCTACCCTTCAAATTTATCAGGTCTTACTCATCTGCTGTCTCATTCTGCTTCTCATTTGCACATGAAGTCCTGTGGCCTAAGTTTTGTTATCTTTAATGCACTTGCTACAAGGTCAGCAATGCAATCTAAAAGCTCAGTAGTCTCTTCACTTTGCCGTGTGGGCACAAAACAACCATTATAGACCTCTGCCAAGATTTATTCTCCGTATACCTAGCAAGACAGAGTTTCAGTTCCCTATGCTTCTTCACCAGAAATGACGGAACAATTATATGGGTTTTTCAGTCTGAGGCCTTAGTAACTCACATATGCATATAGTATAGCAATGCAAGCATGACTGATCAGATATAGGGTGGGGATGTAGCTGTTGATATCAAAGGCTGGCCCTTTTGTTATCTAATTAGACTCCGCATTGAAGACATAGGTCAACAAAAGTGTGGGGAGAATCAGCTGTCCCAAAAGGTGAACGTACTGAGCCTATGGATAAAAAAAACTGTCATGTATCAAAAGAGATTTTAAAAAGTACCAAAACCCAATACTTGGATACATTTATCCGCAACCTTGATTTTTCTTAGCAGTTTTACTAGTTTTTCACATTGGGCCATTAATGAAATATATGTAATAATACACACTTTAGATAACCTTTTAAAAAAGTTGGATTGTGTTAGCAACTTGTTACTCTTCACAGAACTAATATCATTCTCTTCCCTGTTCCTATTTATTATAACCTGTTCCAGCAAGCTCTAAAGGCAGTGTCTGCTTGTTAGTGAAAGGTGAGAACAAACACATACTTTAGTAGGCAATTCTTATAAAACGTGCTTAACTGCTTGTATTACTAGCATGATCACTTTCAAATGTGATATAAAAATCAGATTCTCTTAATTTTGTGTAGTGCACACAGTTCTCTTTTCCATGAAAGTTTCCTAAAATATTCACAGTGCAAGATGTGCATAGACAGAAGGAAAAAGGGAAGCATAAAGAAAATAAAATGCAAATGTTTACAACAAGTTGTAGCAAGAAGATAATTCATACAGTCCATTTGGAGCTGGATGTGTGGAACCTTGAAAGAAAGGTTACACCCATCACTGTCCAAAACAGTGAAGATCACCACGAAGTAAGAAGGACCATGCTTAGTTTTTTAAATAAGCATGACTGACCCTTTCCACATACAAAAAATAAATGTCAAAAAAACCCATACCACAAACAAACAAATAAACAAACTAAAAACAGGAGCTAAGGAAGAGATCCAGATCAACATGAACTGTGCAGATTGAGTAATGGAAATCAAAACAGTTGATTCTTTCTCACTTCCCCCTCAGCATGACTTCTGACATACCACACCATTAAAGAAGCCAGTGGTATAAGATTGTGCGGCTCTAAAACTTTGGGGAAAACAGGTAATAAGCTACTGATCACCCTGACATTATTACATACTTTCCATGTTATGCTGTCTCTCTTGTATGCATGTTTATGCATGTGCTAGAGATGTAACTCTTAAAGTCAGTATTACACATCTTCATAGACACTAATGTACTTAGCCAAAGCAATATTTAGTAAGTGTGCATAAAATACAGAACTGTGCATCAATCAGAATATTTCTAGATCTTTCTCATAAAAACTCAGAAAGTAATAAATCTGTGACTGTTACAAATAGACACGATTACTGATTCATTGCCATCTTTTAAGACTACCATTACTTAGATTCACACTTGTAAACTTTAAGTGCAAATCTATTCATGCCACAATAAAAATAATGGTAAAAATCTTGACTTAAACTCACTGCCATGAAATAATATGAATTGTAAAACCTCTTCTAACTGTATAGAATGAAAAATTTAAAAATACATTCCTTTCCAGAAACGTTCCTAGTTGGCAAGAAAGTGTTTATTTCTACAAACACATAGTCAGAATTTCTGACTGATCCGTTATTTCATGATAGCCATTTTTCTTCATTCATCATCATCGATGGCACTTTAAATATTTATAGTCAGTGACTGAATGTTACATTTTTATTGAGTTCTTAACCTCTTATGACTCTCTTTTCCTTTTTTGTTCTAAATGTTTATTTCCCTAATGCAGCTATTCTAAATTGTCTCTGGAGAAATACCTAATGAGTGTGATAGAGTGGAGCACTTCCCTAAGCTGCTCTCTATTATAGTTAAAAAGCATCCAGGTTACAATGACCAGCTCGTAAACCAGGAAAAAACCCTGATAAAGCAAGTATGGGTAAAAACTAGTAAAACCATATTTTTTACTGATAAAACTTATTTTTTTCTTTCATAGTAGAATTTACCCAAGGTTAGACATGTTCAGCTAGCGTAAATTGTGCTGCACGGGAGAGAAGTCTTCATGGGTGTGCATGTTTGCACCCCTTCACTGACAAGGTATAAAGACGGGTGATACCTGTGCTAATTTACAGCTCATTAAGAACATGATTGCTCTCTGACTGGTCTGGAAATGCTGTTTCCACTATTTTGTCACAATTCATGACACATAAGCACAAGTAATAGAGTACTCTCACAAATCTATGTTTATACTGCAAGATAAAGAGTGAGTTTGGTAACAGAGACAGATATGCAGCAGCCTCCAACCAGTTTGGTTCTTTACTTAATTATTTAGAAGTTTGGAGTCATGTCACAACTTTGTATGCTGTCAGTGCTGATAACTGCATCCAAATTGGTCACAGTAGGGTCCCTTTTTAGTTAGGGAATGGGATTAGTGCTTCTTAGAATACAGTTGGTTTGACCTAATGTGGAGTGCATAACATGAACTGCACCCTGAAGTGCTTATTTCTCTTCATTGACTATAAAAATATCAAGGGTGACTAATACAGATGAAGATGTCCACAATGTACATGGTCACGTGAACTGCACTCAGAGTGCTTGCTCTCCCTATTGGAAAAGTTAAGCCAGCTAGGTTGTTCAGCCCTTTTAATCATTTGATCTACCCTGATTGCTCAGATAAAACTTGGACTGATGTTAAGGGGCCAAGTGGCCAATTAAGGGGCCAATTCCCAAATTTTCCCCTCTAAGAGGGTTCTGGAGATTTGTGCCATTTATATAAATTAGAACAGAAAAGAAATATTGGGCTACTAAAACATTATTTTTCTCTATAAGTTGTCATTTCTTATTACCTATACCAGTCCCACAGTATTTCTATGATATTTAGTCTGCGTATTGTACTGAAATTCTTACTCTACCTCGTAAATAAGCATAATACTTTCATGCATGATGGTAGCCCGAAGAAAAGCAACTAGTACTTTGCATTTATTTACTGGTCTTTATCCAGAGATCTTAAAGAACTTTATAAGCTATTTTCAACTATGTGAGCTTCTGAAGCATTTCTATAAAGGGAAAAAAAACCAACCCAACCCAAATCAGTAACTCTGGCAGTTCTGTTTTTATGCCACTACCATCGCAGTTTGATTTTGGCAGTCACATTTCTGGCAAAAATTTCTGAAGGTGACAATGACATTCCTGGTAAATATGTCTAAAGATGACAGGACAGACTGCAAACCCTGTGAGATGAGAAAGTCAAGAAGGCACTTGCTAATTGGTTTGATTGACCAGCAAGTCTTCTTCTATGATGTAAGCCATTCCCTCCAGGGAACAGAAACATTACTTCTAACTTCAGGGTAACTATTAGATTTGGGATTTTCCATGGAACAGGCCTTGTTGACCTGCATCTGGAAAAGCATGACAGCAATTTTGGAAAAAAAACCTGTCAAGCAAGTGTTGTGCTGGGGCTGGCTTAAAATAGCGTGGAACTTAGTGTATTTGAGTTACATTTGTGTGAACCACTCTTGTAATTGCTGATTTGAGGTCTGATAAAGAGAAAAGAGTCCCAGTGGGCAGCAACAAGCTGGTGAATCATAGCTGTCTCCTGATGTTCATTTGATTATAACCACCGCTTACGAATGTCGTAATTGTGTTTAGGGGTTATTTGCTAGTTAGGGAATCTGGTTTTCTATTAAAATAAAGACAGGCAGAAAGGACCTTTGGAAGGAAAGTGCAACGAATGGATTTCATTTATTTATGCTTATCTTCTCAGCACTTTGACAAGAAATATAATAACAAATCAAATATCAACATTCGTTGGTCATTTTAATGTGGCCATTAGGATAATCAAAGGAACAGAGAACCCATCATACCACACAACACTAAAAGAGCTTGTCATGCTTAACCTAACATTATGAAGGTTGGGCCGGGGCCAGATATGATTACTCTCTAGTACATAAGTGTCAAACCCCAGGGAGAAAAGAGAGCTATTTAAGATGATGGATAAAATAGGCATAAGAAAAAAAGGACATTAATACATCCTGTCTAGGAATGAGGTGATTTCTGTTAGACAGAACAGAGTTTCTGCAACAAATTTCCAAAAAAAGTAACTGGGGATAAAGTAGAGGAAGGCTTTTAAATAGAGAAGTACGCGCTGTAGACATGGAAGATCTGTGCTCTTTTGATTTACATTGAAAATTGAGAAATCCTATCTATACAAAATAATCTATTAAAAATTACTACAAAAATTTTTCCTCATTCATTAGTATTGTGATCATTTGAAAATACTGGCAACACTAAAAACTTACACACACAAAAGAAAGGCTATTTTGGAGTCTAATTACCTTTCCTTGAGCTAGTAGAAGACAGTGAACCCTTAGCAGAAAAAAGAGACATTTTTTATACGTCTTAAATTGTAACGGATAACACTAAAATATTTTTTATATTTCTGTAAATATTTATAGAAAAAATAAAAAATTAATGATTTTTCTATGACAACAAGAAATAGGTACAGAATAAAATGGAGCCAGTTTTCTAACTTGTTACTTATGATGTTAACACAGATTTTATTTACACTGAATTGTGCTTATTTTACAAAACATATTTCACATCTTTGGTTTACAGATAAAATAATTTAAAAGAAATAAACGCACATTTTTGTAAGTATAAGTGAGGCAAAACATACTTGAGAAAGTTTACCATTTCATAAAATATTCTGTGTCAGTATCAGTTAGTTTTTCAATTAGGCATCATCACCATTTTTTTCTAATCTCTTTTGCAGGTGAACCCCCCCCTTTTCTGCCGTACAGTGTTTAGCTAAGACACCGTCTGCCATAACACTGAGCATATTGACAGCATGCTCAAGTGATCTCATCCATATCTGGTAGGTGACCTAGGGATCTCACTTACTTTTCCATCAATCCAAACCCATCATTATTTGTAAGAGTTAATACTCGTGATAAGCTAGCAAATTCCACAAGGAGGAAGTTTCTGTCTGTCTAGGGACACTATTCTTTACTTTTCAGGGGTAAATCTACATTAGACATTTTAGTTTGGATCAGGTATGCACTTTTGGTGCACTCATCCATGCTTACTTTCACATGGCAGGATGGTCTTGGACTGTAAGACTAGATTCCTTTGAAATGAAACCAAACCAGAAGATGTTGTCTGCAAGCATAGCTAATGTGCTCCAACTGGCAATGGCACCTCTGCCAAGAAAACAGCCTTTTACATTTTTTAGGTATGCAACTAAATTTGTATATTTCAAGTACATTTTTTGCGGGAAGATGCTAAGTTACCACAGCTTGCAAGAAAGAAAGATACAAAGAAGTTGCAGTAGGAAAAATTATCATTTAGCTTCAGGAACGGTGAAAAACATGTGTAATTAGGATTTTACAACAGTGTGATACCCTACGAGAAATCAACAGCAATTGTGATGCAACATCTGGTTCTTCTAAAGACATACATCACAAAAGAAAAGCTACTCAGAACCAAAATGTAGACAGAATAGCAATGAACAAGAAGGAAAAGAAACATGGATCAGTTCCTGAATTCTACATTTTTTTTGAGGTTTATGGTTTTTTCTTCTACAGCACGAAGTCAAAGCTTAACACACGAAATGTCTAACACTGTCCAAATTTTCTCTCTTTTTAAATATTTTTAAGCTTTGTGATGTATGTTACAGATAGCTATTTATCATTACTAAATATCTCTGATGTGCTATCATAAGCCAAAAAGCCCGGATCTCTGACTGTGTGGTTAAAACCAGAAGCACTTAGGCAGCCCATGTAAGAAATGGTAGTTTAAAATTTAAGGAAATGGTGACGACTACTGATTTTGTCTGAGAAATAAGCTGTACCTATGGGAAGGCCTTTTATGCTGGAATTCCATACGTTATTTCAACTACCATTGGGTCACTGTCTTCAGAGAAGATGTCAATTTGCTACATTACAAGAGTGAGTGAAATCACAGTAACTGGATAGGAAAAGGATGTTTCTGTACACTTCCAGAGCATGTATTGACCATGAAAAGTCACGACTCGTTTCTTCAATGGATATAGCTATGGGAATCCCATTATATGCAGCATTTCATATTGCTGCCCCTCAGTACTAAATGACAATTGGTCCTACAGCATCTGCAGGAGGGAGTAAGTACCTCTGTCTCATTTTAAGAAACATCAGAGAAAAACAATGTTAGATGTTCATGTGGTAGCCTCAAATGTGGGCGCTCAAGGTTGAAATCCTTGCTCTTATTCTGATATTCTTTGCAGTTGCGACTATTTAAAGATAGGAGCACACAACCTCCTGCAAGAGGAGTCAAGTGATGTCTGTCTGCATTCTGGTTCAGCAGGTGCTGTAGAAGTGAAGTACATTAACTTTTCCTGAAGATCCCACCAAAGAATGCTATTTGTAGGTCCAGCAGAGTGAGGTGTCTGCTTGCAAGAGCTATACATAAATCTATGCTTTAGTTTCTCATCAGAAAAAATTGGGCTAATCGGGCCGCATGCCTCAGAGAGGATTTGAAAGCCTTAACAAAATACCTGTTGTAATTTAACCCCAGCCAGCAACTAAAACCACTCAGTTGCTAAATCATCTCTCCCCTTTCTTCCCCCAGAGGGTGGGGGGAAAGAGGAAAAAAAAAAAGGAGGGGAAAGGGAGAAAAAAAGACTTGTGGGCTGAGATACAGTTTAATAGAAACAATAACAGAAAAGGAAAAATAACAATAATAATAACAGTAATAACGATGACACGGGTCACTATCACGGCCCACTGAATTGGCAGCGTCCCAAGCAGTGATCACAGATTCCTGCCCCGCAGCTAACCCTCATTTATACGTTGTGCATGACATCTGTGGTATGGAATATTTCTTTGGCCATTCCATTGTTCTTTCTATGCTTCTATGGGAAGCTGAAAAAAGTCCTTGAATAGTGTAAATATCATTTAACGAACACTAAAAACAATAGGTATTATTGAATTTCCTTTCACAGCAACTACTAGAGACAAAATTAACTCTTTCCCAGCTGAAACCGGGACAATATCCAACTAATATATGGAGTATTTACAAATTATAGTGACAGAAATCATAAAGTATATTTCAGGAAAGTAAATGTTAAGCAGTATGCAAACATTTAATTTAGCCAAACTTTAATATTTTTAATATAGCTTGGGGAAGGAACAGGAAACAAATTTGGACCCTGGAGTAAAAGGCAGCACAAGATTTATATTGCTCATGTGTTTCTTCTGATGCAAAATCTCACAGAATTGGATTAAACATTATCACTTGCTGTTTAATCTTAGTTTTACAAGGTGTCGGTTGCTTGACCTGATTTTAAAGGATTTAAAACTCAAACCTCTTATCCTTATTAGTGATTCTAAACTTCATAGCTTTGAAGGAGGGAGAGGAAATGAAATCTGCAGCGTAGTCATTGAGATTAGCAGTCTGAATAAGTATTCATTCCTGTCATGTTCAGGAAGACCTATGTGGCTACACACTGGGAAACAGTACATGCTATTTGTGCAATTGAAAACTGAGAATTGAACAAGTAATTAGGAACTTAAACTGTCCTGCATGGAATTAGATGTGTACAACTATAACAGATGGATGCTAAGGTTCAGGTGAGATAACTGAGGGAGAATAGAATACTTAGCCCTGTATTTTCTGAAATGCTAGTTGAAATTACTGTGGGGAAATAACAACCCTGTCTTGGTAATGAATCTTATTTTTTTTCATTTCACTTTTCTGAGTGAATCTGTGTTAAAACACATAATTTTCCAAATTAGTACACTGTCCTACAAGGATTTTCCAACATCTCTGAAAAGCACTGTGTTGCAAACAGCTCATGATTGGTATAAAATGGGCATTCCTACTTCCACTTCCAAGTTTGAATAGGTAACTGATCCCAGCCCCATTCCCTCTTAAATACAATTTGAACACTAACTCTTAACTCTTAAATATGCAGAATATTAATCCTTGTGATCTAGGAGTATAACTACTGGATAAGGTTCTGTCCCAGGTTTTCACTAATAAATTCTTATAATGTTATTGTGAAGTTGTAAGAAAGGCAGGTATTGCTTTTGCAGAGGAGAAAAGCTGTTTCTGTCAGAGGTGACATGATAAGGGAATGACTAAGACAAAGAGGCTCCAGCAAAGGCTTGTAGAACATCTCTTATCACACAGACAAAAGGACAAACTGATTCATACTGGATTAGTGTCTAGAAGGGTAGTCAAACATTTAACCAGGGCTAATGACATTGAGCAATTTTTTACCAAAAAGGAAAGAAATAAACTAGTCAGATAATCCCTTTAGGTGTAGCATAATGAGAAGTAAACAGAGGCAAGACATCCGGGAAGAATTTTAAGCGCCTCGGACAGACTGTGAACCCTGGAGTACCTAACCAGTGGGAAACAGGGGAGGGAAAAATTCAGCCGGGATTAGGAAATAAAAAGGTGTGTTTCAAGAACTGAAAGTGTGCTTACTTGCTAGGTCACCCGCTCTTGCAAGAACGTGAATAAAAATGTGCTTCACAGAGGATTCTGCCTGAGCCTATTTCATTCGGACCGGAACTTATTTCTCACAAAGTTGAAAGAAACTATAAAGTTTTAAGGGGTGAGCTAGGGAGCCCAACTGCAGACCCACCTACAAGGATCTTCTGAACTGGGTTATTATCAACCATTAGCAAGAATCGTATTGCTTCCAGTGATGGATCATATCAGTCTTGGAAAAAACAAGTGCTTCTCTGGTACTTGCTGGCCAGAAATCAACGTGAAGAACTGAAACATGGGCTAGCAGCAGTAAAGAACAGCGTGCCCTCTCTCTGGACAGGGCAGTGGTGGCAGAAGGCAGCAAGATCTGGTTTCTTGTGTTGATATTACCTGGGAAAACTACTCCCATTCCCACTTCAGTATCTGACTGGCTGTTTGTTCAAGGTCTCCAGTTACTAGGCAGAGGCATCAAGCTTTTCCCATGAAGGCATCATATGAAGGATATGAAAAAGAAAGGAGGGAAAGAGGGAGACAGAAGGAGAGGAGGAGGAGACAACTGGAAGGGCGATATGCCATGTAGGAAAAGAGGCTGACGAAAAGAAACAAGAATTACAGGAAATTTAAGACCTAGTAACAAAGGCCAGAAAAATATTAAAAATATTTCTTTTAAAATATGCATTAAAAATTAACTTGACATGGGACACTTCGGGGCTGTCTCTCTCCTTTCACATGAAGGGGAAAAGGCCTGGACAAAGCAGCTTTGCTGGTGCATTTCACTCGAGACCCCTGCAATGGCTAACCTTCTCTGAGCCTGCCAGCAGTGAGGCTGCTTGGTCACTCCTCACTTGCTGGAGCTGGGTTCTGCTTTCCTCCCTTGTGGGAGAGAAAATCCTTGAGGGAAGTCATCATTTGCTCTCAGCGATCATCAAGCAGCAAAATTTGCTCAATGCCCATTCGAAGGCGCTTAACAGTTCACTGAGAACTGAACTTCTGGCCAGGTCAAAAAGCCACGCAGCATTCGCTAAATCCTCAATCACTGCCATTTGGAAGCAAGATGATTGCTCTAAGGAGAGACAGAGGAGGGGAGAAAAGGCTTTTCCTAGTGGTTAAGCCTGAGAAATGTTATCTGTGCAGTGACAGCTTTTTTTTAAAGCTCTCTCTTCGTGTGGTAGGTCAGTGGAAGCCTTTTGGTTGCTTTCACACTGCTTAGGAGTCCAGCAATGTGGAGGCCAGTAGAGACTTGCACAGAAAATCTGATCATGTTAGTGCCCGAATTATTCCTTTTTTTTAAGACTGTATGTGCTAGTGGAATGGTAGGAGGCTTTGTCGGATTCAAATGGGAAGTAAGTTTTTGCCTATTTTGGTTATGGCATGGTTATGGTTTACAGGATAAGGAGCAAATTTAAAGTCTGGTCCTGAAACTGTAAGTAATAAATGTTTCTCTGCCCTTCAGGATGACACTAGGATGAAACTTTAAGGAGAAATTAAATGTGTCGTTAGAGCATTGACAATATCTGACTATATTTCACCTGTAAATGAACATGTTTTGCATAAACAACTGGTAAAATCAGAAGCTGATGAAAGAACAGATTTGTTTTCTGTTGGTTTTCAGTAATCTTTATATGCAGTGAAACATCGCTAATGAATGTCCAATCTCAACACAAAACAGTTAAATGAGTAAAAGCTCTGAGCAGTAAATTGTGGGCTACATTGATTTTCTGACCTGCATAGACATTAACTTTTTCACATTGAGGCTACCCACAGAGTCTTTTCTTTCCAGTTCTCCGATTTCAGTTTGAAAAGACGGAAAGGAAGCTTTCAGAATCTCCTTTCAGAGACATCTTTTGGAGGTGACCTTTGACTTGGAAGGGACAGTTAAAGCAGCTCTTCAAAATTACATTATGTTCAGGCAACTTTCACTGTTTGACGTAGTAGTTAAGATGGTGAAAACACAGTATTAAAATCGAAATTGTCCAGAAAATGAGTAATTACTTGTTTTTTAAATTCTTTGGATGACGATTGAGGAAGGAATTAAAAATTCAACCTTCTCACTGAAAAGTCAGGATCCTTCCAGTTAATATGCTTGCATAGTCTGTTTATCATTGACACAAGAGTTCTGTACATAAAGGACGTAGATCAGGATTTAGAAAAGATTGAAACAAAGGAAAAAACCCAAACTGATATCAAGGCAGAAAGTAAAATTTTGTATGAATGATTAATTTTTCAGGAGAAGCAGTTATGTTCCTTCCAAGACAGCAGTAGTCTTTTGGGGTTTTGGTTTTTTTTTTTTTTAGGGAAGGGAGGGAATAATGTGAACAGTGTGTTTTTAAAGATCCCACACAAACTGATAGGAAGATAGGAAGCTTTTGGTTTGATCTTCATACTACAAATAACTAATTTGGATCTGGCTGCTCAGAGCATCTCTTTTCCTATGTCTGTTTAACTTCTATGAAAATAGCCTGTCATTTGCATCAGTGACTTAAGATGCGAGCTTTGACAAAATTACATGCTTTCAGTATTTTTCAGTCTTCACTTTTAATTGTAGGAAATTAGACTTCGGGAATTTCTGAGGAAGGTGAGAGAAGACAAAAATAAAACTAAAATTGAGCACTGAATGCCGTATCTCCATGAGAGAACTTTTTCCTGTGCAGAAAACAGTAGTGATTCTTGAGACACACAGCACATTTTCCATGCATTTACTGCATGGAAAATCCCGCTGCATTACAAAATCCCACTGATTTTGTGGGAAAGGACATTTAAAGCCAGTCTGGTCATCAGATTCTTTCTAGCAGAGGTTGTAAACATAATTTAGGGCTTCACTGCCACGGAGTAACTACCACATATCAGATGCAAAGTATAATATTGAGGTAAAGACAAGCCAGCGTTATTTTATTTAGAACTAAATTAAGTGAGAGCTCTAAGTGGCAAATAATTAAAAAGAACAGTAGCTCTATTAGGAATTCAAAATGAGTTAGTGAGGAATGGTACGGGAGTATTCCCATGGTAAGGAAAAAAAAAAAAAGACACTTCTTTTCTCTAGAAGATAGGACTAGACCACAATGGAAATTATTTCAGTCTTGCTTTTTTTCCTACACTGATGCTGATAGGAAAGAACTGCAAGTTTTGGTTAATGCTTCATAATATTTTCCACTGTGTGAGGAAAATTTTCCACTGAATTAAAAAGAAAAATACTTATTGCTACACAAACATTTACTACAAGAATTCATCTTGTCTTCTCATGGCCACATCCTAAGACAGGCAAAAGCTTGAGGCCCAGGGCCTGAAATACAGTCTCCAGCAAGCAGCAGTTTCAGCAGCTGCTGGAAGGATGTCCCCTTCCCTTCACTACTCTCAGTAATGATGGAAGACTCTTACAGAACCTCACTCCTTGGTTGCATTTGCTATTAACTGTGGTTTTGTTTCCAGATCAATTTATGTCCAGTTGATACTAGCCTGGTTTTACGCCAATATGGAACATAAGCTTAAATAGTTCTTTTCCATCCCTCTCTGAAAAGTTATAGAGCCATAAAACAGTAAATATGTTACTTTATACATATACGTACATGTATATATATATTGCATTTAGGTGTAGTGTAAAGCACAAAAATGCATAAAACATTTCAAGGTAGCAAACTATTTTCACGTTTGAGAAATCAGGGATTTAAAACCTCTGCAGTATTTGCTGTTTGGGGTATGAATCACAGCTAGGAATTAGTCTGCAGCTAGCAATTAACTGTTAGCTGGTGAAACAGCTTATGCAGAAGGGAATCTTACCCGTACTTGATGTTCATGGGTGGCATTTCAAAACTACCTTTTGTGCAGAAGCAGAGTATTGCTTTCATCCTGGATAGCTTCTGTAATGTGTATCTTCTCAGGCTCTGATATGCTTCTGAGCCATTTGGACTGAGTCCAGGTAAAATATTTTCAATTCAGCAAATCAGCTTCCTGCTGTGGTACATTGTTAGGAAGTACTGAAAGGTGCTTTCAGATTTGTAAATAACAACCGATCATATAAAAATGATTCTTCTATTATAGAAGTCTTTATGTAAACTAAAGTATTCATTTCAATCTTTGGATAGGTTATAATGATGTGGGAGAGGGTGCTGGACAGGCCTGTTAATAGAGGAAAGAAATCCTACAGACTATATTGTTAAATGTAAAAGTCGCTAGATTTTAATTTTTCAGTAAAAATTGTCTCATCTCCTGTGCTGAATGTGGTGTTTCAGGAATGCATATGAGCAGACAAACTGTGCCTGATAAAGCCATTCCAAAAGAGAACAAAGAGAAGATGCTGGAGTTTGGCAGCAGACTTTTGAAATACAAAACTGTATTTAATCCCTGTGCTAAAATTTCCACTGGCTGTGCTACAGGTCAAGAGGGTCTCAAAGGCATAAGAAGCTCCATAAGTTTGCTAAAAACAATTACACTCATGAATAACAGCCATGCCTTTTGAAGAGTTTCATAATACGGTTTTGCACAAGTCCTTTTTTTAATCTGACGGTGTTTTATAAAATAAGGAGAGCAAGCCAAAGTGATTTTCTCTTGAGGACACCAACCCACTGGTGAAAGTGCATTACACCATGGTCCTGTGCCTACTTATAAAAGATATGAATTGTCACAGCCCCTGAATGCAAAGTCTTGATGTTGTTATTTCAAGCTGCCTGTTTTAAAGCAAGATCCAATAAAAGACCCAAGTAAGATTTGGACAGTATTTAAGCATGTGCATGCAAAATTGTAATTCTGAAGTTTTGCATGATTTTAATGCCCTGTACTTGCAGAAACAGAGATCCTGTCACATGCACCTTACTTTCTGACCTTAAACTTTTGCACTTCCGCACAATCAGAATAGCATAGGCCAAGTCAGAATCACAAAGCGTAGACACTCCTCCAACTCACCAGAAGTTGCAGCTAATGGTTATTCGTGGAGCATCCCTAACACAACCTGTAAGATGGGATTCCCCACAAAATGCAATGGTGTTTTCTGTTTCCTTTCATGTTATGGAAGGCAGAAGCAGTGGTAGTTGCCACAGCAGTGCTCTTGCTGTAGATGTTTGTAGCTGAAGCACTCTCTCAGAAGGACCTAGCTTCTGTATCTGCTTTGGGTGCACAGGTGCAGCTCTGGATCACTTAGGTTGTGAGGACAGTGGTGTTTCAATACCAGGGTACTGGTGCTTCTCCTCTTGAAGCTGCACGGCTACGAAGAGTCAGAGGGGGAACCTATGTATAGGGAGCCTAAGCCCAAGAAAGGAGTGGAATTTCAGCCTCCCTTTGGTCGTCAATATTTTCAACAATGGGAAACATTTGCCTAACTATAGGCACTTCATGTAATTTTTAGTGCTGTGACATATCCCACTTGGTCTCCATAATTCTTGTGCTCTAGTTGCTGTACTTGGCTCAGACGTCTCAAACGACAGATAAATACTGCCCATTGGATTTGCTATTGATTAATCTGACAATGAGTAAGGTATCTTGGACCCTTGCTTATATAGCATTTTGCATAACATTTTCCAAAGGTGTGACTTCTCCCACTGTGGGTAGCTGGATTTTGGATCTCCCTACAAACCTTACAGGACCCAGCTCTTGGGTCTGGAAACCCTCTATTTGGTTCCGTCTATATTCCATAGGTCTAAAGAACAGCTGTGCCCATTATGATCAATTTGCCTACATTGGGGATTTTTTTAAAGGCTTTTTTTTTTTTGAGAAAGGGTAGTTACTTCTGCTTGATAAGTATATTTTAAAGTTAATTACACTTGAACCTGAATAGCTGTCGTCCTTTTCAAATAAAGCACTAGAAATAAACTTGCTTTGTACTGAGAGGAACCTGACCACAGTGTAACCAAAAGTAGTACTTAGCATCCTTTCTTACCTTTCAAAAATGCTTTGCTTTGATAAACATACAAGAAGTATTCTTTAATTCGAATACTGTTTCTGAATACTAGTATGTTTTGTTTTTACATCATATATTTATTCAGATGTGAAAACTTGTTACTAAAATTAATTTCTTCCTCTCTTGTCCACTTTATTGATCAGCATACAAAAAACTCTGTCGAATTGGAGACATTCTGCTGATTGCTTAAATTTTTCAAGGTAGAGGCAACTCAGTGTTACTTTTGGATGTAGATCACACTAGGTTCGGTGCTAAAAACTTTTTTGTATGTTGATAGTAAAGAACCAATTACAGGGAAGACAGTACAAGGAAATGCTTCCAAATAAAACACCTTCCTTTTGTTTTTAAGTAGGTTACCTCTTCGAAGTTCATTTCACTGTGCTTCCCCTTCATTTTTAAGGGGATGAATATGAAATGAAGATGCGAACTGAAAAAGGCCACTGCCAAGCACTTTCTGTTATCATGTTCTCCTTTAGAACAGTTGGTTTGAACCTTGAAAAGAAGAAATATTGTTCTGTATCTTTACCTTTTGACATTATAAATGTTTTCTAATGCCAAGCATGTATCAAGGAGGAATATTTAAGTTATTTGAACACTCTAGGGCAGACAAACACAACAACATCCAAGACTGAACCCATTAAATTAATATACTTACAACACGATGTCACATGACATGAATGTTAATATAATAGAAATGGACGTTATTGTTGCAGCTTATATCAGTTCTTGCCTGTACAAAGCATCTTGCATCTATGAACTCCCCTCTGCTGAGGTTTGATTCACAGTGGGGAGGGAAACATTCGAATTGATGAGTATCTCCTTAAAACATCAGCTTGCAGCCATAAATTTCTTGGTGGCAGATGAAATACTTTTGCCCACTCAGAAATGTCAACGAAGTGGCTTAACAGACAATATTTTCATTAACGTAGGAAATTCTAATGAGATTAATAGAAAGGGTAACAAGAATTAGCTCTTAAAGCAGAACTATGACAGTTGTTAAGTCCTTCCCTCTGAGCTAGCTGGTTGCATTCCCTTTCTCGTTGCAACCTTCACTCACAGTTTAAATTTTTTCAGTTTTACTGATTAGCAAATCACAGTTTAAACTAAATAGATGTTTTGGTGTGATGTGGTTTTGCTAGCCCTTCCCATCTCTTCATTGGTGAGTCCTGCTTGCCATGCCTTGCACTGCCCACCCCTCCGCGAGTTGTCCCTGGCGGTTCCTCATGCTGCCCTGCACTACTTTCCTTGGTGTGTTGGCTGTGCCTTGCTCTGCTTCTCTTGCTCTTCTGCCTGCACCAGCAAACTCTGGCAACTGGGCTAGCACTTTGTGTTATGACAGCTCTTTTAAGAGTGTATATAGTGTGGAAAATCAGTCAGTTTCTCAGGTTATAGAAACATCTTTAGCAACTTCCATCTCACTCCTATTTCTCTCTAAACTTTGCACTCTAGTGCTGAACACTACTGTCTTAGAGTAGGCTGACTACTCACTTCCAGCTGACGAAGACCATGTGCTGGTAATTTCAAATTTTCCTCCTTCGTAGTAGTCATCTTTCCACAAGATCAGAGCAACTATATGTGTCTCATCTCCCTCTTTACAAATATGTTATTCTAATTCTTTGAAGGGGGCATACAAAATGACCACATCCTAGATATTTTTCATTGATCTCCTTTCTCTCCACCAGAAGCCAAGAGATACTCCTCTTCTTCTGAGGCTCTTGTCACCCAGGGAAATCCTGAGGCTGGGAATGTATGGCTGGGTCTGTAAGAACAGGGAGTTTATCTCAAGTCCTAAACACCGGGCTTACACAAATTTCAGATAACTTGCTACTCCACCAGCATCAAGGGTTCATAATTTGTGCATTATTATCATTGCTGGCCCAGACCTTCTGTAAATGTGTCTAAAAGAAGAGAGGAGACTTGGGGTTGATGCATTGTGGTGGCTTATATCAAAACAGAGATCAACTTAAGAACAATGCAAATCAGGTCGGTTTCCAAGCAGGAAATCCTAAGTAAGAAAACTATAGAATATAGACTTTTTTTTTTTTTTAATAACTACTATAGTGTCTTTAGTAAAGGAAGACCACAGAGCACTTGAAAAATAATACCTTATTCCCTACAAAATCCCTTTAGCATCAATGATACTGCTGTCTATGGCTTTTGCTCTATAATCATCATGACTAAGGGAAAAAAAGGTTGGGCCTACCTTTGGGAAAAGAAAGGAAAGGAACACATTTCATAAGCACATTTTATAATATGCATCTTCATTGTTTTTTTTTTTTTTTCATGTAATAATGATAGCTTTGTGTTTTTTTGATGTGCAGCACAGGTTTACAGAGATGTTTCAAATAACAAATAACAAGATAATTGATAGAAGGGACTAATTGAGCTTAACCGATTACATTAATAATAGAAAAATACCAGGGGCCACTTCAGGGTCTTAACGGGCATCACACCTCTGACCACCATTTACTGCTTGAGCTGTATGTAGCACAGTCTTTACATGAGCTAGAAGAGACCTTCCCTACACTAGAGCAATTTGAGACAGTTTCAGATGTTCTTGTGATAGTCTTCAGTCCCAGACTGTAGGTGTCTAGATGTGATATTGTATCTATGGCCCCATTTTACTCAGGAGAGAGATGGACCTTGATTCAGTTGCCCCTCTTGTCCATTTGTGCCCATTTGAGGTGCCTTAGGGTACCTACAAGACTGGCAGATGTGACGGAATAGCTAGAGCTATGTATAGCACAGTAGCTGCGACCTATAATTCATGTACATAATTACAGTAGTGAGTAAATAATCTGAAATAGTATGTGGTTCAGCTACACTCATGCATTTGGAAGAGAGAGCCACCCTGCAGGAAGACCTGGATAGGCTGGAAGAGTGAGCTAACAAGAACCTTATGAAGTTCAACAAGGACAAATGTAAGTTCCTGCATCTGGAAAAACATAATCTAAGAGTGCAGCACAGGCTGGGATCTACCCGGCTGGGGAGCAGCTCTGTGGAAAGGGACCTGAGGGTCCTGTTGGACAACGAGCTCAACATGAGTGAACAGTGTGCTGCTGCGGCAAAGAAAGCCAACGGGATGCTGGGTTGCATCAACAAGGCTAGCACCAGCAGAGATAAAGAAGTCATTGTCCCACTCTACTCAGCACTTGTCAGGCCACACTTGGAATACCATGTTCAGTTTTGGTCCTTGCTATACAAAAAAGATGTGGAGATGCTGGAGAGGGTCCAGAGAAGGGCATCAAAGATGATCAAAGGATGGGGAAGTGATGGATTCTCCAACGTTGGACACTTTTAAGAGTCGTATGGACAAGGTGCTGGACCATCCTGTCTAGACCACGAGTTTGCCAAGAAAGGTTGGACCACATGATCCTTCAGGTCCCTTCCAACCTGGTATTTTATGATTCTATGATTCCATGATTCTTAAATTAGGGGCAGATAAATATGAACGGAAAAATAAAATGATTCCTGATAGAAGTAGAAATTGCCTATGAGTGGTTGTGTCTACAACAGAGCAACAGGAGCGAAGCATTTAAGCTTCAAGATTATAGGAAAAGATGAGATAACAAAACACATAAAATCAAAATTAGTCAGTCTCAAGAGCTACTTAAGTATGGCAGAACTAAAGAAAATCTATATTATTACGTTCCTTGTAATGTACTTCATTATTTTGTATTTTTGTAAATGTTGTACTCTTGTTGCAGGTTATATTTTTAATAAAATGTATCATTCTAATCTTACATCTTATCTTTAAGTGGACTTCTAGTGATTTACCACAACTCAGCATTCTATCCCTGCAAGTTTTCAAATCCTTAGAAACCAGAATCTGAGCAGTTTCAGTCAAAGAAATAAAAACTATTTCTCACAGTAAAAGAAGAGAGCATTTCCAAATACACTGCCATGGGAGCTCATTTTGGGGTAACTTGGTTAGATGGTATGCTATCAAGTTTCACTGTCATTCAGCATTTGATATGGGATATGATGTGCAACTGGGGATCCTTTTCTGCTGCCTATTTCGTAGTATTCTAGTATCAACAGCTAGAAGGGCTTAGTGTCCATTTCACTTTTTTATGTACATGCATTTCAGCCATTTTCAAATTAAAGAAAAAGTGTTGAGGGTTTTTTTTGCCTTGGTAACTTTACTGGTTTCCCTCAGGAAGTCTTGCAATTGGTGAAAGGAAGAAAACTGGAATTATCAAAAACAATGCATGCTGAGTGGGTTTAGGTACACTGAGGAACTGTGCTGAAAAGATTTGCATGGAGAAATATTTAGGTCTATAGAAAGATATGTGATAATTTACATATAAATTGATTTTTTTTAAAGGAAAAGGTTAGCTTTCAGGGATTTAAGGGAAGGAAGAGGCATAATGCAAATTATATTTTGTTGACTGGTGAACAAACTCAAAAACTAAATTATAAAAAATAAAGTTATAAAAAAAAAAGACATTTGGAAAGACGTGTTTCCATAAAAGACTCAAAAAGTAGTTGTTAAAACAATGGGCCTCAAGTTTCAGAACTTTGACATAAGTAAAAGTTCAGAGGCTTTCTTGCGTGTGAGTTTTTGGGAACTGTAAGGAAGATATTTTAATACTGGTGAAATTTGCAGTGAATAGCATTTTGTTTTCTGTGAAGTTTTAAGACCACTCTTTCTTTTTATAATACATAATAATGTTTAATACACATGTTCTTGATAGGGTGCCAACTCAAAAACAAAGCTCTCAAACTCATTTTTTTGTTGGCATTTTCCAAAACATTTCTGTATTTAGGGATATTGATTGCGTCTTTGTAAAATAAAGTCTTGTGAAATACAGAACATGGGGCAGAGGGTATGGTACGGAAAAACTTGATATCCCAGCACCAGTCCTCTGTTCCTTGAGAATTAAAGAAGCAATATCCAACAGACTAGCAACCCCTTTATTTCCCTTACTGGAGAACATAATCTTTCCCTAGCCTTACTTTAAGAACATGTGCCAAATCCTGTTACTTCTTCCTGTGCCACGCTGTAGATTTACTATGTTTAAAAGAGCTAAGAAATTTTACTTGCTTTTGTGAATATGTGCAGTTGCTCTCCTTTCACTCCTTTCTCTCACCTAGCTCTACGGATTACCCAAGAAGCTTTTAACGCTATGTATTGCCCATGGGAAAAACACCACGGTTTTGACTCGTTCAGCACCAGCGTTCTTACACGACGCTCTGCTGATACCCGCTGTTATCTTCTCTGTTAGAAGTCTCTTTGCTAGCACTACTCTTACACATATCCTTATGTCAACCAGTGTGACAGCCTGGTTCTCTCACCAAGCCCAGCGCAGTGCCATTATATATTTTGTCTATTAAGTAAAGTCAGGAACAAAACATCGACCCATGACTTTCTTGTATAGATTGACAATTTACTGTGTTGGGGATATTCAGTCACAGGCATAAAAACCCCAAGGATTTAAGTTCTTTCTGTTAATCTTTTTATTTTTCTGAGCCTGTGCTTCAACAAAAATGCTGCAGATCAGCAAAGCTTCTAGTGTGTCTAACTGTGAAGGTGGTCAGTGCAGTTACTGCAGAGATTGCAGCTCAATAAAACAACTAACACAGTCTCGGGTGTGTATTTCTCCATTTAGCTTCATAGTAATACAGGTAGAATACAAGGGGAGACAACAACAACAACAACAAACCATGCATGACTTCTGAGCTTATCTTTTTCTTCAGCTGTGTCATGTTTCTGCGAAGGCTGCAGTTTAGGTTAAAAACTTACTTCAATTTGTAATGTGTGAAAGAGAAGGATTTTAATCCTCCTTTCTGTGAAAATGCAACCTCAACTCCAGAGTCGTGGCCTAACTTCTGTAATCCCTTGGTTTTATATACGTCAACTTTTCTAAAAAATAAATAAATAAATGAATAGTCTTTTTCACAAAAAAAAAAAAAAAATCCTGTAAAAAGTTCCTTAAGTTGGAATGTAAGAAAGTGGGAAGAAGATAAAGTTTGAAGAAAATATTGAGTTACTGGAAAAAGAAAAACCTCAACATTTTATGTTATCTTTTGCTAACAACAAACTAAAAAATGCTAAAGAAGAGATAAAATGCAGTACATATATAAAACGAAGCTAATCTTCAGTGAGTGAGCCTTTATTGTGACTAGTGTCTGATCATCTTTCTCTGTTGCCTGAGCACCTCTGTTGCTACCGTTTATTTAGAAAGCAATTAAGAATACATTTACATGATTAGGTGACTTGGCTGTCTATCCCAAACTCCTTCACAACATGCTGGTTAATATACCAAACTGACATGGATGCACACCCACTCTGTTACAGTCAAATACCACTTTCTCGAGGGGAGATGCTTTATGAAATATTTCTTGATTATAGCTGGTGCGTAATATATTCCAGTCCCCTTCTGTGGAAAGGTGAACAGCTTATTTTAAATGGTTTTCAGTTGAAATCCTCTAAGTATTGGAAATGGGTAGGATCGGCTTCCTAAATCTTCTGTTATTACACAAAATAACCAGTTTGACTTAGCACCAAATGAGATTGAAGCACCCATAAATCACTTACGGGAGATGGGATTTATCTAATCCAGCTGTAGATCTCTGTAGACACCTACAACAGATTTCGTTTTCTAGAGCTCCTTTTTTAGAGGCAATGAGAAGTAGGAACTTTTAGAGAGCAATTCAAGTGGTCTGTATCAGATCTCTACCTAGGAAACGAGGGAAACGGCAGTCTAGAAATGCCTATTCTTTTCCTATAAAGGAAGCTTGAATGACCACTTCAGATACTGCCAGCACTCTATAGATGTCTACATCGATGAGAGGCCTCCTTCCATGGATTTTTGCTGAAAGAAGAGAGAGGGCTTTTGAAACTTCCTCCCACTCGTTCCTGAGTGAATGAGTATTTACAGTACCTTTCAGAGCAGAGTCAAGCAGGTTAATTTGAACAACTGATTTCGGAAGCGGCTCTCACTTCACTAGCAGTTCGCTTCCAGCTCTCCCCAGACAACACAGAGGAGTGTAGATTTTCAAAGTTACTGAGGCTCTGAAATTGATTTCTCATCCGCTACACCTTTACTCTTCAAGGACTTGTCTTCAGTCTTAGCATGCACCTGAATGTTATGCCAGTGTGTGCAAAAAAATCTTAGTGCACCTCAGTATCATCCATAACTGTCTGGATACACACCTCCTAAGCCTTTATTATTTGCAAGAAAATGCCTAGAAACAAATGAAGATGTTAATGTCTATTCTCCTGTATCACTACACTCTCTTTTATTATTACAGCATCACTTCTACCTGCTGAATTAGACCTGAATAAAGGGTCAACCTCACTATAAAATAAATATGACATGGGGGAATATGATTATTCTCATAACTTAAATTTTTTTGAATCATTTCTGTTTAAGTTTCTGGTTCTGGCTCTGCATTTATATCTAGACTTGTACCAAACATGCACAAACAGAAGGTATTCTAAAATCACATGCAAGCAGCCAGTTCATTCCACCAATATAATACTATATTGGCAACTTGGGAATCGAAGGCAGAATAAGGTAATGGTCATTTAGCATTGTTTTTCTTTTGGAAATGAATCTCTTGATTCAACAAGGAAAAACAGACAAAATGTGACGAATCTCTAGGTGTTTTTATTTGGCTTATTTATTTTTTTATGCAGCTTTCAAGTTGATTTATAGCATTGCATTAAAATAACTTGGTGGTGGCAGTCTTTGTTGCAAAACAAATGGATCAAATTAACCATCCCATGTACTACAATTCTGGACAACAAAGTGCCAAACAGTACATGGGTGGGTTCAGCACTTTTAAAATGCTCTGTATATACTTTAATGCTTACTCCAGCCATTGATTGATTAGACTACGGTTATCATGTAAAAGGATCAGCCCCATTACAAGGAAAAAGAAGAGAAAAAACAGCTATCAAGTACTTGGACCTCTATTAATATCGTCTAAGAAACACTCAGTATAAATGAGAGCCTGAAATAAGGGACAAAGGTGAACTTTTTCAATGCTAGTAATTAATTCTTGCTTTGCATAGGGTAATTGAGGGCAATCATAGAATATTGCATGTCATTTCATTACTGAGCCATCAGATGGACTTCCACTTGCATACTCTGGTAATGTGTTAACCCATGAGTACCTTGTCTGCTGGACCCACATTGAATATAAAAGCCTCCTTAACCTTCCCATCATTCCCATCTTCCTTTTAAATGTTGTAATTTCCCTTTCACTAACTGTATTTTCTGCAGACTAAACAAACAAACAAATAAAAAAAAGAATCCCATGCTTTCCTCTGCTTTAGGATGAAAAAGAGAAGGAATAACTAAAATAAAAACATGCTGGAATGGCACTAAATATGATCTAACATTATAATGAAATTCCCTGACTGGGATGTTCACGCTGTTATGATCACAGAATCACAGAATGGTCGGGGTCGGAAGGGACCTCTGGAGATCGTCTAGTCCAACCCCCCTGCCAGAGCAGGGTCACCCAGAGCAGGTTGCACAGGAACGAGTCCAGGCGGGTTTTGAATGTTGCTGTCATAACCCTTAGCTTCCTTTCCTTTGCCTGTGCAAATCCCTTACCCAGCTGCACAACCCTCAGAAGCAGGCTGTGAAGAAAGCCAAAGGCAGCTGCCAGTGTGGCAGATAATAACTAGAAAAATATCAGGTGTGTGATGTAAATCAACAATCAGGTCCCTCATTTCTTCATGAATTCCATGAACCCTCCTACAACATAAAGTACAACTTCATTGACAATTTAATCCACTTGTTCTGCAAAATTTGACATACACCTGTTCCGCTGACTAAGGCCACCATACATTGCTTGGCTGAGCACACATGTAAATTAAAAAGAGAGTTTAATCTTCTTTCTGCATGATAATTTGTGGGGCATAGAAATATGCCTGCTTCTTCAGAATTTTGACACAAATCTTATGTTTAATGTGTTTCGAGATAACAATTCCTTTGGTTAATTCCTACAAATTATTTCATTTATTGCAAGTGATACAAGTACGTGTCTTCAAAATAGATCAATGTACACTGGTACCAGATTCACATATCTTCCTTTTAGGAGTTTAAATGAAGAGCATATCTTCTCTAGACTTCTTGTACAATATGGAGTTTTCTGCAATCTGTTGAAATTTAAGATCTGAATCTCTGGAAATGCATCTCTCTTTCCTCATTGACTTTGTGGCAGTCTAGGGAAAATGTTTTCCGACTTAGAGATTTTGGTCATATGCCTAAATTACGTGGAATAATCCTAGGCTTCAGTGCAATACTGGAGAGGATAAGGATTCCTATTAGTAAAGTCCTAAAATTAATACAGCCCAAGACAAGCACTTTGAAAACTTTCCATACTGTTTGTAATATCTTGCAGTGCTGCTTTACTTATCGCTGTGTTGGACAGCAAATAGTGGTGGGATCAGAGCCTTAGAGTTGATATCATACATATCGAACAGCAAAATGTGCATAAACTATGGCCTGACTTACCATTATAGCACAGGAATTCGTGTCACATTATTTTTAAATGAAGTGAGTAATATTCGAGCACACGCGCGCACCCGCTTTGTACAACACAGACACAAGGCACAGCCTTGGTAGCCTGAGATGTGCATGTTTGTCAGAGCAGAGGGTAAATTCTCACCTAGGAAAGAATTAAACCTGCTGTACGCGTGAGAGCGCCATAATCACAAAACTATATTGTAAACTCCTTTACCACCCTCCTGCCACCAGCTGCTGATGGAGGGACCTTTCTGTTTCTGCAGCAACATACAGCAGCCTCTGTACCAGGCAGTCGTCCCTCTCAGCGAGGCTGAGTGGGTGATGCCTTCAGTTTGGTTAGGAGCGGGCAAAAGAAAATTTAATCAAAACCAGTCACAAGCTACAGCCAACGTGAGATGGGTATTTTTGTACATACTGCATCTTTGCTGAAAACTTATCACTTTTCCTGCTGAAAATACCAGCTCTACAGATCACATTAAATGCGCCTCTGTTCTCGATGGGTTTGGATGACTGCTTTGCATACTGCAGTCTGATTTCATCTTGTATATACAGCTGCATATTTACCTGCTGTTTGTGTGATATTGTGTATTGTGCTATATGGAATATAACTAGTTTGACACATATTAGCAAAAGAGCAGGATACAGGTACTAGTGCATTCAGCTTGATAAAAAACCCAAACAAACAGACAACAATCAAACCAACCCTAAACTAGTTTACTCCTGTATTCTTTTCATGTCCCACAGGACAGTTTGCTGATCAAAAAACCCCCAGAAAATGAACTCATTGTTTTTAGTAGTATCAGCAGCACATTTGTTTGATCTTCAGTTAAACTCATGTCCATTTTTTTCATTTAGTGTTACAGCGCTCTTTGTTTTGTTATGATTTGGTTTCACATAAATAATTTCATTATTTAAATGAAACTGAATAATTAAATAACTATATTTTAGCAAATTTCCCAAGTGGGAATTGTTTTTGCAAAACGATTAACATATCTTACAGTTTGATGATTTCAGTAGTAAGAAAAGGAAGTGAGTGAGTTTCATTTTCACCACAAATCTATTCTGTTTGCTTAAAAAAATCTTCACAGTTTTCAAGATGTCAGGGAAGATTAACCCACTATTAAAACAGTAATTTATCACAATTAACAGAGAAGAACATTTTCTTGCTATAACTGACTCACTATTTTTTCCATGTACTAAAGGCCTTAGGCCTCATTAAACCTTCCAAACTGTTTGTCTGGTGTTTCCAAATATAAGGTATTATCCAAAATGATATTTTACTGGGTAAAAATTCTGGATTTTCCACTACAACTTTTATTATCCTTCATTCTCATCAGATGAACTTCCATGTCTTCCAACTGCACACCATGATATACTACCAATATACCTTTTTTCAGCCATAATGATGCTATCGAATTAAATGGAAATTGCACTTTTTAAAAAAGAAAACTGAATCGAACACTATCTTTTCCCAGGAAAAGAGAACACTACTATTTCTAAAATATGACCACAATGTGCATTTATTTTGTCAAGTGGCATTATGTACTTCCTTAGTTATGCTGACCAAAAAGGGCTTTTGTTCCAAAGGATAACAGCGCAAAACATGCCTTGATCTCTCAGACCTTGAGACAGCAAAGCCTTGTAAAACCAGAAAACATGCAGTAACAAGGGACTAGTACCTTACATTGCTGGTACAGGCTCTTGTTAATACACTGCTGAAAGATTTATTTATTTCTTTGTAAACGGAATTAAAATCCATCATCAATGAAAGACAGAGGAAAGAAAGTAAGTTTGTTCCTGAGCAGGGGTAAGACTATTTGACTGAAATCAACTTTATACTTTGGGTTTCTGATGACGGGTATGTGCGTGTGTGTGTGTCTACAAGAAGGATGCAAACAATTTCCAAAGCATCATCATACCTGGTATGCCTCTCCTTCGTAAATTACACAAGAAATCGATACTTCAAGTAAGGCTGTCAAAACCGCCTAGTACTAACATATGAGTGACTCTAAATTAATCACAGATTATCGATCATCCTATCACTAGGACAGCATCGTTGGGGAACAACCAACTAGTTCAGCTTGCTGTCAGGTCTGAGAAATGAAAAACTGGGAAACACACCTACCAAACGGACCTTGAACGTAAATCCTTTCTGAGGACCTGCACATTATTCTCAGCCTGACAAGCCCACCTTGGCTGAAGGATTTATATAGTGCCTGCTTGCAGCGGAGGCAACGGACCATAATTACCTGGATTGAGTGTTGCTCTAAAATAGCACAACGGGGGGGATGATATTTATGAATCACAATTAGCATGGTCCTTTCCACGCAGGTGGATCACGGAGTTGCTGTTCATCAGTGCCCCAAACTGAAGTAACAAAATGATCCACAGAGTGTTGCAGGTCCTCTCCCCAGTCTGGGAGAAATAAGAATAAATTAACACAATTTTAGTTGAAACCCATTGCTAAACTGCAGCATTAATCAAATGGCAGTGTTAATCGAATGCTACTGTTGATAGTTATTTTAAAACTTGTTTAGGAGAAAACGGACGGTGTCTATTACAAAATTTATTTCCCTGACATCAATGCAGCTTGTCTGATATATGCATGGATATGAATGTGCGTATATATATGCACACACACAGTTATGTATGTATATATTTAGTAATTCAGAAATTGCAATTCAGTCATTATAAACAGAATTAAGAATCTCTGCAAGGGTCTCATTGTAGGGCTCTTTGAGATCATATGGGAGAAACATACCTGATATCTGGTTTCCTTGCACAGGAAGCAGCGACAAAAATAGCCCAGGGGGAAATATTTTGTGTCCCTCAGTAATGGCCAGCGGAAAGATGGTACTGGCAGCAACTCAGTCCCTCATTTCCCAGAGGATTGGTGTCTCTCTCAGATAATAAATAATAAGTAATGATATTACTGCAAAGACTGCATATACTTAGTCATCCATGAGAGTCAAAAGACCTATCACCTGTTCCTGACTCCACACAAATGAAGCTTTAACTAACCTTTCTGTTCTCCTTAAGTAATAATTTCATATGTAGATGCAAGAGATGTCACAGGAAAGAGATTATTTTCGGGAAGCTTCAGGAAAAGAGATGATTAGAAATCGCAGGACAAGGCACAGCAGAACTTTAGTAAACAGATGCACAAATAGTCTGATAAACTTCCGTCAGTTAACATCCTAAAATCAGTGTTCAAAAAGAAAAGAAAAAGAAACCAGTTCTTGCCCATGAGGCTTGTGTTCACAATGCTTAGGGTTATCAGAGAGAGCTAGCTCCAAAACAGATCAAAAGACTGACCTAAAAAATCATGTGGATGAACAGGGGTTGAAAACTCAAGCTGATTTCCTGGGTCTCTCTTATTTAACAACATTGTTGTCTTTGATCAGGAGGGCTATGTCTAACAGCATTTATCAACAGTATGCAGTAGTGTGGAACAGAAATATTGAATAATATTGCCCATTTATAGAAAGTTGATATTTCTCCCACCCAAAAAACCCACCAAACTGTATTTTAGTCCAAATCTGATCATAAAATTAGCATTAGCCATAGACAAAAAATACGTACGAGAAACTTAAATTATTTTTAAATAAATGAGCTCTGTTCCTTATTTTTATTAAACAGCATTGCTTTGCACTTGCAGGGAGAAAAAACCAAACAATCCCATGTAATATGAATCAAGAAATTTTAATTTAACTTGAAAAATGTTTTCTTTTTCACTTAATTTTTTTTTTGAGTCAGGAGAAAGAGAGGACCCATTTTTATAACACAAAGAAGAATATGAAACTGTTTTAACTTCTTTGAGACTAACACTACCAACTACACAGAAAGTCTCCAGTGTGGTGTTTTAAAGGTCCAAAGCTCTAAAAAATAAGAATCATATCTCCCAAAACAACCTGCAACCATCACCTTTCCACAGCAGTGTAACTAAGAGAACCATGAAGTACTCACTTTGAAGGTAGCAATAGTAGCTTTAGGTCTTAGTATTAACAGTGCTTCCTCATCATCCCCATATTGAGCTGCACTAATAAGTCAGCATTTGGGTTAGCCTGAGCCATCTTCCACAGTGACTTAAATTAATGCAGCTGGTTTGCACTGAAACAGAGTGGGAGGACCCCCACAAGCTGTTATTGGGCCTCAGCTGCGGGGGCTGTAATTATTACCTAGAGAAGCAGCAATAAACAGCTGTGAAAAGTAAATTCAAACTGTTCTAGCCAGATCTTGTTTGTCTCTGCACTAACTTAATCAGCATCATCCTAAGCACAGATGAGTTTTTAAGATTTCGTTCACCCAAAGACTGAGGAGGCTGGCCTGACCTTTCCTGGCTTATGAAGCACAATGAGATCACAGCCTATTGCTTCAGGGGAAAAATAGCAGAAGATCAATTTTATGATGGAGATTTAATAGTTTTGACATGGCCATAAGGCATCTCTCTTTTCTAACTTTTATCTCCCAGCACGATCTTTTCTTTACCTTAATAGTGTGCAGCTATAAAACTCAAATTTTTGCTTTTTAAAGTAAAGGAAGATGTGAAGCTGCAATAGCAACAAGTTGCCGGACATCCATGAAACAGATTTTGGAGAGAAATGCAACTTCTTTAATTCATACCCTAGAGAAATCCCAAACCCCAAAGTTTCAAAACCTTATTTGTTAAATGCACAGAGAAATAATAAACCTCAGCAGGGATGAAGGAGCAAGTTGTGAAACTTTAACAAGATCTCCAAGGAAGCTTATACCAAAAAAAGGCAAAGAAATGATGTTGCTAAAACTTAAAAAAAATAGCTGAGGTCAAGTTTCACTTTCATGAACTTCATCTGAACCCTGGATAACCTGGCCAAACTCTGAGTTCTCAACAAAACATGAGAAGGACGTGGAAGGACAGTCTTAAAATGTCAAACATTTTTTAGAAGCTCTATTAATCAGAACTTAGAAAAGTAGAACAGAAGAAGATGCTATAAATTGAAATAACTGAATTCTGTACACCACTGTATTTTCTTTTATCATTATGACTTTAGTTGATTTTTTTTTTACTATTATCTATTGTTATATGCTACCTTACAATCATCTATTACTTTATGAAGACTGTAAGGCTTTCACATAGAAAATACATGAATCCACTATGCAACGGCCCCTATATGTGATCCATACTTGCCTAGTTGAAAGAGTTCATCCAGAAGGTTTAACCATTTGATCATTCCACTAACTATAATTTTTTTCATTGTTTAAAATAAAATAAAAAAAATATTAAATGTATAAGTATCTAAGGTCTGAAAAGCAAACCTTTCCTCCTCCCCCCAGCCTCCCCAACCCATCAGTGCCTGCTAATTTGTTAGCATTAATACAGCTAGCAAGATCATGAAATTTGAATGAGGGAAAAAAAAGATAAAAATATCTATTCCTTGTAGGAGTATTTTACATGCACTTCTGCTGGAGCTACAGCCATGGAAATAAACATTAATGCATTCAGAACCAAATTTATGAAAAAGTAAAAATCACATTGTACTATTTTTGCATGATGCACTAAATACTTTGTGACTGACGCCTGGCAAACAATATTTTTGTGCTTTGCTGGCAAATCATGGGAAAAACTGAAAAATCAATTTAGACCAAATATTTTATGAATTTTTAATCAAGTAAAAAAAATAAAAATTTCATGTTGAAAGCAATATCTTATTTGGAAAAAAAGCCCCAGAATTTCAGTTAATAAAAATAAAAGAAATTTAAAATAAAAAATAATCTGGAAAAGAGAACTGAAAACCCTTAAAATGAAAATTCACAATTTAGGCCCAGCCTCAGCTTCTAAGTCAACTTAATGGTGTGTTATCTACAAAAAAAGAGAACTAAATCAATTAATTTTCTGCCACATACGATAAGCTGAATGATATTTACTTTTATTTTATTATTTATTTTATTTTATTTTATTGGTTGTAGTGCTTGTCCTGAGACTCTGTGTATGGAAAATCCTATTTAGTCAGAGAGGAGGGTTGGTTTAGAAAACATTTGACTAAATTTCTGTCCAAATTCCTGTCGGCGCAAGCAGAACTGATGGATGCATTTAAATTCTACAAATTTAAATCCGTATGGAAGTCCCACTGGCTTATGAAGAGCTAAAGAGAACTTTAACGTTAGATGGTAAGGACAGTGTGTCCTGACGCCCTCAGGATAGAGGAATGGGGCTCTGATTTCCAAAATCCTCCTAAAACTTTCAGAGAGTGCAAAAGATCTGCCACACACTTGAAGGGGTAGTTAGCCTCACCCTTGGGATACAACAGTAGCTAAACGTTAAAAAAAGACCCATCTTTTCTCTTTTTAGTCACCTCTGGCTACTTACAGCACGTGAGGAATTGTAACAGGGGCAAAACAGTAATCCCCACACCCACAAATGGCTTTCCTCCTGTAAGAGTGAAACATGGGCAGCACAAGAAACAACACTTGAGAGACTTTTCCTCCTGCACTTGCTTTTTGTGAAGAATTGGCTGAATCAATATTGCTTACTGCACTGTCAAAATGTGTATCCTCGTGCACATTAGGCATTCTCAGAATACTGGGTTTCTTGATTTATGTACCATTTAGGAGACTTGAAATAATGGAATTTAAATGCGGAGAGAAGCAACAGCAAGAAAATACATTACTGGAGCTGTAACAGGTTCTGTGTATTTTTCTCTAAAAATCATCTTACAGGGAACCTATTTTTAGGTAACAATCTTATCAATTTTGAGGCAGGAAAATCATGTTTCTCCTTTCAGTATTAGATATCTGCCTTCTAAACACAGCAAATAGTATTTTTCTCCATAGAGTAGATCTTAATCAATCCAACATTTTAGATTGTTATTTAGAAAACACTTTGATCGGCTACTCTGTAAGGAAAGCAAAGAAATGCACTGTTTTCTTTCCCTGCATGGTCTTACATTTGTGACTGTAGAAGACCTCTATCCTTCCTCATCCCGCCTCTCCCTGTGCCAGCTTTTTGGTGACTCAGAACAATTCCAGCTGATCTTTCCAAGCTCCAACTACCCAGTCAATATCCTGAGTGGGTGAAAGATTAATTTTTCCCACCAAGATCAACTCTGTCAGGATAGCAAAGGCCAATTACAGACAAAAGTTATCATGGAGCAGTCACTTCCAACCTCCTGCTGACACCAATCCCAAATGCAAAGGAAAATAGTTTCCCGCTGAACTGAAAAGGCACTGGTTTAAGTACATCTTATGTAGCCAGCATGCTGGTGTCACTTTTATTCATTTTCCATGGCTGAAGTATACGCTTTGCTGAGCTGCGTGACTCATCTTGTATGGTGCCCAAAGCAGTGGTAACGCTGGGTGGGGGTGCAACAGATGGCACATCAAACACGCTCCTGGTATGTGAGGGGAACAGAGGTTGTCGAGTAATTGTGACTTCAAAAAAACTCTTTTGCACGCTACTTGTTGACAGCTGTTATTATGACATCTAATCTATAGTCATTATTCGGGGAAGCAGCTCAGCCAGCATCCTGCAGTCATTCTGCTAAGCCCACTTAGCAGATTACCTCGAGCTGTAGTTCCCAGAAATTCAAATTCTCTTGCATTTGGTTGCATGAGAGCAGAGTAAAAATCTTGATCAGTGAGTGGCAGCAAAAATTCCCCAAAATCTTGAGAAAGGAAGGAAGAGAAATAAAGTTGGGGGCATAATACGCGCCAGCAATCCAGCAGTCTTCAGTGGAGGAGTGGTTGCTGAAGGCTAGCAGGGTGGTGCCTAGGGATCCTTACTAAATGGACTAATTTTGAATAGTGTCAAATCAAGTTGAGTTTAATTCTTTGCTGTCTCAGGTGTCATACAGTATTATCTCCACTGAGTTAACTTTTCTGCTTCAGTCCTACTGCCATCACTGCTTTGATGACTGGAGGATGTGCGGCCTTCAACATGCTCAACCAGCATTTCCTGTTGGCTCTGGCTGGCTCATGTCCATTTTTGTTTCCCCATTCACAGGTGCTCCGTTTGATGAAGTTACTGGATTTGCATCTTATTTATTATGCCTATCCCTTTTTGAAGAACTTCTACCTTGCATAAAGTTATTTCGGGTAAATTTAGTAGGCAGGGGAGTTACTTGGGGCATTGCTGACACTGATTCATCAATTAATACATAATTAGTCACATGAAGTGGAACAGCTCCAGCAGGAAAACCTGAAAAAAGTCAATCTAGAATAGTGAATATCCTGTTCATCATGGCACTCTCCTCTCATGCTGGTGAC
The DNA here is from genome assembly GCA_013396915.1 of Stercorarius parasiticus. Lineage (NCBI taxonomy): Eukaryota > Metazoa > Chordata > Aves > Charadriiformes > Stercorariidae > Stercorarius > Stercorarius parasiticus. Next base: position 199,502 of record VWZL01002968.1, on the reverse strand, counting down.
CACAACCCTTCACACTAAATCCAGTTTCTCTTTCACTACTAGTTTTGGCCAGGAACTCCATTAGGGAGCTGAGAAGGCTTTGCCAGCAAAAGCCATCTTATATTGGCACAAACCAATAATGAGCTTCTGTTTCAATTAATTGGATTTTCCAAGTAAAATAAAACAAACAAAACATTGTCAGGAAGTTCTTGGCCACTTCTGATATGCACAAAACAGCTCCTGGACCAATTCCATCTCTAACATTAAGACCAATTGCAAGTTAATATATTACAGTTTGCTGAATTGATTTAAGCATTAATTCACAAACTTGAGAAGTAGGTTTGACAGGTACATTGCTCAGTCATGCTTTAACATTACCCCAATAACTGTGTTACTGCCAGTGTATGTATCTAGCCAGTAATTGTTGTGTTCCTTGATGGGATTGGGAACAACCAGTCTGTCTATTATGGGTCCTGAGAGAGAGAGAAAACCATCTAAAATTCCTTTTCAAAACTGATGGGTTCTTTTTCACAACATCAAGACTTGGAATGAAAAAAACTACTCGATTAAGAATTCTTCAGCAGTGCAAGTCAGGCCATTCACTGAATATCAATTAGCTGAAGAAAACTCAGTTTCAGTATAGATTAACCTTAAGATACAATTGCTAGAATGAAGTTTCAAGATGCAAATACTGTATGATAGTGGTTGGTCTCCTCAAAAAAAACCCCTCCCAAGATCTTGCACAGTTACAGGCTGTCTCTTTTGTGACTAACGTGGGGTTTGTTCAACATGAAATCTGTGACCTTACAGCCTTGACTTTCTCAAAGAGCGCCCAAGTGAGATTTTTAATATATGTCTAATAGAATGTAAGATGACTGCAGTGTAAATGAACATTAATCAATTCTTTATGCTTATCATAATGTGTGATAATTTACAGAAGATCTGAATCACATAAGAAGATTTACACTCAAGCTGTAGAACAGCCTATAAACAAGGAGTCCATTGATTCACAAATATTTACAAAAATCAGGATGATGAGACCAGGTAAACAAGTCAAAAGCAAACAGAATTTTGTCTTTCAGAAACTGGAATGCCATATTGTAAGAAGCAGGTATTTGTGGTTTAGGGAACAAACATCTGATTAGAACTAATTAGTAGAAATAGCGCCTCTATTTTATGATGCTAACATAGTGAATTTCTATCAGCTGTATAAAGGAAACTCAAGCCTCATGTCAATTCAGAGAATAATTAGACAAGCTCCCTATTGATAGTCACAGCAGTGACTCAAACACAAGTTAGAAAACAGAATTACTGTTATTCCTCTACAAAAACAAACACCAAGCCTCACGCTAGGGGTACCCTCATGTACGCTATCATAACTTTGAGCACTACAATTTTATTCACTGCATGCAGTTCTAGAAAGTCACATCATATGGTAAAATTCAATTTCAAGGAGTGTAAATATTGTACACTCATGTAAACAACACTTTATTTTATGTGAAATAGACAAAATGGCAAGAGGCCTGTAAATGAAGTTGGTATGTCAGGGGTGTACCTTGATAGGAAATGGGGAAAACGAATTGGCAACAAAATGACAAATATTTGGGTATGTAATTCAATCCAAACAATGGTTTGATCCAGCAAGCACTTCAGCCAATACAGAATTTGTATGCGTGGGTAGCTGATCTGAATTTTTATTTTATTATTGAGGCATTAGAGATTACGCACATTACATGAAGTCCAAAGGACAGATGTCACCATTTGCAATGTAATACTTCTGTTTTAAGGTAGCTTTTAAAATCCATCACAATTTGCAGTTTTTAATACTTTATTCAAGTAATGAAACAATATGGATAGACTCTATTGGGAGTCAGTTTCCATTAATGCACATTTATTTGTCTCAGTTTATCTCAGTGACAAAATGTGTGTAATTTCTAATGCCCCAAAACATTCAACAGAATTTTAAAGAAGGTAATACTGGTCTAGCTGCTAAAGTGAAGTAGAATAACAGTTGTGATGATTCTAACTCCCATCTGAGAATAATTTAATATTCACAAATACATGAGTGTTCATAAATTACTGACAAATAACACAAAAAACTACTGAAAATGTATGATTTGAAAGATTTTTTTTTAAAAAAAGTGGTCGTACAGACACAGTATTCTTATGTTGGACTTCTTGTACATTACTTGTATTTGCGATACGAGGTCAAGATACTATCCTTCCAAAAAAAAAAAAAAAGAAAAAGGAGCAAAAAACCATTATGCTAACTATGAGTAGTTGTGAGTAGTTGTGCATTTATACAACTAGATACCTCTTTACAGCAATCATGCACAATACAATTGTTTTGAAAAAATAACAGAAACATTAAAAATGTTGAGGTTCATTTTCCATCTATTTATAACACTGGACAAGGATCAAATATAAGTCTTTGACACCTTTGCAAAGTGTTTAAAATTGACAATGAAAAGTAAATAATGCCTTACGGATGTTATGATTCTGTCAAAATTGTGAGACACTTATAAGCATAAAAAAATAGCCCTTCATATGACAGAAGACATAAGCTGAGGCTAGTATGGTAAGCTAGAGCTATGGAAAACATATGCTAAATAATTTTTTTTGCTGTATTATAATTCTGAGTATTAATCATTCACAGCAGGAGGTGGTTTAGAGGTCTGATGGTTTGTTCTGATCAAAACTGTCACAGAAAGAGATGATCTCTTCCAATCAAAAAGAGCAAATTAATTATACATTCCTTTCACTAGTGGACACAGAATTGACAGCTTCTCCAGTGGCTCTTCTAGAAATAGGAATAAGCTGTTACTGATTTTTACTTTTTTTCCCCAAGTCTGCTTTTGTCTGTTTACTGGGGTAACAAAACTTGTAGGGATTCAATTATTTCATTAATTTCTCAGTGATTAGAAAATCTGGAATTAATATTTAATTGAATGCTAAACCTTTTTCTCTGTGACCTGACTTCTGCTTATTTAATTTTCAACCTTGAGGATTCTCAGACTTTTTTTTTCATTAATAGAGATAATTTTGTCTCTCAAAATCCCATCAATTCATTTTTTTTAAACAGTTAAGAATCCCTATCTATCATTGTTAGCAGAAAGATTTCTGGGACTTTGATATGAAGAATTCTCTGCTTATAGATCTCATCTCTTTGTTCACAGATCTTACATGTCTTCAAAAAAAGGAAGGAGTCAGGTACCTTAATGAAAAGGCACTTCAAATTGTTGAGATTTAAGGCAGCAAAGTACAGGAAAAGAGAAGGATAGGGTGCTTCAGTGGAGTGAAACTTGGACGATAGAATTTTGCATGCTTCCTTTATGATTATTGATTTTAAAAAGGGAATTGAATACAGCTTGCAGTTAGTAGATGTAATATCAAGGAGAGGAGAAAGATCAGGTATATTCCTAAGCAAGTGTATTCCTCAGGCTTGCCTAGAGAGGAATTTGATCAACTGGGGTTTGAAACAGAAGAGGCCTAGGGTCTGTTCGGGGAAGATGTAAAAGCCAAATTTAATCCCGTCAGACTCTTACTCTTAAGAGGTTCTTAGACGGATCATGAAACGTCGTGTCCAGAGATAATTGACTTTTTTTCTTTTCTTTTTTTGATATTACATGTACTGACATAATGACTAGGACCATAATATATACCCAAGACCCACTTCATTAAACATTTACAGGTAATAGAAACAAGAATTGAAAATGTCATAATAATTTAAAAAAATAAATTAAGCATGTTGGTGCTCAATTTCAGTCCCTCTCATTGCCTATTAGTTGGAAGGGAATAGCAATTAACCTGCTTCTTCTACACTGCAACTACAGTTCTCCATCTGATAGTTTCTTTATAATTCTTCCAGGTTTCTATTAGCTTTTTTACTTCTCTGGAAGATGTTGAGATGTTGTACTCTTATCTTTCTCTACATTTTAGTAAGTCCCTTGTTTGGACTTGGTTGCAGATAACCACTCGGGTCCAGTGAGGTAAACAATATGAAGTAACTAAAGACTTTTTCATCAGTCTGCTTCTGTGTCCAGTTGACATTGGGTCTTCTCTCACCTTCTTTGAGAAGAATTCACTGCTATGTTCAGCAGGGGAATTGTAATGGCAACATTTTTTCCTGAGCTTTTCACCTGTCAAGACACAAACACCTACTGCAGGACTTGATGGCTAGGTGCCTTGGAGTACAATCAGGATATTTTTCTAGTTGTCTTCTCCCCTTTCTCTCAGCTTTATGAATCATTCTTCTGTTGGCATACTTTTCCACCTTGAATTCAATATCTAAGGGTTGCTGTTATGCTGGGTTTGTGTCAATTTTACATAAACCTAATTAACACTAAACTTGAGCTTATCTTTTGTCCAGTAGTTACATCTTGGATTTGGTTGGATTCTTTCACAGGGTCTTTCTGAGAGACTAGAGAGGAAATGGTGTCTACTCTAACTGTACTCCAATGAAGCTGTAGAGAAATTCACAGTGGAAAACTAATGGAGACCACATTTTTGTAAAATTATTATTTCAGTTGTCCAAGGTAACAAAAAATTCAACTCATGCACTTGCATAAGGTGATTTATAAAGTCAGTCAGCAATTACAATATGAAAACAGAACATTTCAAAGCTAAATTTTCTACTTCTATCACATAGTAACTATGGAACACATATTCTATGGATCAGAAGTTATTTACTTCAAATTGATAAAATCATGGGATCTAACTAGTGAACAGAATAAAAAGGAGGAGGGAGCATACCAGTCATCAGGATCCATACTCTGGCAGTAATAGAATGAGAATTACCCACGGACTATGCTACCTCCTGGAGTTTCTTCTCCTCTCTTTCCTCCCTCACAACCTAACACCACCCTTCCTCATCCTGACCCTTAGAAATGACCTGGCCAGCCCAAAACAAAAAAGATTTATGGAGGATACCATCATTTTCCCTGTCCTCGGTCAGATCTCAAGCTTTATTTGAAATGTGACAATTATGTTCCTAAAATCACTTGCTTTGAGGTATCCTTTTCATATTCACTTCATATTTCTGCTCTTCAAACCAGTTGCAGAGCCACGCCAGGGACCCCAGACATGTTTTCTATCAACATGAAAAACACTGCAGTGGAAAACAGACCTAAAATTAAGTGCAAGTAAAACAGGCAGATAGAGATGATCAGATGACCAGAGCTGTATTTGTACAACTGCCTCCACCAGGTCAGTGACTTATTGATGTGGTGAACTGTACCCCAGAGTAGGGATCTACTTCATAGACTTGGGGGCTAGAAACACTCAACATATTAGGTTTTGATTCTTGTTAATGGACGAAATACCTCTTTTTCAGCTACCACAGCTACACGATGAGTGGTCACGCTTCGTTACCAGGCAATGTCAAAACAGATGTGTTTAGCAGATTATGACTTCTAATCCATTTCATTGCAAGTCTGCTATCCTTGGCTGCTCAAAATGTTCTATTTTTGTTCGATTGCAATAAGCTTATCACTAGAAAGGCAGCTAATGATAACATCTCAAACAGCTTGACACTGCCACAAGTTTGCTGGGTGTCAGACCAGCTGACTAGATTGTGTGTAATACCTGTCTTTTTTTCAAAAGCAACGATGCGCAATTCAGCCCTTGTCACTGATGCTGTATTTTCCGTTCTGGCTATCTGTTCCTCTCACTTCTGCATGTGTTTGATTTATTTTGTCTTCAGGGAAACAGGACAGAACTGGAGTACTGAAAGTTGCAGTCCTTCTCAGCTAACCTTTTCCAGTAATGACTATCAGCATTACCATCTAAAAAACTGTGGAGCAGAAAGGTGTTCGTTTTTTTTTTTCTAGAAACTCTTGAGGTCATTAGAATTGTAAGATGTATTGAATACCGTGCATATTCAGACACTTGAGATTTTTTTCTTTCCTTTTTCGCATGTTTAATAAAAGGGAAAAGGTGGTTTCCATGGTGGCAGCTTATCGCACAGACTTGGGTCTTGGTATTTGAATCCGAAGTGTGTGTAGCTGCTCAGTTGCATGGGCACAGCTGTGTAAAAAAGTTTGATTCTGAGCCCATTCCCGCTGTCAGGGGAATGTATATGGCGTCTTCTCTTGTACTGGGGGCTTCTGCTCTCTGTGTAAAGACAAGCGTGCTGCCTCAAATGCTATTCAGTGTCCCGCAACATATTAGCATGATGAGGACTGTAAATGGCTTAGGAAAATCCCCACTGGCTACACTGGGCTTAGGCTTTTTATGTTGAGACCCTGCAGCCTGACCCAGGCTAATTTCTGCCTGGAGTCCACAGCCGAGTTGTGCTCCTGTATTTGTGGTGGTTCAGGCAGAGCACCCAAAGGGAAAGCAAACTTCATCTGGCAAATGCAGATTCACAAGAAGTGTTTTGAAAGGTTTGCACAGTGTTGCCTAGATATTTCATTATATAAATCAACTAATGTGCTTAACTTCCTCCGTCAAGTATGGATGTGGAGAGAGATAATCATAGCTTAATTTGGAAAAAAATATTTCATAAGACTGGTTTCAAAGCCAAACCAGACCAAACCAACCAATAAAACCAGGACACAGAGGTATTCAGAAAATACATGAAGGCTGGAATGCTTTGTGTACAAAGTACCAAGAAAGGCAGATTTTTCATAGCAATTAAGAAATAAAACATTTTAGCCTGACATATGCTACTGTGTTCTGCTATCGTGGCATTCCTCAGATGAGAACTCCAAGGGTAGAAATGTAGGATGTAGGGTCCAGCCTCTACTTATGATCTGACTGTAAGAAAAGCAGCAATGAAATTATTTATTATTACATAAAATCCTGTCATACCTACTAGAATTAAAGGCAATCTGTGCCTAGCTTTTGCGGCTCATGCTTCTACATGTGGTTTTGAATTTCTCTATTTAATTTCAAATTACAAAATGAAAGATATTTTGCTTGGTGTATTTGAGGATTCTAAAAACATTTTAGGAGGGGAATAAAGGTGAGAGAAATGTTAGTTGCAGGAGGGAATGGATTGCTTGACCACTTCTATTGGACAGTGGGTTGAAAACAGCATCTGAAGGTTTTAGCATGCAAGAATGTTAACAGTGTATTAGCTGATGCAGAGCAATTGTTATCCAAACCTATGGCAAAAGGCAGGTAATCCAGTATCCTGTTTCTGATGTCATTGAGAGTAAATGGCATTCAACCTTGAAAAGCCAACTCATGTATTAGCAGTGAGAAGTTGGTCCTGATTGCTTCTTAGTCATTTTATAAGCTTTGATATGAAATATTCCAAATAATTGTAATGCTGATTTCTCTCCCTTTGTTTAATGTTCCTCCAGACTGTGTCTTTGTGAGTTGAAGGCTAAAAATTGCCAGATAAGCAGTAAGGTCTAAAGGATGGAATTTTTCTCTCTCGTTTTTCTTCAAGGTTTGCCTTGCTACTGGGGCACGTACAGTGCATGTTTCAATAGCTTCTTCCTGCAAACACTTATGCACATGATTAACCTTTTATTTGAGAATAATCTGCAGTGTCTTACTGGCAATAAGTATCAGGTCCTATGGATATGATAATGTTCTAAAAAGATATGTAGGTCACTTTAACAGCTAATGGTCACAAATTTCCTCTTATGGAGGAAATGACAAGGAAAATGTGAAGAAATGTCATTACTTTCTTTTGTCATTTTGCCTTGCACTTCATCAAACCATAAAAACATTCTGCAGTTGTATTAGATTAGCACAAATTTCAGGTAAGAATTCAAAGGCCTGCCAAGGTATAACTGGTGGGGTTTTTTTCCCCCCAAATATATCTCATAAATGGTATTGCAATTCATTGTTTAAATAAAATGTTTGAAAATTTTAATGATTAAAGATATGGCTTAATTTACCATACACTAAAATGGTGCAGTTGGTCTGTGATTGTAGAATTTCACATATATGGAAGACTGCATTTTATCTTAATAAACACATTTCTCAGATGAATATAGCCATAGGGTCAGACTTTCTTCTACCTTAATGCTTATGGGTTGCAGAACACGAGAATGTCATGTTTTCCCTACTTTTATATTTCTACCTTACCCATTTCTTGCTGACATCCATCTCAGTTCCTAAAATCAGCATATCAATCTGCATGCTTAAATGTGCTGCTCTTTGTTTTCTGCTGAGAGTCAAGAAATATGATCAGATGACTCTTCTCTCAGAGGATCTGCACTGTATTCTGTCTCTGATGCACAACATCCCACTGGAGTATTGGATTGTTTATCTACTTGCACTCAGGCTTATCTTTCTCATCTCGTAATGTAGTACATTAGAACAAGGCTGTTGCCCCATTTGTTTGCTTACTGCTTTACCGCCGGCAGTCCCCTTGTCATACGTTGTGCGGTTGTTGCACTGTCTTTAAGCAGCATACACCTTCTATAATTATGACTAATTATGTTAATTCTTGCAGTGCTTAAAGACCTACAGAGTAAGAGCCCTGACTGTTCTAGACACTGTACGAATGGTGACAGTTGAAATATTAGTAGCTGAGAAAAAACCTAATTTAAGGGTTAGGTCATTGTCAGAAGTAGACTTCTTTCAGAAGGAGCCCTGTACTGTACCTGTAAGACTTAATTGTATTAGCTTATATATTCTAAAAAATATCATTTTAGAGGTGTACTAAAGATCTTTAAAGTGTATTAAAATTTTTGTAACTTTAAATCATAAATATACATATAAGTACATATATCGTTGAGCGCAGTGTATCGTTCTGTCCCTTACTTGTTCCATCCAGATGGATTTGTAATTTTCCAAGGCAGAATCATTACTGCATGCCTACATAGACCCTCACATACTTTGAAGGCGTTATAAAAATATACCGATGTTATGCTAAAATGTAAATCACTGGAGACTTTGAGGACTAAATTATACTAAACACTGATGTCTTCTTGGTAGTGGCTAATATATGTCCCCTTATCAAAAACAGGCAAGATGTATTTCTATTGTTTATTATCAGTCCCAGAAAAACTGTTTTCTAAAGTCCTATTTTGCAGAAATTTTCTCCTTCAAAATTATGATCTAGGATATGAGTATCTTCCTACAGGCTTTACTGAATAAAGAACAACATAAGCATGAGCTCTAATTCTTTTCCAATTAAGCACTCTTATGAAAAAAATAAGCCTCAAAAACACTCCTTCGCCTATTTCACCATCAGTAATACCATACAAGCTCCCAGAAGATGATTTGGACAGATTTTTATAGAAGGTCATATTTTCATACAATCACCTAACTCTGTATGACAATAAAGGGACTGGTGTACCCGACATTTCATTATAGTGGCTTTATTGGATTAGATCACTTATGAAAAGTGAATGAGTGACCCATTCTCCCTGTTTGCACATCATATTTAAATCCCAAAGCGCAATTAGGAAAAGACAAAGCTGCTAAGCAGTGCAGAACTGTGTTGATTTTCTAGGAAATTGGTGAGATGTGTGGTACTCTACAGGAAGGGTACAGCCTATACCAGAAAGCTGAAAGCTGTAGAAAAAGTTCACAGTTACAAGTTAATGTGGTTTCATATCCTTCCTTTCTCAACAAGCCCAAGATTTTTGATCTATGGAACCTTTCTGTCACCTTTCTAAGTGAAAGAGAGCTACTAAAAGACATAGTTTATGTGCAGACATGTCTTAGCTTTGAATCACAAGTTTAGAAATTTGGTGGTGGGAAGTATTTTATTTCTGTATTGCGGAGGTTAGGACTGGGAACACCAGTCATGGGGCCAGTGAGCAGTGACAGCACTAACTTGTGAAAATTGCTCTGCTCTGAGTAGAGAAAGAAAGTAACAACCTCACCAAAGCAACAGCATTTTCCTACATAGGAGTTGTATAATCTAAACTATAGCAGGGTAGGCGTGCTCTAGAGCCACCAAGGGTCAGCTTGGCAGGTAACTTGCAGCACCACCAAGGGCTCCTTCCCCTGCCTAGGGAAGGCGTGTTTCCTCGCAGCAGCACAGATTTCTGTTCTGAATATACAACTACAAATAACAGAAGTCTTAGATCCAAGTCCTAGCTCAATTCCTTTTCAATACTGAATAAAATTGTAATTCATTACAACCCTACACAAGAGAAATCTTTACAAATCTCCTTCTAGCTGAGGTACAGACATGTTTGCCTTATCAGGCACAGTGTTGCATGGTTCAAATGTCAGAAAGCATATGCTTAATTGCTTGCAGCCCTCCATTACACATATGCCATCTACAGAAAATATATTAACATCAAGGGGTAAAAATTCTTTGCTGACCTCCAGTTGTGAATTGTGCTTCTTTTTAACTCATGCTAAAATGACTGCCTTTTCATCCACATTGTGCATGTTTTTACACTTCCAGAACTGCGAACGTCACAGAAATTCAACCCTGACTTATGACTGTGCTTGCAGTTGCAGAACTCTCCTCCTGTCCTTACTCCTTCTCCTTCTCCCTTTGGAGGCACCAGCAAAGCACACCAGCAAATCTTTTAGTGAAGCGGAGAACTACTACCGTTTGGGCGTGGCTTTTGCCATACTGGCTCCTTTTTGCTCTTTTCACGAACAGAGCTGGAGGTATTTGTGTGGAAGGAGGGATCGTCTGGCACTTGCCCATTCTATACACTGTAGGTTGTGACTAGTTTATACCTTAAAATATTATTAGGGAAAAAAAAATCAGACAGGAAATGACAGATTGCTGGCTTGTTAATATTCCCATTGTGTAGTCTCCTGTCTGACAATGATTCCCTTACACTTGTTTTAACAAGCTGTACAAAAATCTCCCCTATGCAAATTGCCGTAGCGCTAGACAGCGGTAGATTGTGACTGGGCTGACCCACACACAATCCAACTCCTCAAAAGCCCTTCTGCGTACAAGAACACTCATCTGCTCTGCTCTGCAAAGGCTATCACTTCCATCTTTCTCCCAGTGGATTGCGGCACTCATGAGAGGTGAATCAAACTAGAGGTCAGAGATTTGACTCCTCATGCAAGTTAATTCTCTTAATCCATTCCTGGCAGTGTCATTTTCTAAGGCCCATTTATACCATCAGGGATAAAGTGTAGTAAAGTCATTAATTCTATCGAATTTGCTAGAACTTTTGGCAGATACCAGCTAAGCAAACAAGAGAATTTTTTTCAAAAGCTCATGTTCAGTGTTTTTATGTTGCTCTCCCCAAAACAAAGTGCAAGGAAAAATAACCTGTTATTAGTGTTAATCATTTAGTTTCAAACTTCAACTTTTTTGAGGGTTGTACTTATTTTTTTTCCTTTAATTTAAAAAGACCACTCAGAACTTTTCAAAATTTCACATTTAAAGAATTTGGAAACAGGGAGATTCGTACCTCTGTTCGTTCATATTTTGCTTGACTCAAAGTAAAGACTGAATCACTTATCTGCACATGGCATAAGGACATCTTATCTTTGGAGCTTTTGGCTGCTCCCCTTCTCACTCAGACATTTGTTTCTTGACTGACCCAATCCCGTTACTGAGACAGAGTCTTGATTTCAAAGCATCAGCATCATCTCTCGAAGCCTACTCTTACAAAAACAGGTATTTTGTGTTGCAGCAAGCTTACTGAAAAATGTAAAAGTTTATAGCAAGTTTAAAGAGAAAAGTCAAGAGAGCATAATGACTTTATATGACAGGCACAGAGAGCTTTTCTGGGCAGCAGGGAGGACTGGAAAGAGACAAATATATCTTTTTTTTTAATATATATATATGTGTATATATATCTTTTTATAGGTATATATATATATTCCCCCCCCCTTCACTTTTCATTGGAACCACATATGATTTAGTAAAAAGCCTGGTTAGAGCAGGTGTAACCTGTTACAGGACATTGTCACTTCATTTAATAAAAACGCATGATACCGGTAGGACACTTTCAGAGTGGGACGTGTACTCAGAAAACAGATATGAGGACAGTATTGCAGCAAGTCTTTGAGCTAAGATAGCCAGTTACATCTGCCATGGAGGTAAATACAACAGCTTTTTAATTCTTACACCCTTGACAACTTCCAGGCAAACACTAGAGATCTTTAACACAGGATTCTCTGCTGCAAAGCAAGCATACAGCATAGGGAGGGAAAAAACCCACAAAACATTTGCTCTCTAACAAATATTTATTTTTATGTAAAAATGTAAACCTTTTAATTTGAGAAATGGTGAAATTAAGGAGATGTAGATAGTTCTGTATGGTTTTGCTGTTTTTCTGTGGCCTCACGACAAATGAATACTACATATTTGCACACACTATAATGAAGCTCATTCAGCAGACAAATAACATTGACTGGTGTTTCATAAAAAGATATACAAAATGTATTTATTAGAAAGCTCTTTTCAAACTCTTTTAGCCTACCTTCTAGCATATACATCTGTACACTGAGGCATACCTTGTTATCCGTCTACCAAAATTATAACAACTGGTTTGATTGCCTCAACACTGGGGAGCTAATGACTAAATTAGACTGTTGGCAATAACAGAATCATCTTTTTAAATCATGTCAATTAGCATTAGAGTTTCTTCCCTCAGGTGTCCCAGGGGCCCCTTTTAGTTGCCTTTTTTGCTTGAGATAAACAAAATCATTGTTTTAACCTATATCTCTGATACATACTTTTTTTTTTTTCCCCACCCTGTTATTGTTATTGTTGTCTTAATGAGCAGGAGTTGTTGATAGCACTGTCAGCTGCAAACAGTCTTGGAAGAGAGACTCTTATCCCAGTGGTATACCAGAGTATCGAGTTCCTAAGCCTGTAAAGTACTGCTACCCTTCCTCCTGACCTCAATTTACAACAACATACTGCTATGCTATTTAATAAAGTGTTCTGGAGTGTGTTAAAACACTGTGCTGTACTTTCTTCTTTGATATTAAAAGTTGACAGTAAAAATTATTAATATTAAAGTTCCTGAGACATAAATTTGATGTATAGTCTGGCTTGGTCGCTGCCCGTCTATCCACACACTGCAGGCAGTTCTTTATGTGAGTGGTTTTTTGCAATGGGAGGCAGAGATTTTTTCCTAAACAATTGGCGCTTCACCCAGCATGGGAAATCAAAGCATCTCAGAAACGACATATTAGTGCATACTAGAAATAGCAAATCAGTGTCTGTGTTTTTTAACAAAGATTAGGGAGCATCAGAAGACAGACTGGTGATTCAGTTAACTGTGAGTTATTAAAAACTGAAACTAAAGTTACTGAAATCAATGCTACAGAAACTGTGCAACAGTACTAAATATTAATAGATACAGCCATTGAAAATATGTAATGGAGATAGGAAAGGACATCGTGTCACCCTTATTCCCCCACCCACCTGAGATCAGAATGGATGTGTGACTTGCTGATGTCAATTATGCCGGCTAATATTGGAAGTTTTACCAGTATAGTGCACTCCTTTCATGTTGACAAATTGGTTCCTATTTTTTATGTATGCCAAAAAACACTAAATCCAAGGGTTCCCTTTGAATTTATAGGATCATAAGGAGAACTTGGAAGGGACAGGAACTGATCCAATGTTCTATATGCCAAAATTTACTTAGACATATGGTAATCTTATACGAACTTTGAAATATATTAAAGAGGAAAAAGTAGAAATGGAAACATTTAGTATAGTGTTGCCACTATAGGTTATTTAAGTTTCTGCCTTTCTAATTCAAGTGGGATATCCCACAATGAAGAAAGATCCCATTCAAGATAAAGCCTGAGAAGGAAAAATTTCTCATCCTGCAGAAAACAAAAAAACGTCTTCCCCCTCTCCCCCCAGCTTCTTTTTCTCCATTGTGCTGAAACCTATGTCCTTCGAAAAGTTTCTAGATAGACAGTTCCCCATGGTGAGGGAAATTTTATGAAAAGCAGGAGGCCCAGCTACAAAATTGGTGCTTTAAGAAACACTTCATAATTAATACAGATATTTCCAAAAGAGGAATGAGAGAGTCTTTTATAAGAATGTCCATAAAGTCAGGGGTATGACCAGGCATAGGGAAATATAAATACAAGCTCCCAATATTCAGGAAATAAAAGAATTGAATTTAGGTCACCCACAGTCTCAGTAAATGTTGGACTTTGGTTATTTCTTAGTTTCTTTTTCTCTAGAATTTTTTTTTTTTTTTTGCAGAAACACATACACAATTTTCCTGCTAAACCTTCCCTATCAGCTGTATTTCATATAGCAAAAAGTTCAAGAGTATTGTATAGGAAGGATCAGCTTAGCCCATATGTAGTCTGACCTCAAGTTAAATCCCAAGAGAGAACAGAAAAGCACCCACCAAGCCCAACAGCTTGCAAAGAATAGCTTGCTTGTCGCATTCTGGTTTTCTACAGGAACTCACTTGCGTCTTGCTAAATCAAAAGCATACCAGTTAAAAAGACTGAAAGAACCCAAATGAAGAAATTTTTGATCTAACTGCATGATACTAATATTCCCTACCTCACTTTCACTGTTTTTTTCAGACAAAAAATGACAAAGGAAAGTGCTAAAAGCTGTTCTACAGATTTTAAACCTAGTTATTTTAAGCCTCTGTAGCTAATTGAAATTTATTGATCTGTATTGAGAGTGCTGGCTGCTACAGAAAGAAAGCAAGAGATTCACGCACTGCCACAGAATCCCAACGTGTGGCTTGCAAAGCCTTCGCATCAGGTCCATGAAGGGACTTAAGTCATGGCTATCCTGACAAAATCCTCTAATCCCCAAGACTGAGGTGATGACCAAATACTGGTGACCAAATACCTTGCAAGAAGAAGGTATGAGGCCTGGAGTTTTCTGCTGCCTGCTGTTCCCTCTTGGTCTGCTCTCTGAAGACCTAGCAAACAACCAGGACTCAGGAGGCTTCTCAGGCTGCATAATCCAAACCAAGAGGGCTCCCCATTATCACTCAGGGGGAGAAAAGCCCACTATATGATTTGCTTCAAGGGTACCGCTTCTGAAGGAATTAGGAATAAGGGACAAGCAGACTGACCCAACTCGCTATGCATGCTCCTCATGCACAGGGGAAGGCAAAAGAGGTAAATTGGGGAAGGCAGAAGGACACAGTAGCCAGAGCTGTACCTGGGAGCTGAGGAAGAGTAGTGGTGGCAGGAGAAAAGGTTTTTTGGCTAGTGCAGCTGTGTCAGGAGAAATGTGAAAGAGAATCTGCGCTACAGATTAATTTTGTCAGTAATTGTATTCACCTCCTGTTATCTTGCTTTTTCTTGAAAAATAAAAAAATAAAAAAATTAGTGAGTCCCACTGTGTGGCAAGCCTCTTCAAGGTCATGTTTATAGACCATTTCTTTAAGATTAACCTTCCTTGATGATTCTGGTTCTGGTCCACTGATGTTATCAATGCTGGAAGTCAGTGCCCCAGCACAGGTTTCTCGCTAGCTGCTGCCATGGTTTTAAGCTAATTGGAGCTGACCCTGAAAATCTGCTAAGTGTTAAACATGTACGTGCTCTTTGCAGGACTAATATCCATAATTGTCCAGATGTACTCAGAGAATAGCTAATGAACAGGACAGGATATCTGAGTATCCTGAGCTGGGCAGTCAAAGTATTGCCTGAGTGCTGTGTCCCTTCTGTCACAAAGCATGTGATGATCGGGGGAGTTAACAGCACCGAAGTATCTCCCTTTAGGAAAAGAAGCTTCCAGTTGGCCATAGCTGTATAGCCATGATCTGGACTGTGCTTATACACTCTATTTACAATCTTGCCTATACAATAATAATCAAATATGCATAATACATGGAAGAAACAGAGTACTTCAGACATTTTTCTGTATGCAGAATTGTCCCATAGCAGCTCCAATTAAGTAGCCAGACAACAGACAGAAGGTAAAATTTCAGATTGCTACTGTGGTCTATTCACAAGATGACAAATATTAAGATGTATGCTTTCCAAATGACTATTAAGTTGTATGCTTTCAACATGAGTGGAAAAGAAAAACTGAATGCAAGTTATAAATATTTCATGCAAGTAAAATCAAAGGAGGCAATTGTTTTGCATTCTGTTATTCTCTTTTACCTCTTCCAGACACATTGTTTTTGGTGGAAACAAAATCAGATCATGCTATTTGGTTTTATTTGGACAATTGAGAAAAGATGATAAAGTTCAGATATATCAGAGTCAAACTATTTTTTCCCTTAAAAAGCCTTCTGAGATGCTGTGCTTACAGTCATTCACTGAAGAACAGAGCCTGACACTACCTATAGGCAGTCACCCCTAAACAGATTTGACCTCTGTATCAAGTTTTACAAGTAATGTGCTACAGCAGCTGGCAACCAGTGCTTGTCCTAGCGCAACATTTTTGATTCTTTAATTTTTCCTTTATTCTTACTTTCTGGAGTAAGACACTTTTCTGGCAATCTCTTTGTACTGATTTCTGTAGCAACCTTCACTGGCAGAATTTTCTTACTAGATTGACAGGCTGCAGTTTTTGCACTGTGAACTGCACATTCAAATGGGGGCATTAGGTCTTTTTCTTTGTCTTTCTGCCTGTGAAAAGACTTTGCAAAAGAGCCTGGATCTAGTTATTCACCCTCAGACAGTTGACTTTTAAGATAGCTTGCCTGCACAGGCAGGAGGTGAAATAATCTTTCAAATACAAAGGGCAGCATTCTCTTCTGCCAAAGCTCCATGGAGCGTCACGACAGCTTCTTCTCAGTTCCCTATTGACACAGTGCAAGTCAAGCAGAGAGACAGAGAGCACAACCCATATTTCAGGGGTTCCCTAGATTTAGATTTCCCTAATTACAGATTACCTCTGCTTTAAGCTTGAAGAGTCTAGAAAATAATCATGAATTAACACAAAAAAGTTCCAGGAACTAAAGGAAGAAAAAGTGTTAGGTCTGCTTTGTAATATTTTAATGTGTGCATTCACCCACAGAGACCATCACGAACTTCATTAAATAAACAAGCTTACATACACTGTGTGCCAATTAATGTATTAATCTGCAGAAAGGATAGGGTATTTAGGCTGCAGAAAGGATAGGGTATTTAGGCTGCAGAAAGGAAAGGGTATTTAGACTGCGGTCCCTAGGCTTCTAGGGCTTGGATGGTGCAAGGTAATGATAAATTTATACTCAGTATAAACTCATTTACACTCACTGTATAAATGTTATGCATAACTCCTCGTAACTTCACAGATAAAACATTTAACAATTATTATGTAAGCAATAGATGAATCATAATTTGTTATCAGATTTTTAATATCTTTTAAATCAATTTGAAAATGTGCACTACAGGTACCCAGAATAATTTCTGATCCATTTACGTTTTGCATCCTCTGGTTCCAGCTTCCATGACTATTATCTGTTTCTATTAGGAAGCATTTTAGTTATAATTAAGTCATTTGCTTATTTAATGAAGGAGAGGTTCTACAAGATGACATCATTCCTTTAACCCTAAGAAGTTCTCGTGTTATGGTATTACATTACAATAAATAGAACGCATTCTCCATTCATCTTATTTTGAATATTCAGTACCAACACACAATAATATGCTAATGATACGTGCATGCAATATCATGGACATGCAGTTTCCGTTTAGACAGTAAACAGCATAAAAACGTTGGTGTACAGGGAAATTCAGGAAGTCTCTAGTCAAACCTCCTGCTCAAAGCAGGGTCAGCCATGAGGTCAGGCGAAGTTCTGGGCTCTGGGCTTTATCCAGTCTGGTTTTGAAAATCTGCACAGATCACATGCTACCTAGATTCATTTAATTTTAAGTTAGACACAAGAAGAATTATGGAAGTAGGTTTAATTTTTTGACAATTCAAAACATTCATCTTGAAATACATTTGAATTTGCAGGGGATGACTGGAAAAGCAGAAAGCAAACATTCTCACACTGAAAATACGCCACTGTAATATCTTTTTATGGTAGGAGTGAATATACAGAAGCCTTAGTTCAACTCTGGCCCTATAAATTATTATGTCTCAAAATATCATGCCCATTGGAGAAAATCATCACTCCTCTGTGCACCTGAATTTCTTGCATCTATAATGCAAAATATAGTTACTTAATTATCTTGCAGGGGTGTTGGGACTCCTACTTCATTAGCGTCTTCAAGGCATTTTGTCACCTTCAGGAGGAAATCACTGATACTGGCAACAGCAGCAGCAGAACCATCTCAATATACAATGAGGTTACTCTCATAAGGGAGGATTAATAGCCTAGTTTTACTTTTCCAAATGATAGTAAATATACCTTAATGAGAGTTGGCAGACAGTCACTGCACTGCAGGTAAGAAAGGCCCCAAAAGCTGATTTAGAACACAAAATGTTCAAGGGCAGAAATAATTTTAAAAGCTAGAAGAAAAAGTTGAAACTTGAGACACTGACCCCACTTCCACAACTCAGTGCAAGCAGAATACGGAGTGTCATCAGCATAGCCTCTGTGCCAGTGCATAATTTCTGTCACTCCTAACACACATCTGCCCACAGTCATTCAGCCAAAATTACAGGGTTTTGAAAAATTACATTTCTCGTACATTAAGCAGATGCTTAGGTTTTGACTCCTAAATTCTCAGAAGATTTTGTCTATAATGGCATGGTACAATGCAAAGTTCCTCCAGACTTTTTCTCCACCTGAAGTTCAGGGTTGCTGTGGGTAGGTCAGGTTGACTTCAGAGGTCTCCTCTGGCTAATGTTCTGAAACGTGCAGTAACACACTGGTTAAGGTTTGTCTCTACGTTTTACAAGAATGACTAAACGTGCAGACACACCATTTTTTCACAGAACCCATGCACCAAAAGGTATAAGCTCTGAGAATGAAAGGGTCCCATGGAGAAATGCCATGCTATGTTACGATCCGCACCGCAGTCTTCCCTTTTTCTTTTCTGTGAAGGTTCACAGACTGAAAGGCAACCTTGGTACCTGCATACAGTGCTACCAAGTCAGGCTTCCCGAGACTTCACTTCATGGCCCCATGTGCCTTACATTTCTGGCAATACAAAGACCCAGCTTCAAGAAGAATTTACCCCCGACCTGGGAAATATGAAATTAAGTGACCATAGAAAAAGCAGAGCAGAGAACCCAGGTTTGCTACTTTTTGGCACACATCCTAAGTGCGAGATTGTTGGACTCGATGATCTCAAGGGTCTTTTCCAACCTAAATGATTCCAGGTTTCTATGATAAAAGAGATAGGATGCCTCCTCTGATATAACAGCTTTTTGAAAGAAAAGAGTGAGGCATTCATTTTGAAAGGCAAAGATTATGTCAAATTAAATGATCTTTGGCAGATGTCTGTACTCAGCTTGTATTTACTGCAAACAAAATGTGATCCTACATTTTGCTTTAATGCCACCTTTTTTAACATTTAATAATTATTATCTAACAATGATTTCACAAAAAAACCCTCAAGACAAATAAAAATTGTGTTTCACAAAACTAAGGAAAGTTAACTTAGATTCTTGGTCTGCCTGCACTCAAACAACAAAACATGAATTTCAAAGAAATAGCTAAATCAAACATTATACTTAAAAAGACAAAATGTTACCCTTCTGTTAATTTCAGTCTTATTTGAGGTTTTCTTTTAATTAATGAAGGCATTATTTCTGGATAGACAGTAAAATCATTCGCAAGGGTTCAGAAACAGATATAAAAACCCTTGAGATTCTGCTACGGTGTTTGTTATTAATAGTTTTGTTTTACCACAATATCCAAACCTTGTGGGTGCTGTGGGATTTGCAATATATGCACAATATAGGAAATTGGTGCCTCCTGTAGCAACCAACTATCTCCATTTTCTCTCCTTTTTTGAAAACACAGTTATAGAGTAGAGATGTAATGACCTTGCTTTCAATGCCCTCTCTCAAAGTTACTCGGGAGGGATCATTTTTCCATAGAAAAGCCAGCCAGGATGTCAGCTGTGGTTTTCTATGCCTTTTTAAATCCCAAATACAGTATGAGAAGGAAACACACAATAAAGGGCATGTAATGAGCAAAAATATGTTCAAGCCTTTTCATTGTCCCCTTCTGGGCACCAAGTTGAGCAAACAGTGGGAGCAACTGTAAGAAGTGAGAAGAGGCTGTGAGGAGTAGGAGAAGGGAGCTGAGGAGAGCCAAAGGTACCTTTACAGATGAAGGTGTCACTTGCTACAGAAAACCCTTCCTACAAAACTCTGTCTCCATATTTCTCTGCTTCAGACAAAACTTAATGCACCCAATTTTTTTCACAAACTTGAAGATGTGTGCCCAAATCGATGCATTTTAAACCAGAAGTGAATGAGAAACATCTAGGAACATTTCAAAGACAGAAAAAAAGTATTAACAAAACATGAAATTCAAGTCAGTCTCCCTACAGAAATTAGAAAAATAAGAGTAGGAACATTCAGTTTTGAAACACTTTGTTGAAATGTTATTTAATTTTTCACCTTTCTGCCCTTCTTGAAAATTTCTAGTCTAAATCTCCTAGAATTTCAAAATGAAGAGTTATTTTATATTAAAAACCCCAAGGTTTTCCAGTGAAAAAATGCCCCCACTGTGAAGTAAACGTGAAAATATTCTAAAGGTGTACTTGAGATACAGTGATGTCATTAAACTGCTGATAAGTTAACATTATGTATAATTAAATGCAATTGTTTCCATCACACAGCTGATCGCTATTCCCCCGGCTGCAAACAGGAAATGACTTCACGGAATCAATAGGTGACTGCTGACATCTTAATGGAGACGACTATAATGTAATTCAGTCTCTACACGGCACAACTGTTCCCTGAAGTATATTTTCTATTGATATTTTGTAAAAATACCTTCCATCCAGTATATTTCAGGATCTGGAAAGCGTGCTTTTGTGCCCTGACAGCTTCGTGATGAAGTTGTACGGTGTCTTACATAGTATTTCTTAATGTTTAGGAGGACGCACATGCAAATAGAGAAATGAAACCTAATCTTTTAATAAACATCTCTTGCTAGCATGCCACTATCCCCAATGGTATTACTTGCTGTTTTCATTTCTCGTAGCTTCATTTATTACAGATCCTTCATTATTTCAGTACTTCTCATGTAATCTACTTAGAAATGGATACATATTTGGCCAAAGGATATAAATAGGAAGACAACCAATAAAAAGTCTGAGTCTGGAAAGAATTACATTACCTATGCAACAATATAAGTAGCAACACTAGTTGAATAGAAAGTCCCACTTAGTGAGATAGAGATATATATATATTTATACATATATGCATATTCATAAGTAATTATTCACAGAATTCGGAACCAAAAGATTAAAAAAGCATTGTGGTCAATCAAAGCATGTTTGGTTGATTTAAACAGGATACAGAGTGCAAAAATTGTTAATTATATTGACAGAATGTGTAGGCTGGGGAGCCAGGTAAGAATGGAGAGAAGTGCTTCAACACTGTAATTTAAAAAGAAGCAAAGACAGAAGCACCTGAGGATGTCTCCTGAGGATGTATTAAACCAATCAACTGCTTGGATTCACTTGAAAAATTTGCCTCTGTCCATGAGTAGTACTTTCATTAACTAGGAACAACACAGTGAAAAGTTCAGGGAGCAAGTTTCCAAGTGATTCAGGATAAATTCCACATTGTTGTCGCAGAAAACTTAACAACAGATTTCAGTTGCTGCTTTATTAAAAGTAATAATAATAAAAAGATCCCTGGTATTTTATTCAAAGATGAAAACTAATGTACTGTGAAAAAAGGACTTCAGTACAGTATTATATTAAAGAACATTTGCCTTTTCAATCTTCATTTTACAGGCCGTTTAATATTTTGTTAAATGAAAACTGACCCTGGGAAAAAAAACCAACATATTCTAAACTAAATTAAGATGGATGTAACACAGCATACAACCCTGTTCCTGTTCTCTGAAGTTACCATGGAAATAATACATAAAGTACAAATTACTCCCATGGGAAATTGCTAAAGAACATCTCTTGAGCACTTCTAAAAGCATTTAAAGAGACTGAAAATACAAACTTCTTTTCTAAAATGAACCATAAATGAAACAAAGAGTGATGAGGCGATAACTACTTAATTGATTGAATGGGTTATCTATCTATCAAGAATTTCTTCAAGCCATCACAACTGCTGTGTAGAAGAGAATGGTATGATATCAAATTTAGAAGATGGAGGTAATCACTTCTTCACCCTCTGAACTTATCCCAAGCAGTTCTGATTCAGCAAAACACTTAGGGTATTTTTAACATTAAGATCCAAACCCTTTCAAAGGAAAGCTTCTGATTTGGAATATATTTTGCCTCCAGCCTATATGTAATCCCATAGAGTCAAATGATGCTCACATTGTTAATTTTATCCCTGGCCTAAGTGCCTTGTAGAACTGGGGTTATGGTAGAGAATAAAAAGAAGCTGATCTGGGTATTAGAATCAGGTTTCATGCCAGGCAGATAAGAACATTTCAGTGAGAAGGGGTATATGTATGTATATTTTACTTAAGCAGCAATATATATCCAGGTGGTGATGAAAGACATCATGTGAACCATTATCAGACAGCACTTGGCCATCTGTGCAAAGCTATGGTTTTCTTTAGTTAATTTTATGCTCGTTACATATAGTGATAGATGACAAGAATGAAGTTTTCTGAAATTCTGTTATTTATAGATAAAATTAAAGAACAATAAAAGATAAATGGGATAGCTGTGGCCTAAATGACAACCATATGGATAATAAGATTTAGCACACGATAAGGAAAATTTTCAGTGGGGCGAAATGTAGTCTGATGTCTATTAATAAAGTATATTTTTGTCACTCTCTAATTTCCAAAGCAAGACGAGGAAGCTTAAATGAAATTCACTCACAGTGTGGGCTGATCTCCAACTGCTAAGCTCTGTGGGGCATATGTGGGGCTAAATTATCTTCTAATTACTTTTGTTCTATTCTACCTTTTTTTTGCTATAACTTGCTACCCATGGTTTGTAAGTAGCTTAATGAGGTTTTGTAAATGATATAGCGAACTTGTTTCTTGGCTTGAGGGCATGACATGTATTTTTGATTTGCTTCTGACCTGATTTCTGAACTGTTTACCTGAAATGGGACCAACTATTCAAGGAACCATGAAGTTTTGCTGTGTTAATTGCTACTGATCTAATTATAAACTAGCTTTAACTGTTTTCTTACTGAAGAATTTCTAGCAGCTGGAAACTACTGTGTTTTCATAATTTTTTTAAAATATACACCATCTCAGAAAAAATATTTGTATTACAATTCAAATTTCTTCCTTTCATTGTAATGTGCATAATAGCTCAGACCTGAACCAAGAATTCATCCTGGTTGTGGGCATTGTAGATTCTCAAATCCCTAGTCTACAGGGCATCCTGTAGACAGTTGTTTTGTTCTTTCATTTCTCAGTATTAAATTGTCATTAAAAAAAATTTGAAATTTCATTTTCATACTACTTTTGCGTATCATCATCAGCTTTGTTTTTTATATGATTCATATGCAATCATAAATACGATAAAATGACTACAGGTGCATTGGCACGTTCTTTGTAGTAAAAGCTAGTCTGCATGAAAAGGTTTTAATATCATTATTTATTGAATTTTATCAATTGAATTACTGAATTTCAATACAATATTGATAAGCCAAGTATAAAAATACCTTAGAGACCCAGAGATTCTTTAAGATCTTTCAGTACCAGTCAGACCTAGTAACAACATTACACAGCGTTTTGGTGGACTTGGCAGTGTTAGGTTTACTGGTGGACTCGATGATCTTAATGGTCTCTTCCAACCTAAATGGTTCTATTATTCCTTTTATTTCACAGGCTACTTACGGTTCACCAGGTATTGTTTTCCTTTGGAGCCATTCCCTTTTGTCATTGCCAGCTACCATGCCTGCAAAGGCTGTCATTTAAAATGTAAAATATAAGAACAAGCCCTATCCCTTGAGCTATCTACTGAGTTTTGGATCAAAGAACATAATTTTACGTTTTGGTTGGAATTAGGTCTCTGATTGATCCTGAATCAGAGAATTGTTATGAATGTAGGACTTGTACCAGTTGTTTTTCTCCAGCACTCACTCTGTTGCAAATTTAAAAACTGAAGTTGTACATCATCATCTTTTACTTTAAAAAACATTGTGCTTAATTAAGTTTATTTTTTTTAAATTATGACATATAAAAGAAAGCTTACAAGTGATTAATGACTCCTCATCACTAACAAGGCGAAAGGTAGAGCTGCACAGCTAGCTATCTTATATCCAGAGCTAGCTATCACGTATATCCTTTTGGCAAGCAGATACAGTGCCCCTGAATTTATGTGAGCTGGACTAAAAGACAACATGTGTTTCTCACGACATTAGGGATTTTAAAACTAGTAAAAGGGATGGAAGAAGGCAGGGAAAGAGTGCTTTCATGCCTAATTGGTTAATTCTATGGCTAGCAGATATCGTTCTCATCTAGTTCTCATCATTAATGACTAGAACTTTATTTTATTATGAAATATGTACAGGAAACTCATGAAAATATACAATCTATTTATTTTTGCTATTATTACTTATTATTTATTATTATTTGCTGTTTATTAAATTTGAAAATGCATTGAGTAGTATGAACACAGCTTAGCATGCAAAGGCTAATTAAGAGAGATGATTAAAGGTACCTTCAAGGAAGTTCCCTAGTCAGAGCGGAATGATGCATTTGCATTTTCCCTTTTAAAGACCAGTGCCAAATGAACCCAGAGTTGGGAAAACTTTGAATTATATTTATTTAAGAGGTCTGGTCTAGTAATGTTAAATTCTGATTGAATTATAGAATAAAGATGAACTGGAAGAAATGTCTTAAAAGGCATACGTAAGATAGTAGAGGAGGTTTATATCCTGAACAATTTCAGTAAGAAAATGCAGTTTTGGAAAACCCTGTAGGTGCCAATTCTCTCAAAAGTATCAGGAATGTGAAAGTAGCAAAAGAAGATCTTCACTGAGTTCAGTGAGAACACACAGAAGCTCATGTTATTTTCCTCCAAACTTAAGTTTGCATTCCAAACTTAGCAGTGAAATACTTAGATATTTGTTTTATGGTCAAGTTTGTTTTCACTTCAGTAGATTTGTTCAATGAGTACACAAGGCCATCTGAACACAGAAGGCAATCTGTTTCCTCACATTCCAAATAAAGCCATGTTGCAGCCACACCTCTTGGATTTCTGAAACAAAATCAGCTCGTGAATCCTTGGAATTGAGTCTTGTTTTCCACTAAACTCCAAGAACTGGTTTCAGGTCTTGCCATAGCAAATCCTTTGATGACACTTTTTAGGAAGGGGCAGTCAAAGGGTGACACAAGGTGAACACTTTTGTCACAGCACCACTTGTGTCTTGGCTAAGTTGAGGAAAAAAATGCCCATTCTCTTTTTAGGCAATGTGGGAAAAGTTTGTTGTAGCTACATGTTGATTCCAACGCAGTTAGGAAGATAAGCAATATGGAGATCTACTATCAATACATTCCAGCAAAAACTGGAATTTCGTTTGTTATTGCTTAGAAGAAACTCTTCTTCCCAGTTGTGAGGACACAACATTTGTTCTATTTCTAGTTGGACTGTGTTTGCCATATGGTGTAAATAGGATTAAGGAAACTGGAAAGATCACCTTGCTATTTTGATGTTATGATTAATGTTATTGGACTCATGGGGAAAAACACTTAGATGGATAATATTAAGTAGTTTAAAGCTGATTATCTGTCTGATTACAAAAGGGACTAAAACACCACAGAGTAATTTAATTGCAAAGATAACTGTAAATAAAAATTGTATTAACAATATTTTTGTTATCAGAAAAGTAAACAGGTGTGTTTTCTTGGAGCAGAGCTGTCTTAGCAAACACACGTGCTTATTTTTATCCTGATACTTCCAGTCACATAAAGACCATCTGTTCATTCTCTTAAATTTCAATTAGTGCTATTGACTGATTTATTTCATTAATCTCTCCTACAAGTGTTTCTTCTAAGCTTTGCCTGCATGAGTGTTCTCCTTTGATAGAATAAACCTGAAGGAAATATGTCTGCTACCCTGAAGTAGCTAACCGCTTTTCCTGCTCAGGTGTCCTTTTCAGCATCCCAAGGCATACAAAACTAAGATATTGTTCTGAAACCTGTGTACTCCTTCTGCAAATATTTTGTAGCTGTTCTCAAGCATTCTTAAAAGCTGCATCAATACAATGCATGGTTTGTTCCAGTGCACAGCTAAGCACCATAAATAAATAGTTTATGAGATTAAGGAGTCATATACCTTCAACTGTACTTCTAGTTTAAAGTCTTTCTCCATACCCCCACCCCCCATTTCTTATGGGACTGAATTAAATTAACAAAAGTTCCCAGGAAAAGATAATGTTATCAGGGAAAGAATGGTATGCATACTGTGAGAAATCTGCCAAGGAAAGCTGTAGGGAAAAAAATTAGCTGTAGAATCATTCCCTTTCTTTTAAAGCACATGTCCACAACTGGTCAACTTGATCCACAGTTTAGGAAAACTCTTAGACTACTCGCTGGTAAGATGCCATAAATGAATGAAGAATGTCCTCTTCATTGATGAGAAGAATCTATTCTGTTCTTGGTAGATGATGACCTGACATCATCTGATTGTTCTGAAATTATCTCTCCACTGTACTACAATAACACAAATTATCTAGACAGGAAGCCTCCATCACTTAAGCAACTCCATCAAGAATGAAAAAGTGGCAGGTCGTGTCCCCAGCATGGTCATTTACTCAAGAACAATAAAACAGATCTCTTGTACCTTCCTCATTTATCTATGAAATAAAGTTTAAAGCCTCAATTCGTGACTTCAGAATACCAAATGATCTGGGCAATTGTAAGTAACTCACTTCAAACTCTTAGACATAGTCTGTAGTCAAACTGATTCCTCTAGAACTGTCAGAGACAAGCATAAGGGCATTCTGGGCAGCTAAGGCGGCCTTCTCAAGGATTAGTCAGGATCTGAGGTGACATGCCAGAGGACCTAAGGGTCACCACATACCCACCTAGAGAAAAGAACTTACAGTTATCAATGATAATTAGATGAATTTGGAGTTTGCAAACACAACCAGGACACAAGTTGTGCTTAGAACCAACGTGTATGCAGTTGTTTTAGTTTTCATCCTCTTTTACCGTCATACATCAGGGTCATATGTCTATGATTTTTTAATTAAAAACAAATAAAATACCATTCATTAAATAAAATATCAGATGATGAACATTTTGAATTCCTGAAATTAGGGTCTACAGGCTTAATTAAAGCAGTCGACTTCATTATGAAAACATCCCAAGATTTTCCAGCTGGGTGCAGGACATTTGCATTCTCTACATTTTTCCATGATGATGGCATTTTACAAAAGAATTCTGGCCTTTTTTAAATTTAAGGGAAGGATTCATAGTTTCTTTTTCCTTTATACATAAATTATATAACACTGCCTGCTCTATCTCAAGCATTTTCTGTCTAATGTGTTTTCTGTCTATTCGCAGTGACTCTCATGTTAATAAAAGAAGCTGTATTCATACAGACAAACGCTGTTCTTATACATATATGC
This sequence comes from Stercorarius parasiticus, assembly GCA_013396915.1. Lineage (NCBI taxonomy): Eukaryota > Metazoa > Chordata > Aves > Charadriiformes > Stercorariidae > Stercorarius > Stercorarius parasiticus. Next base: position 172,093 of record VWZL01002968.1, on the reverse strand, counting down.
ATAAATACACGTCCTTACACCCAAAGCTTTGTCCTTTCTTGATTGTTGCAAAGAGAAAGAAGAAAAGCTCTTCTCTGAGATGATGATTGTTTGCAAATGAAGAGAAAAGATGTATCCACTCTTCTCATTCCACTGGGAAGAGAAAGAAATTACCTTGATGGATTTAGGAAGAAACTTCTGATAAGCAAAGTATAAATCTGTACTGGGATTATTCTCACTTTACTTACTTTGTGTTTATTACTTGCGTTTAACATCATTTATAGAGAAGCTGCTGCAATATATCTTTTAATTTACTTAGTTACATTCATAAAGTATTCAAGTGCTTTGGAAACAAATACGTGCTATAAATTTCACACTGACAATCAGAATAGTAAACCTCTATTACTAGCAAATATTTTCTTATTTCCACAACTGCAGCGTCACACCTTCACAGAATGATCAAGATGGTGAGATTATTTATAGAACTAACCTAAATATGTTGAACTGTATGGAATATCCAGCCTTACGCAATTCCAATACACGTGGTAAGAGAATATACATGTAAAAAGACAGAATATCAGGATACTGAAGTTATCTGAACAATTCTTTTTGTTAGTTTTGGTTTTTTGTGTGGAATTACAGCCTTAAATAACTCTGATTTATAGTATTCATGTCTATATTGGTGTGAGAGTTCCAAAGCCATGATATTTTGCGTAGCATGTGGTGGATACTTGCTCCCCTGAGAGTGATGCTAGCACCACTTACAGATTTGGAAAGAGTTGCTGCTACAGTTCATTCCCTTGCATCCTTGATCTGATGTTACCATCATCAGAACAAATGAATTAATGTCTCTGCTTAGCAGCCTGATCGTTTAGGGCAAAATACACTTTGCAAGAGTGAATACCTAAGGATGATCATCAATTGAAATAAGACAGCATAATCTCATGTTTATGCTTCTGTCTTTATTGGCTTCAATATTGTCACTTTGATTTACATCAAGTGAGAACCAGTTTCACTGTTTCCCAGGTCTGAGCGCTGAGATTTAAAGACAGGTTCTGGGGACACAAATCTTATATGAAGTTTTGAATCTTAAAATGAACTTTCGCTTGCTTTCTGGACATTGAGATTTCTCATTCTGCAGAAAAATTGCACCGTTTACAAATGAAAATGCAGCGTATTACCTGGTTCCCTGGTTCCCATGTGATCCGAGAACCAAACCTGTTATTTTTCATCCCATCCATCTTTCCAGTAGGAGGGAATCTTCAGTTTCATGATGCCTAACTTTAAGCTAAGCAACACTTGTCTTTAATACATGTCCCGGGTGAAACCTGTGCAAGTGCTCTGCTGCCTTCTGGCAACAGGTGCTTGGCAGGAAGACAGTTCACCTTGATGACCAGAGCCTGGAGTCACTCTGCAGGTATCTGACAATTACAATATCACCTCTTTTTTTTTTTTTTTAAATACAAAAAGGTGAATTTGTCTAGAAAAGCAGTAAGATGTGGGGTTTGCTGAACCCCCTCATACTGTTTTTGCAAACTACTTTTCAACTTATATACCCAGTCTTTACACAATTGAAGATTTGTTTGCTCTTCAGTGATTTACGCTCCCATTTCTCCAGGCCAGAAGACTGACTTGCTTCATTAGACATTAAAAATCTGCCATATTATTCCCTTTAGCCTAGAATATTTTACAGAAAGATTTACTACTCAAAAGAATGCTATTTAAGTATTGAAATTATGAATAATTTTTAAGGGTGTTGATATGTTTTCTATAATAAGGCACACCATAACATTATGTTAAAAGCTTTTAAATACTTGTCTTTTACCTGCTGCAATAGTTTTACTCTGGGTTTATATACCACCACTGACATAGCAGAAGCATTAGGAAACCTTTTACTTTTTACAACAGATTCGGTATTTAAATCTTTTCAATTTTAAATCAATGCATTATTTAAACTACATTAACTGTTAATTCAAGTCATACTTTGAACTTATGCCAATATTTAACTGTATTACATTTTCAATACTAGGGGAAAAATTACTTTTTTCTTTGGTTGGAAATGTAGTCCTTGCAAAGAATCACTTCAAATGAAGCTGTACATTTTTCAGTATTTATTTAGACTAAGAAAAAAATACGAGATATTTTAATTATCAAGTAAAATGCAGTTGATTTTTAACGATTTGCTTAAATGATATTTCCTACATAAACCATTTATAAAAAATAATTTCTCAAAAGATGCTATTACTTTCCAGTGCTAGATCCAATTGTTAATTATCCCTGTGTGAGCCATTCCAGCCCAGTGTCCCTTCAGACTGCAAAACCGTTCAAACTATGTTTGTTAAAAATAAAGTGGACATTAGCATATCTCTCAGGAGCACTGTTTAACCTTAATAACTAAGCTGTTTATTGAACCTGAGATCACACTGTAGGGGTTTATCTGCACATTTGTTCCAATAAGATAAGATTCAACACCTGTGGCAGTGCAATTTGAAATTTGTTTTCTGAATTTCCCTTTCTCAAGCAAGGGCAAACTCTCTTCTGCTGCACAAACACAGAAACACAACAGTCACCAGTGGACTCTCAGTTAGAAGGAACACTCCCAAACCAGCACAATTCTCCCAACAGGGGAGATGCAGCTAGCCATTGTAAAAGACTATGTGTAAAAGCCCCTAGAAATTCCATCTCCCACCAAAAAAAACCCAAAACAACATAAAAGTGTATAGCAACAGAACTGGAGTGCCTGGCATGGAATTGATCTCACCTAAACCTAACTAATAGCCTCTCCTACAGCAGATTTCAGCTAACCCAAATTAGACTTTTACAGTAGATTGAGACTAATTCCATTAAAGGAGTGGCGCTAGTTACTGGTTTCCTTTGGATCTCCTTGTTATCTTGCTCGTCCTTATACATTACTGCTATTTGTAGGGTGTGTTTGTTTCATTTCAAACTGTCTGATATAGACCTGTGGTGCAGCCCACTAGAGTGACACTTTGATAACGTGAGATGGAGGAATTTTTTTTTCACAAGTGCCAGAAGGCAGCATGAGGGCAGCATGAGAGCATTGCAGTTATATGATTCTATGATTACTGGCATTGCCATAGGGCTCAGGAACCTTGTAGGCTACAGACAGTCAAGGCTGGTTCAGTCCTTTTCATATCCCATATTGGGAATGGCCCCTCAGATGTCCTCCACCAACAACTCTTGGGCACTGTCTTGCAAAGAAAGGACTAGGTGGCATGGGCCAAAACCATGCCAGGAATGTGAGGTAAGGATGAGGAACACTCCCGTTCTCAAGCCCACCCTATGGCCATGCTTTTTAAGCAGTACAAAAGTAGCCAGTGGCTACGTCAAAAATAGATACCTGGCTAAATCTGATGGCACAATGAAAAAGAAAAGCAGGAAGAAATTAGAACTTTTCTGAGAAACAAGTAAATATGGGATTCAGGAAGACAAAGAGTGAAATAAAAAGGCAGACATATTTAGGAAAACATATGCAAAGCCAATAAATCGACTCACAACATTAATCTGACTCTCCAAATCAATTTATCTCTTCTGTGAGAGCCTCACTTGTGGAATGCATAATAAAGAAAGGTGCGACCAACTCATTTACTTGAAAATGACACAAGGTCTGCATGTGCACTATCCCTAGCATTTGTAATGTTTTGAAATGCAGGCAGTGGTTTGGATCAGACTTTATTATTTTTTATACATAATGTGGCAGTCCCATTCTGAGTCTTTATTGTTTGAAGATGCTGGTTAAGTAAGTGTCTGATATCAATGTTTTTCCTGTTCGACATCCTGAAAAATTTGGAAACAGATATGAGATTATAAACTGCTGTCCCTTTTTGTTTAAACGGAAATCCTAGTAGATGGGGCCCTTTTTTTTTTTAATTTTGATGTGATTTTTCTTTGTTTTGATTTTTTCTGGTTTACACAGTAGTAAGAATCTTGCACGTGGGACAAAACTGACTGCATATTTTCAAATATGAAGAATCAAGACCCTAAATATATTAAAAGTCAAAAAAATATGAAGAAATAATGTATTAAAGGTTACACTTATTTTCAGCTTTAAGCACTGCTGACCTGCTTCCTTAGCAGTCCCCTTCTCCATTACCATCAGTGACAGACTTGCGCACAGCAGGCTTACAGACCCCCTTGCATGTAAATCCCCAAAGAATCAGAAAGTACATATTCTCGAGACAAGAGCAGCTTAAAAACTTGTTTTTCTAACAGGAAATACTGGTGCTTCTGGGGTCTACATGCAGTTAATTTCTTCAAAAGATCCTGGCACATGGAGAGCATGTGAGAGCTATGCACAAACTGCCACGATGAAATACACAAGTGGACACCAAGGAGAATTCATGGGCTTGCATATGTAGGCACGTGTATACACACCTCTCTGCCTATCTGTCTGTCTGCCTGTCATCTATCCATCCCCAGAGCCTCTAAATAAATTATCTGTTCAACTCACTCTAATCATACCTTAAATTTTCGGTTTATTTATTAGTTTTATAGTGCCAATGGTATGCTGGGTAGATAAATTTTTAGAAGACTTTGTAGTGGCACTTCAGAGACATTAAATACTCTCTTAAATGTTAACAATCACCTTTTACTATGTCCTCATACTTGTCTTGATTGCTTGCTTCAAAACAATGCACAGTTAAATTCAAATCAAGGTTGAAATGACAGTAGAAATGGATCTAGAAGCCTCCCAAATGCCACTTCATATTGACTCAGCAGCAAAGAGGTAAGCCATCTGATGTGCACAATCAAAGGCAGTGGACATGATATCAACTACATAACATGTCACACTCTGAGCATGCCAGCTTGATGAGCACATCTCTCACCTTTCAACAATTTGTTTACTTAGTAACCTTCAAAGCTGATCTAAGAAAAAAATCTTCTCTTTGATTTAGCTGAGGATTACTGCTTCCATCATGTCTATCAAAAATTTTTCATGTCTGTCAGGACAGCTCCCCATTTGGGAGTATATTTGGGAGTACTCGTTTGGGAGCAATATTTGAAGGTATAAACACTTATGAAAGTCAAATGACCTTCCAGAATCCATAACGTAGTAACTTCTTTTTTTGTAGGATTACCTAATTGAACATGAAGTATTTGGCAAACTTCAGGACTGGAAAGGGAAATGGAACAAGTTTCGTCAAGGAAAAGAGAAACACTCCTTAAATCATGGTAGAGTCTCTGATGGCATAACATGGTTTGGAACTGAATTTAGTGCTACCCTGTTGAAAGGCATATCTGAGAGCTTTACACCTTTTGGAAAGTTATGTCATTTTCAGGCATAGTTTCAGTCCTAAAAAACAGCAGCAAAATAAATGTAGTTAATTTATATGTATAATGCTATATCCAGTGGTGTGTGTATGGACAGAAGTCCCTTGTTTAGACACATGACATCTCACATATGCTATTTGGGAAAGAACTCAATGGTATATTTCAGTGTAAAGCAGCGGTGCATGTTTCCCTAAAACAGAAAAGAATTTACTGACATGCTTCCACTTAAATGACTTCTAATTGAACTTCAGAGTCAGCTCTACTTTAAGCATCTTTGCATATGCTTTCTTCAGGGGGAATATTTTTCTTAATCAGGATATATGTCAGGGTATTTATAAATACTGTGCTTCCAGCTCATATATAAAATGGTCATCTGCTAATATAAACTTTTAACTTCTTAAAATGTGTCCTTTCCACAAAGTTATTCCAGGTAGTTTATAAACATATTCTGCAAATTAAGCTGTGTATAAAAGATGAGCTTATGATTTTCCCATCTATTCCATTAATCCCTAGTTACTCAAAGTTTTCCCAGTCTCAGTGAGCGAAACATTTATATCTCTGGGAAATTATGATTTCTGTCCTTTCAAGTACACTCACCACATTCAGTAGGTTACAAAACTGTATTAAGGAACCTATGCTTAAGAATGAATAATTTTCCTGGATTACATTCTAATTACAGAATGTTCAGAAACTCTTTTACCCTAAGCCTAGCAGCAAACCGCTGCATGCTTTTGAATACATTTTCACAGTCAAAAATACCTCAGCCTCAGCTATTAGAATATTAACAGCATAAGATTAACATTTTTGAATATAAATTTTAATAATAACAAGAAAGCTTTTTTCCTAGACGTTCCCTATTTTAATAAAACAGTTCACAAAACCACTAATATCTACAGCATAAAGGAAAATAATTGTGTAATGAATCTAAAAAGAACTTTGCATTGTACTGTGCATACAGCAGATGGACACAGTAAATTGGTATTTATCGAACAAACTCTTGAAAAATAGGTGTATGGGTTTTTTTTAATTGTTGATGGGACACAATTCCAGGAGTGTCATTCATAAAAAGTCTATACCATGTATAAAGCCTGGATAATATAATAGGAACATTTTAATGTTAAAAAGATTATTAGATGTTGAGCCAATCAGAATAATTAAAGGAAATACTAAAAATAAATAGGTTTACTAGCATTGATGACCTTTCTTTAAAAATCAATGTAGTCCAGTTTTGAAAAAAAACACAATAGACAACAATAATGAAAGCTCATTTTCCCACATTTGGTGAACTACCCTTATTATACTTAGCTTTTCTGATGTCTAAAGTGGAGGTAAACACTGAAGAATTACTTACTGGTGTTATGTGAGAAATTATTCTGTTACTTAACGTTTACCTGTAAATGTTCTATATCTAATGACAAAAAACCCTGTTATTTTTAGTTCAACCTCTCACTGGTTTCGTTCAGACAAGCCCTCATCGTAACAAAAGAAATTTTATGACAGTGTAACTCTCAATTCTAAGTCATATTTTTCACAAGAAAGAAATATTAAACTTTTTTATCCTAAAAAAATTCTCTCCATAAAAACTTTTGCTCCCTATGTGGACCTGGCTTTTGACACTTCTAACTTTTTGACGTTTGCAGTGATCTTTCTATCACTTTGTTATGACTTTTTCTCCACTTTGTGCCTTACAATGAAGAGGAAATTGAAGGCTTGGAGGGTGTGTATTAGGTAAATTTGCAGAATATAAATCAGTGAGACATGAAGTCTTCTGTTATTTCCACAAAATGAATGTAGAGAACAATACATGTAAATCTTCAGGTATGACACTAGTTTTAATTCCTCCTATCTGTAAAGGCTTGTTTTAAACAAATCCATCCCTCATAAAATTAAACACATCTTCCATTAAAATTAATAGAATGTAATTGTCCTCCATTTTTTTCTGAAAAAAAAAAAAAAAAAAGTTGTTACTCCGTATCTAGTTTTACAGTTCTTAAACGACAATGAAACAACGCAAAATAAACATTTCTAAATAAAAGTTCAGTCCAGCTGGAGAGACATTACAATACCAGAACACTGTAATCTTTAAAAACCTTACTATTTCTGTATGTAAAATGTATTTCTTTTGTATATCCCTTCATATGATTAGAGTATAAATGCAAAATTCCCAGCACAGCGATGGGCGCCATGCACCTGTACATAGAACATATAAACTCCACCACAATGAGATTACATTATATATAGTAAACGTTGTAATTCTACTGATAGATTATTATCACACATTGCATCCCAGTTCATAGCTGGAGTCTGCTCCCAGAATTGCAGGGGTTATGAAGGGGTTAGGGGTTATGAATAAGGTTTTAGGGGTTATGAACAAGGTACACGAAGAGTTCATTTCTGGCAAAAATTTCCCTTGTGTCTGCAGTTGGTGTATAGCCTTGCAGCACATGCTTGCACAAAAAAATGATTTATTAAAGGGTTTTCCCTGCTGATGGAAATCCAGGCTGAGACCCCATGATACCCAGCTGCAGAGTGGATGCAGAGTGCCCCAGCAGCTGGCTCTGTACTTGCGCATGGAGCTTGACAGGGAGCTGCAAAGGGTGCAAATGCCACTTCGAGTGAAGACGTAAGTGTTCGGTGCTGGCGCTACAAGGGCAAACTGAATCCCAGGCCTCCCCTCCAGGGTCCAAGGTGTTTAATAGAAAAGTAAATCTGTACTCCCAAATAAATTATAAACCAGGAAGAGGGTATTTCTTTGTGAGTACATTCTCGTAGTCCATCCTGATTCACGAGGAAGACAACGGAAAGAATGGGCGCATCATGGCAACAGTTTTCATGCTTATGTGTAAAAGAAAAGGGAACAAATAACTTAAAACACAACCCGATGAAGATATTCATAACTATAAACATTTTTCTGTTCATAGACAGAATAAACCTACTTTATCCTAACTCCTTATTTGAACTTTTAAAAATACAGTCTTTTGTCCTTTACCAATCACACAGAGACTGGTACATCTTCCTAAAACAGAAATAATAAAGCAATTCAACTCAGGCATGACTGAAGTAGGGGGTAAAAAGCAAAGCTGTGGACTCAACTTTTTATCTTTCTTTATTATTCTTATTATTGTTAAAGTCCCAGTGGAAACTTAAAAATAAATCAATTGGTATAAACTGATATATAGATTTATGCAAACTTCCTTTGTATGATTTTAGATATTTATAAATTTACTTGTGCTCTTGCACGTACTTTAAGGTTTTCTTTTAAGTGATAAAAAAGCCAGGAATTATTCAAAGAACCAATAACCATTGTTCGGTACTTCTTTTCTTGAGAGTTATGAAAATAAGGATAGAAAATATCACCACACTCCCCATTCACTGATGGTGTGCTAAAGCCTTTCTTCCTCTGTGGACATGGGAAGAAAGAAACAGAAGAAGGGTAATATGATATGGTAACTGCACAGACATAAAACCCATAATTGTGAAGCAGGAAATTTTATCAATTTCCCACTCATATAAAAATATTTTCGGTTCATGTGCAATTTCAGTGAATACGTACTAGGAAAGTTATTTACTGTTACAGCAGTCTTCTCATTTAAAATGCCCAAGTTATTTAATAAATGTAACTTCTCTTTCACTTTGCATTTATCTGCAAATAACGTTCATCTTTCTAAGCTGACAAATGTATCAAGTTCTTGGACATTTATGGAAAAAAATATCTCTGCCTACTAGATTCTGAACTTTTCTCTGTGGCATGCAACAAAAGTCTGCTGTTGTTTCTACTTGTTTGATCATGAACATCACAAGAGATTGCTACAGTTCCCAGGCTGGCAAGCAAAAGAGACAGAGAGAAGCATTTAGGTAAACCACTTCTGGTGCAATGATTTCTGCAAGCATTTGCACACATTTTTTTGCAGTTGCAAATTCGACTTCCTTGGGAGAGCTTGAAAGAAAATGCACCTATCTAGCTTATAGGTTGATATAATCTTTACTTTTTCTTGTACTGAGTGTTACTATTTTCTTGCTTGCAACTTCTGAAGTATAGGACAGATCATTGTACCTTTTCCACAGTGTCTGACCAACTTTTTGTACCCTGGCTGTCTTTATATCTTCTCCCCTTCCCTTTGCAGAGTTTTAATCCTTTCATTTGTATGCTTCAAGTGAGAAGTCTTATTCATTTTTTTTTCTTTTTTTTCTTTTTACAGCTTTATCAGCTCTTGCCCATTCCATTATTCTCTCTGATTTCTTCACAGAAGTTATTAAGTCTTTTTGGTCTCGTCTTTCTCCTGAATCTAAGCAATTAAGTTTGAGCCAGTTAAACACCTCACATATTCTTTAAATAAATTTCCTAGTATTTCTCAACAGTGAATTTATCTGAAACCATGATCCCATTTTCTTAATCTGTCTAGCTTGCTTTGAGGTTCTGCCCATTTATTTTTTTCTTGAATAACCTGAATAATTTTGTGTCACCTTCAAATATGGAGATTTTTCTTCTAAATGACTAGTCAGACATCACTGAACTTACTTCTGAATCTTGTCCTTGACACCCTACTGCTAACAGCAACTTGTGAAGGACTTCGTGGAGTCTCTTTAAAGTGAAAATAGATTATGCCATCAAGTTTCTCTTCATCTACCACTTTAATCTATTAAAGGTCTTTAAATAAGAATTGAGAGAATGTTTGGTTTTGTATTTCTCTACACACTACTGGTAGCACACCATAGTATAGTGTTTATCTTTTTCATATTTTCACTATCCATTAGCATTTCAACTATTTTACTGGTGCTTAATTAAGATTCACTAATGTTCCCAGAAAAAAACCCACAAGGTCCATATATAAAATTTTATGAAAGAAATCTTTTTTGACATAGAAAAGACCTGCATACACATAAAACAGGAAAAAGAATATGCCGCGTTACGGTTAGTCAGCTCAGGAAGATGTTTATTTTGTGAGTTCATGCATTGCCTAGTGAAATTTAAAGAATGACGATAAATAAGCCATTTCAGTCAGGGCACTAAGATAGGCATAAGTACATATGTGGTAACAAAGACATACACCAATAAGTAATATTGCAAGCAGAGCTAGGTAGCTACTGTCCCAGGCATGTTTTAAGGAAAGTCTATGCAGCCTTCCCCTCATTGTTTTCCTCCTAATTTAAAAAAAGTTTTTGCTATACAATGGCTTTTAATTGTTAGTACTGAATGTTAAAACAGTTTTGTCTTATTCAGAAATTATACATAGTGTTGTTGCTTCGCACTGTGTTTTAAAGAGCAACACTATTCTAAGTTTCACTGAAGCTCTAGGGATAGCTTTAAGTACTTAAAAAGAAGTGTATATTTTTGCATGAATTTTGAAGATTTTGCCAAAAACCTGACATTCTACATCCAATAATGAGTCCAATGTTCTCATTCCCAGAGAGACTATTTTCTCTCTAGATGTCTGAGGGCTGGTTCTGGTCCAGCTTACATAGATAAAATGGGTATGTCATTATAAATTAAGTTAATGACTGGTGTAACTTCCACTGTTACCTTTGATAAGCAAATGAACACTATTAACAGCAAAATCACAGGTAAAAGGGAAAGTATCTTAAAGCTCTCTAAGAAGGTAATTCACATTTAGATTATTATGACTTTTATAGATGTCTCTAAAACTGACACATCAGTTCTACTGAAAGAAAAAGAACCATTCACTGCCTCATGCCTGCAACTAGGCCACATTTTTATATTTTCAAAACAAAACTTTGCCTTTCTGTCTCTATGCATATACATATATATAGATTTATGTACACATTTGGGTTATGTGGTCTTTGTGATCCGCTTCCCTTTACTAAATGAGTCCTGAATGATTCAAGCCCATTCTGCACTTTCTAAATTATTCTGGATGCATCTTCAGGCTATATATAATTTGTGTGTAATAGGTATTTCACAAGCCTCTTCAACATCCTCAGCACACCATACGTAGCATTTCTCTCGTTGTGTGGCACCAGCTCACACCAAGGGCTTAAGAGAGGTCCCTTTAATTTTAGGGTATGAAACATCACAGCAGTATTTTTGCAATTCTTTAAAAATTAGTATTTCTATACGAAATGGACAACCTAAATGGCTTCCTTGGTGCCTGTCAAGTTTTTGACTCAATGGCAGGAAGCCGAAAGCATGTGCTGTGTGTTGAAAGGCATGGCAGCCTTCCCGCCTGTTGGAGCAATCCTTGGACTGGGCTGCACAGAGCCCCTCCTGAGTCTTATCTGCAGGCAGACACAGTTGGTCCACTCCAAAAGGGATTCCAGGGGTGATTCTGCATGCATGAAGTGTGAACAATCAGGAAGAACAGGTTTCTGGACTGAAAAATTGAATGATTCAAACTGACAGTGTAGGTGCAGCCTTTGTGAGAGCATCATAAATCCATAGCACTGGCATAACACACTCCTTTCATCACACATCACTCCTGTCCAAGCTTGAAGGAAGGCTATAACGCATGACTCCAATCAGAATTAAAATGGTGTAAAGTTCTCCTCAAGACTTAGACGATGTGTTGTAAGTATGCGTTTAGCTATCGTCTTGCTGTTTGCAACAATTACAAGATCTTCTCCTACAGAATCTAGAGTGATAGACACAATATCTGAAAATTAACTATCCCCTTTTTAAAAATATGGTGTTATGAATATAGTTACAACAATATTTGACATCCATCTTGTAAATGAGGGTTAATATTTAATTTCTAAGAAAGTTTTATTCTTTCAGTTATGGTTCTTCAAGGTACATCAATGTCCACAGCAGTCAAGCATTTTACACCTTTCTAAGCATTTCCTTCTCAGAAGCAGGATAATGACGAACTGGAACTGTGGAGTAACCATGAGAAGGGAAGAGGAATTCAGGCATCTGCTGTGGAAATACACAGCAACCACTCTGAGCAGCTGAGCAGTGCATATTAAGTAAAAGACTGACAACTAAAATAAAATATTATCAACACTTTTGAAATGTTGAACTGTTTTCACTGCCTGTGTGTGTAAACTACTGATATTGCACAGTGAAATGTGTTTAAGAAACAAACTGTAAGGTTAATTAAATTGTCCTGACAGCTTCTTTAGCTTAGAAGCAGTAACAGATTAGAAAGAGATATTTATACCTCCCATTTTCTCTTGGTCCCCAAAAGCTTTATAAACACCTTGGGGCTTGCACAAATTTTTGCACATCATAGTAAAGGTAGCATTTAAAAATCACCAGGGGAAAAAAAAGAGTTTATTCAGGCAAAGAATTGAAAATGGGTTCTTCTAAAATTATTGGCCCAAAAAATCAATGCAATTAACTGGACTTAAGTGAATGCAAAAGTATCAAAAGCAATCAAAAGAAAACAGAGCACACAAAAATAGTCTGGAAGTCACTGAAACATACAAAACGCTCTAAAATCTGAAAAGAAGGGTTATCATGAAGCTGGTTCTGGTCCAGCTTACATAGATAAAATGGGTATGTCATTATAAATTAAGTTAATGACTGGTGTAACTTCCACTGTTACCTTTGATAAGCAAATGAACACTATTAACAGCAAAATCACAGGTAAAAGGGAAAGTATCTTAAAGCTCTCTAAGAAGCTCACATTTAGATTATTATGACTTTTATAGATGTCTCTAAAACTGACACTGGGACTACAAGAATATTGTTATTTAACAGAAACATTGAAAACCAAGAAGGAAATATTCTATTGCTTTGATCCGACTGAGACATAGCTTGCTTTGTTCTATACTCATCTTGTGGATCAGAAATGACAGACTTCAGAAGACTTAAGAAGAAATGCTAAATGAACAGAGAGACATGAAATCCTGCCAAAGGAGGCGGCCTGAAGTACTTATTTTCTGTTCAGTTAAATCCTGAAGAATATCCTTTCTAAAACCACATCTCTGGAATGAAATAACAAAACTATAATTCAGGACAATTTAAAAAAGATTTAAAAGAATTTAAAAATATTTTCCTGTGATTAAAGTTGAGATTAACTTTCTGACGAGTTGGCAATAGAAACTCTGGGCCCTTATAATGTGAATTTGGCAAATACAAATCATCTAAGTAGTAAATGTCACTATTTCATACAGCAACTGGATCTCTAATCTTGTTCCAATGTAGAGAAGTTGGAATGGTTCCTTTTTGTTTCAAAGGAGCACAAACATGGATCCTTACCCAATGATCTTGAATACCATCAAAATCTTTGTGTTAGTATCTTCAGTTGCTCTACTGGTTTTACTTTAGGGGGTGGTATAATACATATGCAATAATAATTTATGACAACAGCAACAACTTGGCTGGGTGAGTGGGGCTGCAGAAAAGCTAATGGATTCTGGAAGATGCTTAACTCGATTTGGGGGAATCAAGAAGAATACATGTCTGGTGGGGTCAGGAAATTGAAATCAGATCATTTGTCCTGCTCTATGCAGCAGAACTGGGCTGCTAAATAGAGATACAGAATGCAATTCTGTCATATTGACAGAGGACTTGAATGGCTTGGGAGCACTGATGTCTTCATATAGGTACCATATCTGGAAGAATTTATATTCTCTATCTTTACTGTTCCTCACCTGACTGAAAGAAAGTCTGTGTAATAGGAATTATTCTCCTCTAGGCAGTACCTCTAGATAGTTCTTGCGTGTGCCATCAAAGGATGGATCACAGAGCATGATGGAGTAGATACAATACCTTTCTATTTGCCTCCCTCAGAAGACAGGCAAGCAGGAGGAGGTAAACTCTATTCTAGTGCCCTCTGTGTGTGTGAGTGTGAAACACATTATTTTTGAGTTAAAGACCAGATTCCACAAAACTAAACATCTGTAGTGATTTCAACCTCAGAGAACAAAACAGAGACAAAAAATATTGCTTCTACCAGAATGTGTTGTCCAGTCCGTGTAGTGGAAACAACTTTCTATTCCTCTTTGAATATTAGCTGTGATCTCACTTGCACATGTTAATGAGTCATATTGCTTTAATCAGTTCCAAAGTTCACAGCAAATATAAGGACACAAGAGCTATTTTGTAAATGTAATGTATCCCAGAAGACCTGAAGAACACATGGATGAGTAGTATTCAGGAAGGCCAGGAAGCAGGTTCCATCACATAGGAGCTCACTCCTGTTCAAGCCACCTAGAAATCCTGTGTTAAGATCTGTTTATTATTTTTATCAGCCTGGAAACTCAGTGATTTATCTTTCATGGTCCTCAGGTTCTCTGAAACAAAGACTGAGTGTCTGTCACTCCTAAGACATGCCAAAACCAGGAGGTAGAGAAAGCCTGGATGGTTACAGGCAAAGGTGACTGATTGGTGCTAGATGGTCACACCAATGGTGGTCATGTTAATAAATCTGTTTCTCTTTCTGGCCTGGACCCTATTCTGACTTCAGACCACACAAGGTACTTTGAAAGCTTCAAAGCAAAGACACATTGAAAACCAGTCTGCCGTTGCCCCTTCCTTTTTTTCCTATATTTTTCCCCCAGATTTCCTATATCCGCTTCTGCTGCATGTCTTCATGACAGCCTGAAATCCTGGTTCCTGGCATGTCAGAGCTTCTTGGCTCCTAAACGTAATTACTTTAAGCTGAGCATGTTCTTACCTGAGCTACAGCAGTTTGTGAATGTCATAGATATGAAAAATTCAGAGGGGTAAAAAGGTAGTATTATTTTTAGAAATATGCTCCAGTTGGTTTTCTGACATAGAGTCACTGAAAAATGCAATTTGAGATTTGATGGTTAACTTCTTGTTCCAAACATGTAACACAGCAAAACAGCTCGTTGTGCCTGTCTCTCTCTTACGTTTTACATGTGCACATACGACCCTGTGTTGTAATAAGTTAAATAGTTAAGATGACTATTCCAAGAAAGAAATTCTACATTGCATTGATTCATCTGACACATGGCACATTTGGTTTTCAGACTTACTCCATTTTCATTTTGATATATGATTTTAAAATAATGTAGGGCTGATATAAGCATCTGAAATTCTCACGTCCTGGAGATGGGCTTCAGGAAAAATCATGGTGTTTTCCTGAGTCTGCTTCAGCAGCTGTCTACTCAGCAGGAGGAACAAGCTTCCACATTCCAGTAACTGCTAATTACCACTGATGCACAGGCTTCCTTACCGCACCACCGCCTCTTTTCAACAAAATGCAGGAATGGCTGTGAACGGTACCCAAAGTGGTGTTATCTCTGCCTTTGGGTGAGTATTGCATGTCCACTGAGTCTCAGCAAAAGATACATCTCAGCTGGGGATGTATGTTTTGCTGAAATTCGGGACATTTACCTCTTATGGATAACAGGGTTTGCCTTTAGATTTCTACTTGATATATTATGAGTGTGTCATCCGATCTCCTAATGGCATTATATTTCTTTTTAATATAAATGTATTTTTTAGTTTTTCACTCTTCTAAACCCTATATCAGGGTTTTGTGTTCAATACTTTATATTTAATGTATTTACTAGCAGCCACATTCTTTGGTAGAAAGCGTTCTTTCACAATCCGGAGTGACACACCATCAGTATGCAAAAGTCCATTCTGCACTGTCTTTCTTTTCTAACTGATCCAACATGAAGCAGTCAAAAGTTATTTAGCGATTGACATTGACATAACTTTGCCACGAGCAACCAAAGCAATTACAAGACCTGGGTTGGGTGCAGCTGAAACACCTTGATAAGAAAGCAATGAAAAATGACACATCACACAAACAGAATGGTTTCATCAGCCCAACACTAAATCAACATGTATGTTTCTGGCACTCCCCATTCTTTCGATAATAGAATAATCAAACAGAGAGGAGGACTGATATCCCCGATTTTTCCTGACAGGCTGAAAATGAACTAAAGTAAAGCACGCCTGTGCACTGTCATTTGACTGTATTTTGACCAAGATGTTTTCAATTTACTGCTCCATAAACCACTTCATATTTTAGTCTGGCTTGCCTGTGGTTGGTATAAGAAGATAATCTGTTTGTTGGATTTCTCCTTCATTCCCTAAAAAATCAGTACTTACTATGACTGCTGAAATCAGGAAAGATATCACAAAAACAATGAAAGAACAAATAAAATTTTGAAAATAGGTTACCTAATTTTCTGTGCCTTGTGCAGGGAGTATCTCTGAACAGTGGTAAGAGTTAATGAGAGAAACATGATACTCTGGCCCCTTAGGCAGAAAAGGCATCTATATACAACCGAATTAGTTCTTTCCCTGTTCCCAGTGCAAAAATGAGATCTATCCACAAGAAATTACTTATTTCTGGGACATTTCAGTTTACAGAAAAGTTTGCTATTTGTTGATTTGTTTCTTTTCCCAAGGTTAACCACAAGTATCATTAGATGAGTAAGCTGATTTTATACTTCCCAGAATAAATTTAGCATTTCTAATATTTCACTGTAATTTTCCCCTCCTTTTCATGTACAATATCAGCAAAGTCCCTTTGATAACATATCCAGATGAAATGTCTTCTTATCCTTCAAATGCTACCACATATAACAATCACAGGAGTTTTTGTGAAGCAGTAAGGTATTTTATTCCAACACAAAATGGCAAGCCTTACTTCTTTCAAAATTTCCATCTCTTGCCAGGCAAAAAAGATCTTTCTGTTTATGCATTTCTATTAGTGCGTCATTATGCAGTCATATATCAGCACAATAAATAATGAAAACCCAATATTGGAGAAGGAGGTTTCCAAGGCTGTGAGTGGTAGAAGCAATGCAGCGTGCCACTTGCAAAGTAATCCTTCCAAGCTGCAAGAATAGAGCCTGACATATGGAGAGAAATCTAAATAAGTCTATAGAATCTATACATTGAAGATAAGCATTTAAAGAGAGAGTGCAAGAGAGGGGCAACATATAGTAAGTGGTTTTAGTAAGAAAAGTGAAAATTTTCCATTTGATTCAATGTCTTAATAATGCTACTTCACAAATCTTCATGAAAAAGTCCAAAAAATACAGTAAAATATTCTGACACTACAAATTTCTTTATCACAATATTTTTACTTTTTGTTTTTCTTTTGAAATCAAGTGTGCAAGTCTTCTAGATATTGCAGTAGGAAAGTGCATGGTAAACATTGCACATATTTTGATAGCTCTCTCTAACAAGGTATTTTTCTGCTTGTTGAATTATGCTGCTATACAAAATGAGAAAACCGCCAACCTTCTTATAAGGAGGGTAATACTTCAAGAATGCAAGGCTTAGAAAGTGCCACAAACAAAGCTGAATAAAACTTTACAAAGACTTATATCTGCCGTTAGCAGAAACGAAATGGTTCATGTCTCACAGCTATACAACCTACCAAAAACACTGATTGTAATAGGAACCTTTAGCACCAGTGTCAGCTCTGTCTACAATAAAAGCAGCCAGCAACCATATAATGCCTAGTACTCAGGTTATTTATATGTAACCTCTTTATATTTACCTTTGTGTACATAAGCAGCTATTGATTTCTGCTGAAGATTCACTGAACTGACATGCCCATTGCTTGGGCACTGAGCAATATAAATATTATATCTTGAGATTGGACAGCAGTAAGAGAAAATCTCTGTCACTGTTTATTACATTATCAGTTACAATGGAAGGGTTTTTTTACTTTTTTAAAATGCTCTTGCCTCACTGCACCAATCTGGTGTATAGAATTTATGAAAAAGAGTGTTAAAAAGGGGGTTTGAGAGAGTATTTAACATCAGAGATGAAAATCATTTCAGCTATTATTTATTCCAGAGACTTCTTTTATCATCATTATTATAATCTTTCCCTTTTCTGCAATGATTATGATAACATGTCGTAGTTCTAGTTCAGCCCCCTGAGATTTACATTCACCACAACTTGTTTATATTTTCAGTGTTAATGATTTCACCAGTATGTTGAGCAATGCTTAAAATTCCCATTTATGCTTTATCTACCAAAAAATTCTCATGACAGACAATGATATAAGATATCAAGATATTTAAATTCAAAAGTACAAAATCACTACTAGACTGTATATTGAATAGCAATGTAATTTTCCTTCACAGAAAAGGATCCCAGGAATGATGATAACTACACTCAGCACAACAAAAGAAAAGAAGCTCACAGCAAGATGTAGGTAGATAATTCTAAGCTTGAAAAGGGCACAGAAAGGAGAAAGAAAGAATAAGGCCTCCATCCTGTGATGGAGGAGCAGAAGAAACTCTCTAACATCAGCAATAGCTTCAAGGGGTAGCCCATGCTCTATTCTGGCTAATTTATAACCCTGACTGCTATGGGTCTGATCATTTTGCTCTTGGCACAATTTTTGCAGCAGCCCAACTCAGTTTTGGAGAGGAAAGTGATAATACATCTGAAAATGAGTCCAGACCTGACTCCTACTCATTTGAGTGGCCTTTAGGCGCCTGAAGTCCACTCCAGGCATGCTATTTCCAACATATGGGGACATGTAAGCTAACCACTTAAAACTGAACTAGTAACCCCAACTCTCCTCATAGTCTTTGAAGACAAATAGATTGATCTAAAAGGCAATTAATTTATTCTAAAATCAGAGTCCAAACAGTGGAAGTCTTTTGGAGATGCCTACCTTAAAACTTACAGTCATTAGCTGAAGTTCAGACATCAAACATTCAGGCATCTGTTCGGGTTGCTGGCTGCTACTATTGGATCTATAGAAATACCCTTGAACGCTCCCCACACAGTGTCTGCCTTGCTCTCTACCACCCTTATGCAGCACATTTTTTACAGGACAGTTTATATTTGTGTGTACTTATATATTTATACATACTATCCCACAACATTTAGGACCAGAAACAGGTGTTAAGGATTGAGACTGTAGATGTCGGGTTTTCTTCCAAAGCCTAATTCTCCCACAAATTTGGAACAGTGGCTTCAAGTCAGATAATTCTGCATACTGGAAAAATGATCAGTACATTCATAAACACTATTAGGTAATTTGGGGAGAGTCTTCCTTGCTCTCTTCTGATAAAAATGTGTTGTTATTCATAAAGATGATCCCCTGAATCAAGTACCTCAAGACTAGAAAGGTATGTGAGAGACAAAAAATGGAAAAAAGAGTAGGAAATGGCCTAGTGCTAGGTTGTTTTAGTATAGCCAGAAATCTCTCTTGCTAACAGAGAAGCCATCCTTTGGTCCAGCCACTTAGTAGATAAATAGAAAAAATTGCACAGTCCATTACCATACATCTGTATAACAATTCCTCTAATTTTATTATCTGTTATTACTTTTTTAAAATATTATTAATATTTTCATTGTAGCCACTCAGAGTCACCTGACCTGACCCAGTGGAATTTTTTGAATGCGGCAACATGTTGACACAGTGTGATGCAGCCATTTTGCTTTGAAACTCCTTAACACAATTTGAAGAAAACCTACCATGTATTTTAAGACAATGTGAAAAGTGTTTATCATTTTCACAAGCACATTGACAAATATACAGTAGGGATGTTATCATTACAGAGTTAATTAAGTATTTTAATGCCTACACCGATTATTCATTATCATGGTATTTCCAGGGAAACTCAGATCCTTTTAATATGGGCTAAGAGAGATTTTATTTTGGTCATTCTGCATCGGATTTCTGACCTAAGATATCTACAATGTAGTTTATATCTGTGCTAGTCACTGCAGGATCCTTGTATAGTCGATGGGGAGAAACAGGCACTGTAATCCTGTAGTCAGATTTAGAAGTCTATTTTAGGATGCAGTGAATCACACTCTAGAAGTTCTGCTGTTCTTCACTGATTATAAGTGGAAGTGAGTATGATTAAGTCAGATGAAGACATCTATATTTTAGATATCTGTGTTCAGTTACATGAATTCAGCCACAAATTGTGCACATACACATTTACACATCTGGATATTATTCCAGAGAACTGCATAAATCAGACAAAACCATTTCATGTCTTATTTAATGAACAGAGGGAGCTCTTGTTACTTTTCTTAAAGCAATATTTCATCATGCATTGATATTCTAATCTATGACAAACATATTTGTGAGCACCCAATTCATACAGTTTTCTTTAACATATCTGTATTTTTCAATGGAGCATTGCATAGAAACATGTAAAACATCCCTAAAGGAAACAAGATTATATAAAGTTGGTGCAGCATCAGGCCAAAAAAAACACCTGAGGTCTCAAAAGCAGTCTAAATTCATTACTGTGGTCCTAATTACCTTTGCTGCCTAGAAGGAGTTTCGATGAGTTCGGATTCAGCTCCATACCAGTATGTCTGTATTGCTTCCAGTTGTAGAATGAGTTCAGTGCTACTTTGCAGTTCCCTGCTCCATACTTAATTGTATGGCAGAAGAAAGCTTAGTGACAGGCATAGCAAAACAGGCCACTGCACTGAAACCTAGCAACAGACGAGTATTTCAGATACTACAGTCCACGTTCATCAAACCTTCCTATGGTCTTAAACTAAAAACTTGCACATCGTAGTCCTATATTTTTATTTCTCCCATAGTTATTTCATCTTGGAAATGACTGAGAGGACACGTTTTCAACTGGAAGTTCTTCAGCTAGAAAATTCCTATTGCTGTGAGTCGAGATCTGTCTGAAGAAAGTTAACCAAAAGGGAGAAAACATGATTCCTCTGTTATTATTGTATTATGTCACTATGTTTTTTATGTTATTATTGTATTATTGTTATTATCTATTCTAGGTGACCATGCTCTGGCAGGGGGGTTGGACTAGACGATCTCCAGAGGTCCCTTCCAACCCTACTATTCTGTGATTCTGTGATTCTGTGATTGATTATGAAGCCATCAATTGATACAATTCCGGTATAGCTCTAGAAAGCTCAGTTGTGGATAGATGGAGGACAGAGGGTCAAATAGGATGGTGCCACAGAAGAGGGAAAGGGCATGGTTTGAGTGAGGGGAAAGGGAGTAGCTACTCTGCTTTGCTCTTCACTTATTATAAAGGTATGTATGCACTCTGCATCTATAGAGATACAACATACACAAGCCAGCCGTTACTATGCTAAGCCTCACCTATCTCTTATTCATGCAGATAATCACTTTTTCTCACTAGGGCACATACTCATGCTCATCTCTGTCACAACTCAAAAGCATGGGATGAGAAAGAAACGATGAGATTTCCCTCAGTAAATGAAAAGCTAAACTTTGTAAACAGTAATAAAATGAAATATGTTCTTATAATGACACCTTTTAAAAGGAACAGCTTCAGTTCAAATTGCTGATACAGACTTATAAAGTATTCTTTGTCTTTTTAGACAATATTTTGATGATTTACAGTAGGTCTGTATCTAAATTGCATTTGTTCTATCGTATTTTGACAAAGCCACTGAAGTTTTCTCTATATTACACAATTCCAAATTTAATTTGAACTGAGCAGTCTGCGTAAGCAGATTTACAGAGAGGTCTGTGCTCTTAAAACCTACTGTAAAGTCTATACATCAGAGCAATTAGGAAGACTGTTTTCTCAGAATACATACCACAAAATAATTTTGACAAGTAGAAATGAATTGAAATTCATAAACTCATGCTTTTATATTTTATTAAAAAGATTTTTCTTCCAAATGTCATTACATTTTAAAAAACCTAACCCCTATTGTACTGGGTATTTAGTCTGGAAATACTCACAGAAGGATTGTATAATTAAGGCCTGCATGAACTTCATTATAAGACTGTTTATACGCTTCAATTACTTCTCGTATATTTTCTTGTTTCTTTTGAAAACTTTATTAAATTTATTCAGATATTTCAAGAGTAAGTCTATTTTCCTATACTTTAATTTATCAGATACGCAGTCACTTGACAGTCCCTTTACCCTCAGTGACTTTGTACATCACCTCAAGAGAAAAAGCAGCCCAGAAGACTCCTAGGAGACTCTGTTTTAGAAAAATAGCTTGAGTGCTAAAATTGCATGTTTTACCAATAAAGTAATATCTTTATTTGCAGAAAGGCCAGGGAAAACCACCCCCCTGTTCTTACCTCTAAGAACTCTTAGATCAGAAAAAGGGAAGCTCTTAGCTCAGAGAAGTGATTTGACCCCTTCTCTCTCTTTGCAATCATTCTGTTTGTATTCTCAGTAGCTAAACGTCTTATGATCGGTGGTCCAATTCTAAATTCCCTTTGACTTTTTTTTCTTATTGGAATTTCACAAAAGTGCATCATGATTGAAATACTTATTTATCTGTACACATCACTTGATGTGAACTCAATTTTTTCAAGAATCATAATTTTTTCTATAACACTAGGTGGAAAGGAAATATTAGGTCAGTGTCATATTGTCTACTGTTACGAAAATATTTGAGGCAGAGAAAAAAGCAAAAGGGATAGGCTACACCTCCTCAAATTTTATCTTTCCAGAATGTAGGTCCATGTGTAGGCTTGTCATGTACATTACCCACCTCTTGCCATTGATTTTAGAAGTATTTCCAGGGATCGTTTCTCACATTATCAAGTAGATGAGTCACTCTTTTGATTATAAAGGCAGCACACAGGCTTCTGAGGCTGTATGAGAAGCCCTGCCGTACCTAGAATAGTCAGATGGGACTAGTAGATATGATGACAGATCTATAAAAACACCACAGAGAGATATCTGGTGTGAGAGTGGGTATCAGAGGACAGATCATGTGGCATTGGATCTTGTCGTTAGGCAACCGAATTGACCCTGGATTTTCATAAACTAGGACTCAATTTAGACACTTAATTCAAATGTTTGCATTTACCTTTAGCCATCTCCATCCAACCCAGGGTAGTGATTCATTGCAAGACTGCAGAAGTTGTTATTCAGGTTTTTAAAAGCAGGCTGTGGGTACATATGTATGCATACAGGTGCATACAGAGCTGCCTTCCACTAGAGCTCTATCAGTATTTTTGCCTCTGAAAAGCATTTTTCTTCCTTGCATTATGTATCAATATCACATAATACAACTCACAGAACATATAACAATGCTGACTGGAGCTTTCCTCTTTATCAAGACAGATTTCGAATGATCCTTGAATAAGAAAAAAAATAACCCCAAAATGTAGTTTTGTACAACATGCTTTTATATGCGTTTTGAGGTAAGGTGAAGTCTGATGGAAAACATATATTTTGCATTTTTTTTTTATGTTGTGTTTCAATAAAACTCAAGGCTTTAATTTGCAGGCATAGAATTTAATTTCCAAGGCATGGAATTTCTGCTGCATTTATGAACAATCTGGTATTGCAGTATCAAACTTCTAATATGTGGCTTCATTTAGAATTGGTATGCAGCATTTATGTTAAACAATATATTTCATATATGTTTAAATTTAGTCTCGTGAAAGCAGGGTGGGCTATGATTCCATGTGAACAACAAATGATAGTATTCAAGAATAACGAAATGGGATTTGATCTGTATTAGCAAAGCACATAATGACAACATTTACAGCTCCTATAATTTTTCAATCTACAGTGTAACTGAACATAACAGGAAAGGTCAAATATGTAGTCATTTACTGTCCTTAACAAGAATGATATAGTAGCTGCAAGGTCTCATCAACCTAAATGTCCATGACATTTCCATTTAAGTCCTGGCAGTATAAAGGCAAATGCTGATTAAAATAAAAGCCTACTGTTATTTAGAGCACATGCTTTTAATCTGAACAAAGAGGTCATACAGAACTGTCCCAAAACATACTTAGTGATGTATTAATCATATATACATCATCATCTCCTTATCATAGTCAACATCTGTCTCTTGTATTTCCCTCTTTGTAATCTGAAAATCACCGCACCTGTTTTTCCCTCCAAAAAAAAGACGCCTCCTGCAAAGCACCTTCACAAAGAGATGCAGCACGCTCCTTGTGTATTATGTGTACTATTTCAAACGGGTTCAGAAAGCACACAGTTCTGTAGGGATAGTTTTATGTAACCAGATTAGTGGACGTTATACTGTACCTTTTAATAAAAATGAATCCTATGGTGCCTATTTTAAATACTTATTTCCTGTTTTAGAGAACATATCATTAAGTCACGGATTATTGAAAATATATCAGAAAATAAAATCTGCTTTTCTCTTTTTTAAGAAGTTCAAAACTCAATTTAATCCTGATTTTCATAAGGCAGCTACTTTTCCTGTAGCTGTAAAATACCATATGTTCAAATTAACCTCTGTAATTTTATTATAAACCCTTCTGTATAATGTTACATGTTGATACTCTACAATGTTCATGAGTTGTAGCAGAGCATAGACCCTCATTCC
This sequence comes from Stercorarius parasiticus, assembly GCA_013396915.1. Lineage (NCBI taxonomy): Eukaryota > Metazoa > Chordata > Aves > Charadriiformes > Stercorariidae > Stercorarius > Stercorarius parasiticus. Next base: position 147,660 of record VWZL01002968.1, on the reverse strand, counting down.
TGGAAAGACGGAAAAGTCTGTTATTAGAATAGATCTTGTCATTCCTTAAGATTCTGTATTATTTTTCATAGTTGGAGAAAAAGTCTGAGCTGCTGAATGACACCATCTCCCATTTCAGCTGGCTTAAAAAACATCCCAAAAGAATGAAATTATACCCAACAGGGAATGTCTTATTTCAGTTAATTCAAGGGGCTGAAATATCCAAATCAGAAATATTTTTCTTAATACTATTAAAAGTTCTTTCCATTTTAGAATCTTTTCACAAACAAATCTTTAAACTTACACTGTGTGCTCACTTCCTACATTGGCTGAAAGCAAAACAGCAATAAATATTTTAAGACTATAATCATTTCCAGACCCCTTAAAGTACCAATTAGCATATTAATGCAATGGTTCATTGGTCTTATCCAAGAAGTTAAACTTCTAAATGACTAAATAAAAAGCTTTTATTACATGACTATGTGAAGAGTGGTATTACTTGCAAAGGAAAAGGGAGAGGAGAGGAAAAAATACAAATCCTACATTAGATAAATTGTTCAGTCAAATAATTTCAAAGGTCTCTTGTCTTTCTGTAATTAGTCTAGCAGTTAAAGCTTGATCTATATACTGAAAATTATATTTGACTTCATAATTACATTTTGATCGTCTAGTATCCTATTCAGAAAGATCATGTAATTAATTTATATGTATACTTATTATTATGTGTGCCTAAAAACATTCAGTATATTTTCACTGAGTTCTCAGGAAAAAAAAACCAAAACCCACAAAAAAACCAACAAGCAAACAAATGTACTTGTTCAGATTTCGTGGGCAAGAGGTTTTACTGGTACATGAGCTCAGTGCTGGAAAATAAAATGGATGGAAACAAGAGAGAACTGTTGGAAGTTTCTTGATTTACTAGCCAACACAAATTGGCTACAGTACCCATAAAAGAAATATAGACTGTTGCATAAACCCTTAAGTTGTAGAAATCCTCATGAAACTGAAGACTCTTTAGATGAAGACTGCAAAACTTGGATGTTTCTGGTCATACATAGTGCCCTACATGCCACCATTACCCCATAGGCAGGAATAGTGCTGGCCAGTTTTCTGACTGCACAGCTGTGATTTCCCCCAAAAAGTCTACCTTGGCCACATCTAGCGTCTTTTGGTGTCATTCATGGCTACAAAGCCGTACATAAGAGAGACTCTAAACCCTGCAGATTAATCAACTGCACCATGACTTTTCTGTCCCAGGTTACAAAGGAGAGATCAGGAACAGTGACGCTATCTGCAAGAAAATTTCCTAGGGCACTTGCTGTTCCAAGCACAGTACATTCACTGCTATGACGAGTACATGTTAGCAACACAAAAGAATAAAGGGGAATGGCAATGTTTAAAGCTTAAGAGTTCATCTCCTGTACCCAAGGAAGAGATGTAGTAGAGGGAGGAATTTTTTTTTTACATGTGTGTAGCTAGAGGTAATAAAATAAGGCTAGAGTTGCAGAAGGTACTTTTGCAGACAAATCCACATAATGAGATTTCTCCCAGATGGAAACGCTTGATTCTGCCCTGATGCCTTATTGTAATCTTTTTGCCATTGATGATTGAGAAAATTTGTGAGGCAAAACAGGGTGCTCATACAGGCCCTCATTGTCAACAAAGGAGAACATAAACTTGTAGCTGCAGGAAATGGAGAAGATGCGGTCTACAAGATTTATCTTATAGTATACGTATCAGACAATCAGATATGGAAATAGGGTGGGTCAAAAATTAGACCTATATAGAAAGGTAGTGATTTATACTGAATGAAAATATGCTCAAATGGAGCATGATAGAACATTCAACACAAAAATGGTTCTTGTCACTAACGTTCTACTAATGTGAATTAATGTATGCAGCCTTGTGCAATTTAAAGTATTTTCAAAGACAGGGACAGTAGACCATAAGCATATGTATACTCCCAGTGTCAGACTTTGTTGCAGAAATTTCACTTTGCTTTGTAATAACCAGATTTCTTTTCTCTTTCCCTTAAACGAAACTAGCACTGGTTCATTTTCTCATTATCTTGTCATTGTTAGTCTACTTTCTGATTCCATTTCGGGGCTGCCCCAAACAGATTATTTCAAGACAGCAATGTCTTGAAAAAGTGGTCCTCTTTGATTTGGCAGTATTGGCCTGTCCGTAAGGCCTAATCTAGCTCTTCCCCAGGACAGGGTGATACAGGATGGCCCATACCCTGTCATTTCCCGCTAGTGCACTACTCATCATGCTCTGGCTCTGAGGCGTGTTATTATGGCCATAAGGCCGATGTAGAGGGGTCTCAGTGTGACTTTGAATGTTGACCGACTTCTCATTTGATTTTCATTTTAGAGCTTTAAGAAGACATCAGTGCAGGATTACTTATGTTTCCAAACAGCTAGTGAGGGAACATATGATTCACTGTTGGAAACCAATGAATAAAGCTGCTAGAATTGCTCTTCCTCCTACTCTCCTCCACTACAAGCAGCAGTGAAGCTCAGAGTTCTTCATACAATCATTCCCCGCAATAAGAAACCTGTCGGCTCTGTCTTCACATCTTTCCTAAGGATGAAGATAAATTTTGTCTAAATGACCATTTTCCTTTTAAGTCAAAGAAACCCCCACAGCTCTTTGGCCAGCACTGCCTGTTTTAAAGGTTTCTGTAGTTAAGTGTGGAGAATTCTTATGCTAGGGGGAGACTTGCATTAGATAGGAAGAAAAAAAAAAAGCCAAATATAAAAGTATATTGCCTCTATGACAACAGCTTAGTTTACCATAGAAGTTCAGCTCCTCGGAAGCCTGTGACTGTAATAAAAAGAACAGCTTGCAGATAAATAAACTAGAAAAATAGTTATGTAAAGAGTAATAGTTATGTGAAGAGCGGGTACAGCTCATCAGAAAAAGAACCTATCACAGGGACTAATTAACATGAAAAATTCATGAAACTGCTAAAAAAGTAGCAATCTATATGAAGTTAAGAAATCTTTGAATTGTTAGGGATTCTTGTTTTAAGTTCTTTCTGCAGCAGAGTTCTAATAAAACACAAATTAAATTTCCTTTTTTTTCTTCTTTTTTAATTCCCAAGCACTTTTTTTCCCTCGGAACAATGAACATAAATTCAGGTTCATTTTTTCAGATGCTACTTACATAAATTGAGTCCTGGGGGAGCCACCCAGTTTTCTTTTAGTACCTGATCCTTCTCTTCAATGGACGTTGGATCAGATCCTTAATGAATAAAGACTAATCCAATACAGTCACCAGAATAAACCATTTTAAAGTACCAGATTATAAAATAATACAGCATTACATGTTTAAAATAAACATATGCCACATATATAGGTCATACCTGATTAGTCAGCACCAATTTATTCTCTGTGTCAAATAAATAGCCTTTCAGTGCTAACCTACATGACATTTTAAATGTATTTTTCAAGCCCCTACCTGTGTTTCCAAATGCTAAAGATAAGCTGAGTATGGAGGATACTTTCAAAAAAACCCAGTATTTCTAGGCCAAATTAATCTACTTCAGAAATTGCCCAACACAATACTGTATCACAGTTAAATATGTTGGAACATGAGATGATTTTTCATGTATGCTAATATTCCCCAGACTCTTGTCACGTTACTTCCATCAGTATACAATTTGCTTGACATATAATTTCAACAACAAGGGCTATAAAGCTTTCAGGAAACGTTTAGTAATCTTACGTATTCCAGGAGGAGATTGTATTTAAACTTTCACTTGTTGGCTCCAAAAGAGTTTGGCATTTGGTGTTTGAAGGTAGCTATAACACAGAAACATCTGTACCACTCTATTTCAAGAGGGACATTAATTTTTATCTTCTTTGCATCCTGCAGGAATACCCTACTAGAGATCAATATGCTTGCGAGGCAAATATAACTCGGCTAAAAGTCTGAGCTCTCTACTATACTTGGTTGCCTAGTATTTCAGGAATATAGTATAAAACAATAGCGAAGAACAATGCAAAGACAGAAGCAAGATATCTGTAAATGGTACTGGCTCTCACAAATCTTGACAGCATCCACTGACCTACGGCATTAACATGTTAGCTTTTCACTTTTTAAGACCTGAAGTGTAAAGAACAGTTTCCAAACTCCATTTTGCAAAACGATAGGCTCTATTCAGCCCACAGGGGGAAAAAATGACATCCAAAATGAAGGTTAGTGCTTAACTCTGTCGCTTTGCATGCACACAATTCAGCTACTGAATAGTTTCCTATTCCTGTTTTCTTATCATTATAGTCAAAGCACAGGAATAAAAAAACCAGTGTAGATGTTTGATTTTGTTATCTTCTGTCAATTGTGCTTTTGACTGACTGACTCATTGCACTGGTGTGATACACAACTGCACTGTGTTAGAGCTAGCATTCTTCATTTAATTGATTCACCTGCATCTAACCCTGTTCATCCACCTGTGAGATTTTTTAATACACACCTTCAGGTTTTCTTCTTCTCCCCAAACATCTGATGAACTGTGGGGACCAGACCATGTGGGAAATCTCCATTGCCCGATGCTTGCTACTAGTAATATTAATAGCAGTTAGACTTTAGCCAGCTCAACCAATCTGAACCTTCAAAACACAAGTGGATTTCAGAGGTACTTCTGGGATGCCACAAGAGACTTGTTTTCTTCTTACGTCTCTGCCACCAGTGAGATTCCATACTGACTACTGTATATAAGACATACGCTGTAGTGGGGTTAACACAGAAAATATGTAGGGTTTTTCACAACTTGTTTCACAAGGACTGTTATCACCCAACTGGTAGGCACCAGCACTCTTCATGCTGCCAGTCTGCTGATGCCATTCTTGGTCAGCAGGAATCTAATTAAAGAGAAGAGTTGCATCTAATTAAAGAGAACATGAAAAAAAAAAGTGAAAAACATTTTGGAGCTGGTGTGTGCATGTTGAACTAAGGGCAAATTGGCAGGAATTGGAAGAAGGGAGTGCTTTAAGTCACTTGATTTTTAAATTCATGAGGACAAACAGTAGACAGATGCGCAGAACCCCTGTGGTCCCTCCTTGTGTGAATAAGTCTCACTCAGCACCACTTTTTCAGTATACCCAACCCACTGCCTTTAATTTCAGAGGGGAAAAAAGGTTGCACAAGTTTTTAATTTTTCATAAAGAACAGTTTAATATGTCAAAGACCTGTGGTCAAAGCTATCCTTCATTTCATGTTGTCTACGTCCCCATTTTCCACTAGGTGATATATTTTCAAGGAAAACTGCATGATACTATGTAAATTTACTACATGGGCGTTGATCTGTGCTGAAGGTCGTGTTGGTTCTTTCTGTCTCAGGGGATTATTGGTACAAAAGGGCTGAGCATAGGAAGAAAGAGAGAGATACATTAAAAAGAGAGAGTTAGAAGAAAAAAATGTTAAGAGTGATTTTAAATTATCAGGCCACATCTGCAACGAATAATGGAACTGAAAATCTTTCCAGCTGTCAGAATATGTAATTTTAAGATCTCTTATAACACAGATTAACATGAATGTTTGGTTCTTCATTAATCTTCAGCACTAATTTGATTGAACAAGGCCTTTTAGTTCTGTGCTTTCTGTCAGACTGTACATTGCAAATACGCACACGCCTATACAAACAGCACGGAAGTGTGGGTACACTCTTTGGAGAAACAGCACATGAACTGCACATTAACACAAGCATGTTTTTTTTATAGAGTAAAAAGGGAATCTATTTGCCACCAATACTTAGCATTAATAATGTCCTCGGAACTGAGTATAAAGTGAGGAGGCTGAAACTGAAGGCAATCACTTCCCAGTGACAGAATTTTTAAGTGACTGGATGATGAAGCAAAGGGCTATGCCATTGCGTGGGGGAGGGAACAAGAAAAAGTGTCTTGACATAGCCAAGACACAAAAACTTCCTGTAAAGTAAGCGTAGGGCATGTTATTACTTTTTCACAAAAGAAACTAAGACCGACAGAAGGGGAGTTGGGGAAAAAAGCTGTTAATGATTTTTAATAGTAGATCATAATTTACTAGAGATTAGTGGTAAAACGTGGCTTTGAGCATCGATAAAGGATGCTGCTACCTCTTGTTACTCTGCCATGGCTTCAGTGTACTTCTCGCACTTGACATCTAAATCTGCTGATGCTGATACTGACAACAGTGTGATCACGCTTGGCCTTATGCATTACAGAGTATGAGACTACCAGAGAATGCTATTTTTTTAACTGCTGAAGACAGCTGTGATCTGGACAGAGAATTCATGTCATTAATGGGCAGAATAAGCCAGAAGGGCTTCAGAAACACAGTACTTAGCCCAGGCCTCCAGTCAGCCATCTCTACCTTCTTTCTCCTGTTTCTTATTTTTTAATTCTTTTCTACAAGGCAAAAAATTTACAAAATAAGGAGGTAGGAACTAAAATGCAATGTGCCTTTTGACATAACTTTAGAGCAAATTACTTTTTCCCTTTTCCAGATTGTTAAAAATAAGTCCTTGTTTTTCTTATCAGTTTGGACTTCCATATTTTGTTTGATTGGGTTTTCCTCATATTGTTCGGTGGTTTGTTTTTCTTATTTGGAATGAAGCAGGTAAGGGTACCTCCTTTTAAAAAACTAGATCATCACAATATAATCAGAGATATTGATTTCACTGTAAACTTCTTATATTTCCTCCATAGGCATGGAGGAAATCAAAGGATACCATCATCTTTCTGCTGATGATTTAAAAACTGCTGCTAATGTATAGTGCAGTGAAATTACATTTTCCCTCCCTCTTCCTCTTTGTCTAAGTATTATTAACAGGTGCTGGATTTCTTCAGTAGGGAGAAAAAAAGGCCACTATAATGAATGCATTAATTTTTTATCATCTGATTTGTTTTCTTCTTGTAAAGCTATGGTTTTGGCAATGATAAAAACATTCCTAGCAGTAGGGCACAGTTAGTGAGCATCGGTATTCATCGGTAAATGCAAAGCTGAGTATCACAAGAATTTAGATGTGTTTGCTATAGGCAAACATAGATCTACATCACATATTTTCCTTATGTTTATATACACTAGTGATGGTTTCTAAAGACATTATGTGGAAGCAAATTGTATTAATACAAAATACATTAGTCCAATATAGGACTTGTCAGAGAACAGAGTCCTTTATCTCCTGGCCTGTTCTGGAGATAAACGCCCATTTCACTGAGAGAATTACACTGATCTGAGATCACCGCAACAAAGGATCATTATATTTAAGGCCCTAAGGTCCTAAAATCTCACCTATTAGTTTTTTTAAACTCTGATCTGACTATTGGCAAAATGCAAGCTAAACCTTAATTTCACATTAGTCTGTAGTCCATCTATACCACTGCACAAATACAGCCTCTTGGTATCAAAAGGGAATTCACAAATCAAATAATAGAAAATATGACAGCTAATTGCTACTTTTCACAGCTGAGAAAAACGTACATCGGGTAACATTACAGGGAATTAGCTGTATCAGTTACTCTCTGTGATTTTTACCATATCTCCATTGATTCCAGTATAAAGTTGGTATTTTAAAAAATCCTGAGAGGCAGGACAGCAGACTGCTTAAAAATTATTCAAATGTCAAATTTCTGATTTACTGTAATGCAAATACTAGTTTTTAAAGTTGATAGGTGAGAGAACCTGTACATGTTCATACGTCAAAAACCAACTCTTTCCACCTTTATTAATGACATATATTACTACATAGCTTGTTGAAAACAGCAGACTGCTGCATACACTGATCCCTCCTGATTGACGAGAAAACATTTCAGAAGCTCTGTAAAAGCTACGAGTCCGCAGATATTCAGTAGAAAACCTTGCATATTCTAAAACCAGCCAGCAAATATTTCCAAGGGAGTCAATCGCACCTATGGGAAAAGAACTGGGGCTACACCACCACTGACCTCATTCATCACTTCCTGAAGGCGTCCTAGATAAAGTTTGCAGTTTTTCCTGTACGTGCTACTTTGTGAAGTGTAAATGCACCAGGTGCAGTGACTCAATTTCAGACTAATACATTCAAACCAACGTGTAAAGTATATGGCTTTCACTAATTGCATGCATTCCATATGAACATATAAAAATCACATGAAGAAAGCTATGATATTCATATGTGATGGCACTTACTTTGTTTTGGATTCATAACGTATGACTATACACTTTCATTATACATTTTACTTGTATCACTTCCTAGATCTGTGCCTTGTGAGCTTCTTGTAACCGTTTAACCAGTATGCTCTTAGATGCTCTGATTTTCTCAGATGCATACATTATTTAATTAATTGGATATCACCAACAACTGCACTATAAAGAATGTGTAATTACATCTTTATAAATGCCAATGAGAACAAAATGTGTGTCTTTGCCCAGTTGCCTAGAACAACTACAATCCTGACCGACAGAAATAAGATTTTCTCTATTCTCTTACCTCCTTATCACCCCAGAAACTTCTCATGGGTTATTCCATAGTTCTCTATGTAAGTGAAATGGAGTCCTGCCCACACTGATGCATTTTAACAGCAATTATATTCATATTCTTACACTAATGCCCATCATGATGGTATCTGAGTATTCTCCAGAGATTCAAACTGAAGTATGACAAGAAGTATAACTTCCACTTTGCTGACTGAATATCTTCTTTGGTGCTGGAGTATTTTTAACTTGCTTTCTCTCCTTGCGCCTTTTTACTTCTGTTTTTTACGTATTTATATTTAGAGGGTTTTAAAGGAATAAAAATAGAAGACAGCACTATCCATTTTACAAGGATATCTTTGTTCTCCATGCACAACTAAAAACACTTAAAGCATAGAAAAAATGTGACTGGAAAGGATGTGAAGGCAGCTTGCCGAACAGAATGTACTCACTCAGAGGTGAGCTCATGCATATGTTATAATTTTAGCATGTTTAACGACTAATTGGTGCTAAAGGTAGAAAAGTAGATAAAAACTTTTTTATTCTGAAGAAGAAATGTGAAGAAGAAGGAACTTTGTGTATGAAACCAGTTGAGACTTCCTCCTTGCATCCTTTTGTGTCTCCTTATAGACTGTCTTGAAATACAGAATTATATCCGGCACAAATTATGTACATCTCCTCCCGTGCTACCTCCTACGTTCCAAACAGTAGTCCCAGAGTAAAAGATAAAATAAAATATTAGCCCCATTTTCTTTGGGATTTTGCCATAGAGGAAAATGAAGATGGAAACTGTAGCTTGACTGTACAGTGTCTCCTTCTGTGGAAAAATACAAGAAGTGTGATCCTAATCACTGCCTTTCCATGCAGCCTTGACCACATCCCTTCCAGCACATAGTGCAAACATTTCTGAGAGCTGAATCATTACTGTGGCAGGACTGCTGTTCCTGAAAAACAGTAAAATGGTAAAAGAACACTTCTCTGAGGGTGGACAACTTTTTCCGATAATCTCCAGCGTATGTTTTACTGTATTACAGTTTGAACTGAGCATTCCCCTCAAACTTCCGTATGATGCCACTGGGTTCATTCACCTTTCCTGATTACAGGATTATAGAACAGCGTTGTGATTTTGTTTCCAAACTGTTTGATTCTGGGGTATGTTCTTTTTATGGGTGTTTTGTTGATGGTTTTCAATTGTTTTCAAGTTAATTTATATTCAGTTTCATTTGAATATGTGGTAATAACAAGAAATAAAACCCATAAAAATATTTTCCTTTTTTAATTTCATCCTGCAAAATATTTTTTCCAATAAGCACATCTACAAATGCATCACTTTTTCCTGCCTACTCATGATTCATGTGCCATTTTTCACATGAAACTACTATTTTTATTTTGGTTACCCTTAGCTTTGTTAATCAGCCTGATTTCACTGTCAAACTGGCTGTTTGTCATCTTCTATTTCTGAACTGATAAGACAGGACACAATCTAGCTCTTTGTAGATTCATCCTATGTATAGCAGGTTGGAACTCACATTTTTGTGTTCTTCGTTATTCAGGAAGTCACATAGCTATTAAACTCATCATGCAACCGTAAAATATTTTTCTTGCTCTCATCTTTTTCTTTTGCAAGATGTAAAACCTCAGAATGCTTAAAAAACAGTAGAAGGCTACTTCAATATACAGAATGATACTGAACCATTATGTCCAAACTAAATGTGTAGCTCTATGAAAGAAAAAAAATAAAATCCAAAGAAAAAATACTTTAAAAGAATCTCGGTGAAACTCAAATATGAACATTATCATAAATGGTAGGAGATAAATATTTTCTATAATTAAATTACCTTAAAAACAGAGCTGTAAAATATTCTAATAATATCTTAACTAAAGATCTCATATTTGGGTATGTTTATACTGATATGAATCACTCCTTTCAAAACTTCATTTCTACGTGAGATTCAGTTTTCAAAGGAAACACATTGTTGCACATTGATTAACACCACAGGTTTGGATTCATGTTTGCTAGTTATACTTGTCCTATAACTGGCAGTAGTCACCCAAAACTGATCATATGGGCTCCATTTTCAGTCAACAGAGAAAGACTGACACCTCCAGAGTCCTTTCATTCTAAAACATATACGTTACTATATTTATGCTAGAGTACACTTGATCAGAAGACAAGTCAGTAAAAATACAACGTGTATGGATAAAAATTGTGATCAGAAAATTATATAAAACTGTGCTATGGATCATATAAAATGACTATTGGCCAAGACATAGTTCTGGTGGAATAGATGAAAGATAAGGATAAGTTGGGTGACAGGAGAACCATGGTTTCCTGTAATGGCACCCCACCTGCACTACATTTTGTGCTATTGGCAGCATTAGAGAGTCTGCTTTGGAGCAACAGAAAGGCTTTAACAATATTTAGTGTTTATTTTTAAGGCAGTGGGATTGGAAGAATTTCCTGACATTTGCTGTGAATTCCACTTCTGATGTGGCTACAAACGCATCCTGATCTCCTGTCCTTTGTTTCAATAATCCCTGCTAAATTCAGTTGGAGAACAGATGTGAATGCATAGGACTCAGATGAAAAATAAGATAATGATTCCTTACTTCTATTAGAGCTTAAAATGCGATCTGAGCATATTTTACGTAACAGTGGAGGATACACAGTTAAAAAATGCCTTCTATTCAGAAAGTCAAGTTACAGAATACACAACTTGAATCCCTTTGTTCACTTCTCAGCTGCCTTTTACCAGCTCAGGTTTGTCAGTGATACACAAGTTGTGTCAGCTGGTAATTTTACATCACAAAAGGTAAAATATCCCAAGAGAACTAACATTTACATCAAACCCTCTTGCTTGCATATAGACCCTCTTCTCACTACAACAGCTATGATTTTCAATCTTTTCAATAATTTCCAACCTATGCTAATAACCACCTCCTTCAAAAGCATTGATGTTGACAGTGGAAATGCATGTCCAGTACCAAATGATTATTATACTGCTGTTAGGTTATTTGAAAAGTCAGCTTGTTAAGTATTGTGCAACAACTTCAAAGACAATAAAAGGGTGAATTAAAGAGCAAAAACACCAGTCCATGTCCCACACCTTCTCAGCTAAGCCAGAGAGAGACTGGCTTAAAAATTTTTCTCTGCTTCCAGCTAGAGATGCTGATAAAAATATCATATGTTAAACCCATGGAAGTCATCTTCAAATGCCAGAAATAGCAATATTAGAACCTGATGATACACTCTATGCTTCTCCTGGTGTATGTAATATTACAATATAATTCATCGTTATTATTTCAGGGAGATGGATCTTGGTCTTCTTAATTGAATGTTATAAAAAGGAAAATAATAATTAATTGCCTTTGAACAAATTGTAGCTACTGACAGTGGTGTTGCAAAAAGGTTTTGTAGACATGGAGTATAATGCCATTTTAGCAACAGGTTTCCTCTGAGTTACATAAACAATTGACTCTCATAGCCAGCAATTTTTATAATCTTCAACCTGTCAATAACATTTTTTCTTGTTTTGCTGGATATGAACCCCAGAGTTTATTGACACTTTGACTCAGTGATGGAAAGTGACGACACAAAGTGACTGCAGAGAGAAAAAATGCAGCATCGTTTATTTTTTGGTTACTGAGAAAAATTCCGCCGCTTCTTCATCTTTATTAACTTCTTTTTCAAAACCAAGGTCATAAGATTATTTTCAGAACAGTAAGTAGGGTAGCTGTAAATACCATCTTCAAAACTGTCTTCTCTGTCACAATGGTCAAAGAAGATTTTGTGATCTTTAAAATCAGTGTAGTAGCACTAATTTATAAATGCTTCTTTACTTTTGGAGAATGTCCTGGGTGTTAAAAACAATATAATGTATAAGGTTCTGTTTCCTAGTATTCCATTAACTCAAAGGGAGATTGTCTCTTTAAAAATGGAAAGCAAATTCAGAATAAATTCAGTCTAATCAAGTTATCTTTGCACCTTCAAAAGTCAATATCACACCTTCAGCTCACTGGGAAGAAATATTTCACTTTGCTATCAGCTCATCATCAACTGACAATTCATGGAAGGCAAGCAATTCCTGGGGGCTGTTTCACTACTTTTAATCTCTAGATATTGTGGCAGCCTTATCTGTGAATTTTCCTACATTGCCTAGTTTCTTAAAACCTTTAACATGATTTTAGCATAGATTTTGATTGATATTTTAATTTCCTTTATTAAAATATAACATAGAAAAGGAAAGGAATCTTTTAAGCTCCCAACTGACAATGAAACAGTACTTACATTGTCATAGGGAGCTAACTTCCTATTAATACAATTGTATTTGACATTTCCATTAAAAAATCTTCCACTTGTGTTATATTATTATGTCTTTGACAGCTCATTGTGAGTTCTATTGTTACATACTGATTTTAGATTATCTCTTTACTGCATTTTTTCAATGTACATAAGCAGTCCGTTTTAAAAAAAACATTAATTTGTTTTTGTTCTAAAAGGGTAGCAAGAAGATATTTACTGAGTTCAGTTTTAACTTTTGCATAATAAGTGCATGTGATGCCCTTCATTTAAAAAAATTCTGAGAACCTCTTGCTTATGGGAGAGTGGAAATTTAGCTCTGAAAGTAGTATAAAACACCTTGGTAATTTTATAACAGTTAAATGTAGACTTTTGGACAATGTAAAGGAACATCTCTCAAGAGACACTACGAAACATAGGAAGCCAGACATACGTGAAAAAGGAATATGCAAGGAAAGGCACGAGACTGACTAGACAAAATGCCAGAACCAGCTAAGTTTAGCTTAAATTCTGAAGAATATGATTTCTGTCATGTTCCCATCATAAGCACTTTTAAGGATACACAGCAGGTTATGCAGCACAGAAAATCCAACCTTCAAGCTTTCATAATCATTAGACCCTTAAACATATGTGTATAACAATATAAATGTGACTATAGTAGCAACATACGATTTCAAGTACTACCTCATAATGCAATTCAGACAACAATTTGAAGAGTGTTAACAGTAGCATCACAAGGTCAGGTAGGTATTTCAATAGCAAAAATTAGTTTTCATAGAGTATCATTTATACACAAATTATTTATTCAGGTACATGATATATTCTGTCTGGGAGCTTGACCTCTGCATTGCCATCTGCTGATTGTAAATTTAGTGAAAAACATTGCACCAACCTCAGATTTTTGCTTGTTCAGAAGATTATCCTTTCTACATTATTTAACTACCTTGTCATTTGACCTTGTCTTGAAAATCATGGTATGCTTCTCATGTCACTGCATTCACTGTTGACAGCTGCTGTTTATCACCAGAAGCTGTGGGGGGAAAACTACTATCCCACTTAAAAAAGCAGTTTGACTAAAAAATAAGTAGAAATGAGGAGTCCCTAAATACCAGCAGCTAGCACTTCAACAAATTGTAGGACCACGAGTATGATCGAGGGTTGGAGCACTTCTCCTATGAGGACAGGCTGAGAGAGTTGGGGTTGTTCAGCCTGGAGAAGAGAAGGCTCCGGGGAGACCTTACAGCAGCCTTCCAGTACCTAAAAGGGACGTACAAGAGAGATGGGGAGGGACTCTTTACAGGGCAGTGTAGCAATAGGATGAGGGGGATTGGTTTTAAACTGAAAGAGGGGAGATTTAAACTAGATATTAGGAAGAAATTTTTCACTGTGAGGGTGGTGAGGCACTGGAACAGGTTGTCCAGAGAAGCTGTGGATGCCTCTTCCCTAGAGGTGTTCAAGATCAGGCTGGAAGGGGCTTTGAGCAACCTGCTCCAGTGGAAGGTGTCCCTGCCCATGTCAGGGAGTTGGAACTAGATGATCTTTAAGGTCCCTTCCGACCCAAACCATTATATGACTTTATGATTCTATGAATATGGAGAATGCACAATGTTTATATCAGGTGTCATTGTACAGCTGCTGTCAGCGTTCCTTCTGCTCAAGAAAACAGCTGAAGTAATACCTGTGGTTTCTAATATCACAAAGTGCTAGCTTTAAAATACATCAAATGCAGCATGTTAATCTGCAGTACTGCTATTTTCTATGGTAGGCTAAAACCTAAACAAGGTAGTGACTGATCACTATTTGCCCCACTCTTATAATCATCCGTTACTGGCAACTGTCAGGGACAAATTTAGGGCTAGATGGACCTCTACGCTCAGCCGGTATGACTGCTCCTCTGTTTTGACAAAACACCTGTCAGATGCAGAAAGCAGCGTCAGGATAGTGATGCAGGGGACATCATATTTCAGGTGTGAAATACAGTCCCCGTCCTGGCCAAGCTTAGTTAGTAAAATTCCACTACATCTTTTCATTTAAAGGCATAAATTCTTTTATCTTAGACAAATACAGGAATTTACCCTTTGGTAATTGAAAATACACTTGGTTGCAGCTCAGTATCTTAATCCTTTTCTACTGATAACGTGAGCTGCTGGAATACCCACATTTCAGGAAAGGTACTATAGATGGTTATATTTATATGTTTACTTTATTTTGAGAGCTCATAAATGTTGTGTAGATACAGAAGGGCTATGCATGCAAAGCACTGTTAATATATTTTTCCTGAATTCTTCTTCCTGCACTTGGGAGATCCTTCTCCTTCGTTTGCACTAATTGCTCATTACCTCCTTTGAAACCCATTTTCCTCTTTTTACCTTTCTATCAACTGAAAGCTGTGAATGACATGCACAGGGCCAAAAAGGGCCCTAGTAATGGAAATGAAAATCTACCAAGCAACTTAATGTAAAGACAATACCACTGGCTCATGAAGTACCTGATTATGGATCACAGGGTTATTGGAAACCAACGCGAAGTATTGCAAAAGCTTGATTTAAAGAGTTTAAGACTACTTGTATTCTTCCCTGAACATCCAATTGACCACTGCTAGGTAGAGCTTTGTTTTAGCCCACTATGGAATATAATTTCACTTCTCTTTAATGCATCAAATGCATTAAAGAGAACGTGAAATTATATTCTCTCCAACACGTTTTAGTCCCGCCTTCTTGACTCATCTTATTTGTTTATATTACACCTTTGTGATTTAGGCTTGCAAACTGTTTATGACAGTGAAGCCTGCCTTGCTTATAAAGGGATATGCGTACTGCATCTACAGAACAACAAAAGACTAATTCTATATCCAACAAAAAAATTAGTTAGGCTTTATGAAAATGTCTTGGTTTACCACACACAATTAAGCTGGGATGGACACAAATTACTTTGAACATGTGAAACCGTAAAACTGCAAAAGGGTTTGCATTGCACAGGTTTCACAGAGCAGTATTAACTTTAAGGGGTTCAGCCACTGAAAGAGGTAATCCTATATATAATAATACTCATGCAGCCTGTACTCCTAATCGGTGAGTCAAACTAGAACAAAGAAGGGATAGAGTGACTGATGACTATTCTGGCACATTAAAGGCTAGTGGGTTCACTCACATGTGACTCTTAATAGATTTTGCAATCCTGTGGATTGTGGTCTTGTGGAAAGCGAACAAGTGGCATAGAACGTAATTCCTGTTGTAGGAAACAATAGTTTCAATTGTTCTTTTAAAGTGTGGTCATCCAAATAGGATGACATTTAGGATGGTCCTGTGCATTTGGTTCTGTCCGTAAAGATGTTAAAAGTATTTCATAAAAGAGAAAAAAGATATTAATTAACAAGATTTTAAAAAAATCATTGACAAAAATGTCCTACTATTTTTTCATTTGCTCACAGCAAAGAACTTTTGGAAACCTGCGTCACTAGGGAAAAATTTGCATTTCATATAATGCTTCAAATATACTTTTAAAACAGGAAATAACACTTGTATATTTCCTTGAAATGAATTTAAGTCTTCTCAAATAACCTTTTGATTAATTACATGTAAATGAATTCTAAGAAGTCTATAAAGGGATTTCTTCAGTTGTCAAAGTGATTTTTAATTAACATAAAATGGGAGTCTGTCCTGGTTTCCATCAGTGCTTATGATGCTACTGGAGGAGCTATAGTTCATCTTCATAAGACTTAATTAATGCTTTAAGTATTTATGTAGCTTAGTCATATATATAAATTAGCAAAATAAATACTACAGGACTTGTCTGTTTTTACATAAGAACTAGTACTATCAATTCACAGCATCTAACTTCAGCTTGGATGGATCATGAGCAACATAATTCTAAAACATCTAAGTATTGTTCCTAGACAAACCATGGCTAGACACACAAAACCATCTGAAAAGTGCAAGTTTGACCAGAGAGCTATGGCTTCCTGACAAAACCTTCAAATATCCCAGCTCATCTTGCTTCGAAATTTTCAACACGAAATAATTTAATTCAACTTAACAAAACACATCTAGCACCTGATAATTTTGGTTACGCTGTTTTCTTACAAGTATGAATCCAATATTTTTTGTAATGAACACAAGTAATAAAGGCAGATCTAGAAACTGATTCAATTGGATGACAATATTACATACTGCTACGCTCTGACAATCAGCAAAAATCAGCCTTTGTATGTATTTGGAGTATAATTGAAAAGCTTGGGCATGTGGGAGAAAATTAGCGAATACAAGGGAATGTTCGTCTTCTCCAGTGGACCAATATTTCATCCACTTTGTTTCATGGGGTTTAGATTCCAGTGTCAGCTCCAATTTCAGTGAGCTCTTTTTTCAGTGGCATCTTTGCAGAGGTTTAGATTTAAAGGCCAGAAGGAACTCTTACTGTCATCTGGTGTTTTCATAACACAGGCTATAAAAAAGTCATGCAATAATTCAGAAATTAAGCCCTTCATTTCTTTTAGGGTTATCACATGTGTCTGAGACAAATGCAGGGGCTTGAATTTAAAGTCACGGAGTAACTACCATATCACTGAACACATTTTCTCAATGACTATATATGAACGTATAGTGCCTTCATCTAGACTGATCTTTTATCTAGTTTCAGTTCCCATATACAGGTTATTTTTACTTCTGCTATATTATAGAGCTGTTTATTGCCAGAAATTGTTTATTCATTTGCAGCCTTAGAATGAGCCACCCTTTGCTTTCTACTTGTTAAACTAGAGAACTACTTTAAATTCATAATATGAGAGATAAATCTGAATTTAACCATTCTTTTATTCCTCTAGTAATTCATTTCCATCAACAGCTTTAAAGCATCATCACCAGAACTGAACGCAGTACTTGAGTAACAATATCACTGATACTGCATACTAAGTAATACTTCTTCCCTAGTCTCTTTTATTGTCCTGGTTACTGGAAATCACTCCTAGTACAGTCCGTTTGTTATCTGTAAACCTGCACTGATAACTCATGTTCAACCTTGACCTCAAGATCCTTTTCAGTGTCATAGCACTTGAGGATACGTCTAGTAGGTACATTCAATGTTAATTTCAATAAATATATTTTTATATTTAACTGTACTACAGCAGATATTCCTCAAATGAAACTGCAGTTTTAAGCAATCAAAGATAACTGGCCATTCTATGGTTATTTTTTCTCCTTTTTTTTTGTATTTTCTTTTTTTTTATTCTGTTTCATTTTCTTTCAGGTTAGTAAAAGGTATTGAGTACTGTAGAATCACACATGTCTCATTTTATAATACACCACTGTTGTAACTGCTTGGTCATCTACCTTCTAATCAACAATTTATCAATACAAAAAAATGTTGTTGCTTTTTAAATTTAGCTGCCTTTTTAGGAGGAGTGCTATAGCCCTTCTACTTGTCCACTTCTTGGCAGTAATTTGACAGGACTCTCCATCCATGCTTTTCCTTTGTCAAAGCAATCTTCACCCGAAAACCGTCCTGCTACTGCAATACCTTCTCCTGACATTCCTGGGTAAACTTCACTATGTTATAGAAAAGGTGCTGCCACACATTATACATCACTAATCGTACATATCTGTGCTTGAAACATATGCTGAGAATTTCTAAGGGCAGGAGTATAGAGTGTCTGAAAAACATATTTCTTCTACATCACATGTAGAGGTAGACAGCACTTATGGAGCAGATCTAGGTAGATATGGTGGAGATCTGTGCCTACAGAGTTCTACCTCTACACAGGCTGTAAGAAACTTAAGCAGATTAAACAGTTTCAGACTAGGCAGGAAGGTGAAAGAGGGCTTTCTTGTCACTGACACTGAGTTTCCTTCAACTTGCTGTATTTGATCAGTAGCTCTCCTATATGTCTACAGTACCAACAACATCAGAATCTCTCAGGAAGGGAGATCTCAGAAAGATAATAAATCTTCCAATAACTCACCTTCCTTTGAAATTATGCTAAAGGAGCATAACTTTCTATATTTTTGGGGTGACTGTAGAAAAATGAATCTTTCCATAGAGAAAACAGAACATAAATAAAAAATATTTTATTGAACTTCTTGCAAATGCTAGAATATCTGTATTTTACAGTCCATAAGAGGA
>VWZL01002968.1:91603-128537 GCA_013396915.1 Stercorarius parasiticus | reverse complement strand
TTCCCTTCCCTTCCCTTCCTTAAATAGAGAAAACCAAATATTTTTTAAAAATTAAAAGCCCACAGGGCAGTCTATAAATAATCACATACATTATTTAAAACAAAAAAATGGTAATCCAGTTCAGTCAAACCTCTGGAAATAAAAATGGCCTTGTGTACTCCAGATCTCCCAATGAAGTTGTGAAAGCTGTATGTTCAATGTTATTAAACCAACTACAGAAAAATGTATTATATATCACCCTCATTTTTATTCTGAGTTGTCATGAACAGAATCTGTCTTATTGAGTGTAGTTGTGCATTATCTTTAATCCATTTTTAAACATAAAGAATTTTAAGGTCATTGTTAATTAGAGAAAGGGCCAAACTCTTCCTAATTTAAGACTTTGGATACATCACTGCGGTTAAGCAAATTTACCTGTTTGGATTAATATAAACATTTGAGAATTAGACTAGCTTATCCCACTGGGTTTCCATCATTTAACTAACACTTTTTTCTGGGCAGGAAACAAGATAAACTTATTCCATCCAAATAATAAACAGTATTGCCAATAAAAACATAATACTGAATGAAACTAAGAAGGGGAATGCGTTAATCTGTTAATTTCTCAGAGAATTACAAAACTACTGAAGCGACTGAAATAAATGTCAAAGAAGGAATGTCAACAGTAGCATTATAAGGACAGAATCAAGGAGACAGAAAATGTCAAGGGAATGTTGTATCTAACATACTCCCTTTTAAATTGCTTCACGTTTAGGAATTGGGCAATTTAACAATAACCTTAAATTATTTGCAAGAAGCCTGACTGTGGGGCATTTTACTCTTCATAAGCTACACACCAGATACACATTCAGCACAATTTACAGAGTACCGTTCTGATTTAGCTTACTGAATAATATATATAACATTACAGACAAGCAACTGTCACCTAGACATTGCCTTTCCACCCTGTGAAGTCACAGAATTCTGTGGAGTCTGTTCTTCCTTTGGTGAGCTCCATTTGATTTGTGATAACATGTTTTATATTTCTTCATTCCTCAGTGTCATGATTGTCTTTGTAAATTGCAAACCCATTTAGATTGGTCAGTCCTACCCAGCCATGGAGAAGAGATTTTACCTTGATTTTGCTCTCAGTACTACAGTGAAAACAGACATATATCTTAGCAAATTTTTTCCTCTGCAACCTCATTTTCAATGCTCAGTGGCAAGACTTACTTTATAATATAAACCAAAATTCAAGTATAATAGGAAAGTACTGGTTTAGCTGTGGTTCCAAAGCCTTTCTTGCAAATATTCACCCAGCCTAACACATATCTCTGAATGAATTTGCCATTAGTCCTTGTCATTGCTACTTGTGGAAAACCAAAAATGATCAACCAAAAGATGTGGAATTATGCAATGGAAGAAATAGAGCAAGACTAGCCATACACCTCCAGCTGTTGTGCCCAAAATGGAAGATCCAATGACCCTCTCAACCTCACTTCTTAGAGGTCTTGAGCCAGTATACATTTAACAGGAAGAACTTAAGAAATACAAGGAAATTTCAGCTGGAAGTCTGTGGTGCAAAATTCTGAAGAAGAAGGAAAATTAGTATAAC
Organism: Stercorarius parasiticus; assembly: GCA_013396915.1. Classification (NCBI taxonomy): domain Eukaryota; kingdom Metazoa; phylum Chordata; class Aves; order Charadriiformes; family Stercorariidae; genus Stercorarius; species Stercorarius parasiticus. Next base: position 126,943 of record VWZL01002968.1, on the reverse strand, counting down.
ACCCCAGATATTTCTCATGGATGATATATATTCTTATCCTCTGAACAATTCCACACTTTTGCTTCGACATTTTTACACTTTTGAAAATAGTTCTACAGTTCCTCTTGGTTTAATGAGGCATATGTGGAAACTGGATTTTATCTGACTACACTAAAACTTGCATTAATTTGCAAAGACAAACATCAGGTAGATTTTCCTCTCCAAACCATTCATGAATCAAACAGTTTGGATCAATTTCAATAAAGGATTGATGAGTGAATTTCCTTCTATGGTATTACACATAAACTAAAAGCAAATGCTTTGTGTTGAAGAAATAGACAAAGAATGTTGAAAAAATGCAGTGTAGATTTCTTTTTTCTGAAACTTCAGAAAGATTCTTTAAATATTCTCCACTGCTTTGGATACTAAACCATGTAATTGAATATCTTTCTTCAACAGAAAGAATATGTTTCTTCTTCTCTATGGTCTACTTTTTGCCACAGTGGTCATACTACTGACCAACTTGATTGCTAGAGTCCCGTAACTTGAATTGGTGAGAAGGAAGTGACTAGGGCAGCCATGAAAATGTTTACATTAATGTTATATAATTCTGGCAAAGAGTGGGAACCTGTAGAGTAGAGTAACTTGTAAGACGTCCCTTATTTCTCCACAGTGTTTTAAGATGCGCTGCTGGTTTCTTCACATACCAGTAAAAGCCAAGACAATAGGTAAAATGATAATGATTCAGTAACTAGATTTTTATAGTTTTTTCAAGTATATGTTCAGCTTCTCAGTAGCATTATTTGTCATACAGCATTAAAACCCTACCTTTTTCTTAACTGCATGTACAATAAAATAAAATGGACAGTTCTCATTTAAATAGAAACTGCCTTGCAAGGAGACATGCTAAGAATGAAATGCCTTTAAAATAAAGTGCTCTCTTAAAACACTTTTTATGAACACCTAGAGACCAAGAAGCCATAAACCACAGTTCCCACAGTCAATCTGAATTTGTTTTTATGATGCATTGTTCAGTAAAAGTAGAAATCTGCAAGAACTTCAATTCCATTATGTTTATCCCCACTCTGATATATAGCTTGCTTTCATAAATTATTATTATTTTACCAAAAGAATCAAAATTATTCTTTGATGAGGAACCTTTGTGAATCAGATATATCGGCTTTTTGTCAATCAAAAATTTTATTTTGATCTGTTTGACCTGATCATACACCTTTTTTAGTTGTAAAATAATGAAAAACCAAAAATACATTTTTCTATTTTATTCATATTATTTTATGTGAACAACAGCTGTCTCAGTTCAGTTAGCAAAAGTACACGGACAGAAGCCTGTTTCATGTTGAAGGGTGTTTAAGCAAAATAAGAGTTTTAGCTTTATTAGGAACAAGAATTAATGCTAAAACTTTAAGCCATTTTTATCTTAAACCCCAGGAAATTTACTAATATTATTCTAAACTGTCTCAGACAGTCAAGGTCTAGCTTCAGCTGCCCTGAAAGGCAAAACTAAGACTTTGAGTTCTCATGTCCTGTAGAAATATGGAGTATTTTACAAGTGACATCTTTCCCTTGCTTACTTGCAACATTTAAAACAAACTAAAAAAAAAAAAAAATCATAACCCGTCTTCCAACAACAAAAAAAAACCCTGTTGCCTTACCTTACCTCTAGGATTTCAAAGTACTGTCACCAGCAGCACCACTGGGACAGCAATAGGTTCTACATTATGAATGTGTTGTGGAATGTGCACTGAAGAAATGCTAGCCTTGCCAAAATTAATATAGAAGCATATGGCTGCCCAGCCCCCTGGCGTTGCCAGAATACACATAGGAGGAGGCACTGAATTAGTCCCAGACCTTGCCAAAAGTCCAGATGAGCCAACATACCCTAGCACATTTACACCTGGATTCAGAGACCATAGCAGTAAATGTCAGGGGTTTGGAAACCTTCCTGAAACCTCATCAGACTTACCAACTTTACAGTTCTGAAATTAAATGAAAACATGAAATGTTCATAAAAGTACTGAAGAGCTGTGTGAAATCACATATGTAACCTCCTTTGTTTAATTCTCCACCACACAGAAGTTCCCTGAATGGTCACTTTCTAACGTGGAGCAGCAGTCCCTTAATTTTTAAAATTCCCTCTCCTATTGAGCAACTATGGTCCCTAACATGACTAGTTTCATCCAGTAGAACATAACAGTACACTAAAATGAATGCAGCATGGGAGGTCCGGAGCAGGCGTGCAGATTTAATGCATGTATGCAAATTACATTTCAGTACAGCATTCAGGAACATCCTGCTACCACCAATTACCAAAGGAATAGTTATTCTATACAGTATTTCTGGCTTATCATAAATAGGATGCTTGACACTTCCTATAAACACCCTAAAAACTCAAGATCATACTGATTGCTAATTTGGGGTCTGGAAGGAATTTCTTCCCCTCTTTAGGCAAAGAATTCAGATTTTTTTTTTCCTGCACCTTTCTTCCAAAAGGCAAGATTTGCCACACTCAAATCTGGCACATCTCATCTAAATAATCTTCTTCCTTTGCTGCATTTCTGATATTGCACGGTTTTCTTCCTCTGGCACGCTGCCAAGTCTCCTTAAGGCTCGAGTGGTTTTATCTAAGTGATGTCTTGCATAGGTATTATATCGTCACATATAGCTTTATAGATGAATATCTGCGTTGCATTTGAGGTCTTGAGATCTACTCAAGGCTCAGATACTGCCAAGACAAAGACCTAGAGGCTAGATTGTGTATTTTATTGTGCTGTCTGGGCTTAACCTCTGTGATACCTTAGTAGATAAACTGTGCTGTATCTGGTAATAGTTACCACCTCTCTTTTTACTCAAACTTACACACCTGCTGTTAGCAACACGTCCCTACTCCATAGTAGAGACAACTCTCTTGCCTCACAGTCGGAATGACTTTTGGGATTTGTGGCCCTTTGCTAAGAGACGGAAACAGACCTATTGTAGGAGTCAGTTAAGAAGCCCTTAAGTAATGTTCATATGTTGCCTTGTTAATGAAAGACGTAACAGTTGATTTAAAAGTTACCCTAATTTTATTTTTTTTTAATTTTTTATGTAATATTTCCTCCAGGTATCTTAGTCCTGTTGGTTACTTTCCCTCCTTATAATACTCCCTGAATCAAGAGTGTATCACTGCAGAAGATGTAACTCAAATACGACAAAGATTTGAAAATTACTTTAGGCAACTTGGTATATTTAATAACTCTCTGAATTAAATTCTGTCTCTGTTTGATTGTATTGTGACTTACATTTCAACATATAGGGGATACAGCTCAGCACACAGAGTAAAAAAATAAATGCATTAACAAATTCCCTGCCTACATATAGTAAAACAAATGCAAATTGGATTTAAAGGGAGTGGGAAGAAACTTAATGGAGTACAACTTCCTCCTCCTATAAAACAAGCAAAACAAAATGCTCATGAATCTATATTTATCTCCTGCATTAAGGGAAGAGAGAGAGAGATGGTTTCTATGATTAAAAAGGAAAAAAAAAAGATTTCCCAGAATGATTGGATAGTACCAAATATTATGTAAAATAAAATGTGCAGTGTTCCAAGACTTATAAATAGTAACAGAAATATCCTAATATATCCCATACTCGGGAGTCAAAAATCAGGGCTTCAGAGCAATAATTTAGCCTACCAGGTGTTTCAGCAGGATGAACACAATGTAGTACCTGATTTTGGTTGACAAGAAGCATGAAATACATGGGCACAACACAACCTGCAGGATCACCAGTAGTTAGTTTTAAAACTTACTTAAGAATTTATAATATTGCTTTGAGTACTTATAAACTATTTCTTTAAAAAGGGAAGTATGAAAGAATGAAAAATAAAGCACAGTTTCTGAACAATGCATCATCTTTCAACTGCCCTGCCCCAGATACACACTATTCTTGTTACCAAAACAGGATGACATTGCCATAATGACATGGAATTCAGAACACACCTTTCTTAATTTTCCTTTCCCGCACTTTCTTATATGCTTTAATCAACTACCATATTGCTAAGCCTGAGGTAAGAGAATGGTCATGAAAATGACGACATCGTTATTATCTCATTATCTCAGAATTTTTAATTACACAAAGATACTAAATTCCAATTGTTTTTCTTCTTCACCACCCCTACTTCCTGTGTCTACTATGATGGAGTCTGGCAAATATTTTTCATAAGTGAAAAAATACACCAAATTATATGGTATAACCCCAGAATACACATAAATTATCAGATGAGACAAAATTTTTCTTGGTTTTATGTCCTCTGATTTTCCTCAATCCACAGATTTACATTGTATTATGTGATAATATTAGGAAAGTTTTAATAGCATGTTTCTCATATTATATATATTATCAGCCTTCACAACATGTGCAATATAGTGTGTGATTTAACTGACAGATGCTCTATTTTGAAGTAAAATGAATGAACATATACATTCAAGCTGCATACAAAGTACCTATTACTCCACATAATTTATACTAGTAATAATTGGTCAGTTTAAATCATATTTGTTCATTTCCTTGTTGGGGGGGGTTTATGGCACCTCAGAGGTCCAATATTTATAGCTAGTCTTCTGCCCCACTAGTGATATGCTAATTCATTAGAGTTTTTTTAATTAGATGTGAAGACTGAATTTTTATTTATTTAGAAAGAGGCTTTCAGTTACCATTAAGTGCATTCTCACTTTTAAGAATGTTCAAATCTTTAATCCTACACTGTTGACCAATTGAAAAATTAAGAGACTGACTGAGGTCTCCATTGCTCCCTGGCTTTATAAGATGGCTGCTGACTCCCGAGAGTAGTGTAAATTTTTCATTACAGGAAATAGAAACATAGAATTATCATAAAATCATAGAATCATAAAATGTGTTGGGATGGAGGGACCTTTAAAGGTCATCTAGTCCAACCCCCCTGCAGTAAGCAGGGACATCTTTACCTAGATCAGATTGCTCAGAGCCTCAGCAAGCCTGGCCTTGATTGCATGGCTACCCAAACAGCAAATGAGTTGCGAAAATAATCTAAAAAGGATGTGTTATTTACTGGACTTTCCACTGAAATGATACCACGTGTGACAAGGAGGTGCGGCAGGGGAGTTTGTACCAGTGGATGGGAGCTGCAATGGGTGGACACAGGCTGTTCAGGAAAGACCAGCTGGGAAAGTGAGGAGAGGTGAGCTCTGAGCAAAGGAGGGCACTGAATGCCTAGAGCTTGGCCTTGGGACTGCTAATGAGCCGGTCCAGAGCTTACAGGTAAAGATCAGAGGACAGACCTGACACAGCTGACACCATGGTATGCTTCTGCTGCAGCCCACCTGACTGAGCAGAGGAAACAGATGAAGCTTTAGACAGCTGGAGGAAGCCTCATGATAACAGGCCCCCTTACATATGGTACATAACAGCTCTCATATTTGCTGGAAGGACGAATACCAGTGAATGGAATGGAATGGAATGGAATGGAATAGAATAGAATAGAATAGAATAGAATAGAATAGAATAGAATAGAATAGAATAGAATGGAATAGAATAGAATAGTTGTGCACATTAAGTAAACTCTTGAGACTCCTGAAATGTGCTGATGGCAATTTCCTGACACAGATGATGGACAACCTGACTAGGGAAGATGGTCCGTTGGAACTGATACTCAAAAGCAAGCAGGAAATGCTTAAAGATGGGGTGGTCAAGGATAGCCTTGACTTCAGTAACCATGAGATTGAGGAGCTTAAAATGCTCACAGGAGTGACCAAAACAAATAATTACAATACTGAACTTCAAAATAATTTGTCTTGCTCAGGGATCTGAGAAAGGGCTCAGGACAGCTGGTTCATCTTCGAGGACAACCTCCTCAGGCACAAGAATGGTCCCTTCCAATGTGCAGAAGGCTAGCATGGATGGTCAGGAAACATCTGAAAAAGTTCAAAAGCAATAAACAAAATACAGAGAAGGTGAGAGTGGGGATGGGCTACCCAGGAAGAATACAAGGGCACTACTCAAGCATGAAAGGATGGTGTTAGGAAAGGCAGAGCTCAGTTGGAGTTGAAGGGTTTCTGTATTTATATAGTGGCAGCAAAAGGAAGCCTAAAGGAAGTGGAGGTCCACATCTGAATGAAGCAGGAAACTAGTGACAAAAGACATGGAACAGATCAAGGTACTCAATGACTTGTTTTTCTCAGTTTCCTTTGGCCAGGTTTGCTCTCAGGTGTCACTGTGGGAGAGAAGAAGTACCCACAGAGCAGAAAGTGCCACATCTACCTTCCAAAACAGCGAGGACCTGGGAAACAACAGGCTGGTTGGTGTCATTCAGTATTTGGGAAGGTTATGGAGCAAATCCTCCTGGAAGCCATTTCCAAGTACATGAAGGACAAGAAGGGGTCTGGGAACAGCCATCTCTGGATCACCAAGGATGAGTTGTGTCTGACCAACCTGAGGGTGCTCCATGATGAGAAGACTGGCTATGGCTGGGAGCTCAGCTATTAATCTAAAATTATTTATCATAACTCCCTGGCACAAATGTAAAATGAGAGTAGAGGCAATTGCCTGAATACTCTGCAGAAGCAATAGTTGTGACAGAGATAAAAAAGATATGCTGGTATATAGAAATAGAAGGCTAGATTAACTGATGTTACATGAGCCAAAGTGCCTCTAATCAGTAAGGTACATTTCCTTAAAGAAATTCTAATTGAACTTAAAAGCCCTTAATATTTTTGTACTTTGGATTCCTTATGTCGCATTATCCATAGCAGCTGGTACATAGATGATGCATAGTCTGCTACTGCTACTTGTTACTCCACTGCCTGAAGCTGAAGCAGTTTGTGGCACTGATTGGAAAAGTGCTGATGATCCTAGTTCATTATCAACACACTTATAGCAGATTGTTTTCTAAGTAGTTAGAAATATGCAGAATCCTATTAATCTGGAGTACGCACACCTCTTTGTGAGCAGAATGTCATGGTTACTTATTCAAGCACTCAGAAGTTTGTCAGAAAAAATGCCTATGCATATGCAACTTTATAGCTCCTTTGACAAATCCGTCATAATATTTCAGTTACCTGACTCATTACATTTCTTCCTCAAAGCTTTTAGTTGTGTTTATTGTTATGCAAGGTGGTATTTTTTGTTGTTTTCCTCATTCAGTGTTTGGATCCATACCTTATTTAGCACACATTATTCAAACTTGGTATTGAACGTAGAATTTTTTTCTTCGTCACCATTTCCATGGTGTTTTTGATATAGTGAATGAATACTTCATAAATAAAAATTTATAAGATTCAATTCATTACAGCCATTTTTCAGTTTGAAAATTAATCACACTTGTACTAAGATGCCCACTAGTTTTGGGTATGCAGGTTTGATCACTTGAGACCTGACTTCTTCATACACTAATTTATAACATTGTCCTCATTCAGAGCAGTCTTAATTGATTTTATTTACAATTGGAAACACAACAGTTCTGCAAATCTGACCCCACATTTTTCATGGTGTATTCAGAAAGTAAGAAACATAGTTACAAGAGTATTTCATGCACTAGATGAAAGATATATTTTTGAAATTCAGGTGTAGGTTCCAGGAATTTCCTTTTCCTTCCCTCCAGACTCTACCATGCTTTACAGCTTTCCCCTAGGAGATAACTAGTCTATCACCTCTCACTTTCTCCTCTTGTGGCTCTCTGCTCTGTAGGCTACCTCTTCCAACCAGAGATGGTCTAACTGATAGATATCTGAGTAAATGTTCTCAACAGGGGTATTCAACTTTAAAATCTCTTGCTTCGATTTAAGAATGGAAAAAGGGCATAGGTTCCTGAACGCTTGGCTCATTTTTCCACTTATAAAGATACTACTTTTAATGTGGCTGTATTAACAATGGTGTCATCCTGTTTCACAGCTATCGGTTCCATCTCTGCTTCACACATCTTCAAACCAGAAACAAGTGAATCAGGCGACCTACAAACAGCATTTTCTTTCAATGCAGCCTGAGAGAATGAGGCATTAGGTTCAGGCTTCTGTTAAAAATGCATGTGAGCATAAAAGCAAAGACCATGTTAACATTCATGTGTGCAGACCTTAATTTTAGCATTCCCTGATGCTAGGTATTCTAACTCTAAGTAAAAATGCAGTTATGTCTCCTACTATATTTTTTTAAAAGTGTTTGCATATTTACATGTAAATCATATATATTACAAAGTATATATACACCTATACTCTCATTTATACATTTATATCGTCTAGCTATGAACATAAGCAAATCTCACTGAATCATCTGAAAGCATATTTTAAAATATATTTTAGTATTATCTTGCCCTTTGGTCAGTAGGAAGCACATTGCCTTTTGAATTAATATTAGTAGATGAATAGCAAATGGATGAAGCTAGAAAGTAAGTCAAAATACACTGATTGGTATAAACAGGGAACTGCTGCGTCAAAAAGAATAACCAGACTTTCGACTTGTACCAGGTATTTGTATTTCTGCTAAGTAAAAACTAACTAGATCAGCTGACAGTCAGCCTCCTGCTAACCTTCACCTGAATTTATATGTTTGCTACCCCTACCCCCACCTTCCCCTACTTGTGATTCTGCTGTATATGTAGCTGTTTGGACTTCTTAGACTTCTGAAGGCCTGGTAGATTCAAACTTCTACATTTCTCATTTAGTCATATGCAGATCCTTGTTTCTTCTCCATGACCATGGAGAAGTTTTTACTTGGAAGGATGTACTTTTCCCACTGGTGACCCAGACACTGATGGTGGGAAGGACGAGCTGCTGCCCAAGCCGAGAACCTTCTACTCCCAGGTGCCATGGGAAATTCCCTCTCCCACCATGGCATAGTTGCTAATATGACTGCTGATGGACTGATGTAATTCTTATTTTATGTCAGAATAAATAGACCAGAGCTTGAAGGGAAAGAGGAAAAAACAATAACTAACATTAAGATATGGCAAAGATTGAAGAGGAGGGGACTTTCTTCATTAAATGTTTCCCTTGTGTCCTGCAATATTCACATAAATATCATCTGCAGTGCTCAAGTTTGTCAGAAATCTCAGCCTTGATGAATCCTGTGACTCCAAGTGCTTAGTTGCTGATATTTATCAAGTGGGATAGCATCCAGGGGTGAAAGGGCTGTAAACACCACTGTATTATTTTGTATACATGTGGTAATGATGGTTGATGAGGCTGTGAAAGACTAAGCTGCTCTGTGAAATTAAAATTAAATAAATTAAATCCTAGATGTTCTCAGTACTAAAATCAAAGACATCAAGGGCTTTCTTCACAGTAGACACTATGTGCTTGACAGGCTAAAAACTCACTAAAAATCTCCAGCATACCTGTGTTCCTTAAATGTGGACTTGAAAGACAGGATGGTGTCAGTTTGCTGAATTTGGATCATAGGCTAACTCTACAGTCAGGGCTATAGCTGCTAAAGCCTAAATCCAGCTGATAATGAGGACATTTCAAATAACAATCTGATGCATACACGCCTAGATGGAGAACTACTGACATGTGATAAAAGGTGGTCAGAGAGCCACAGCATACTGGACCACTATTGTGGAAGTGTTTGCAAGGGAAAAAAAAAAGCCACTTTGAAATCTATAAGAAATTTTATCGAAGGTTAGTAAAGAGATTTTTTGAACAGGTGTAATGTAATGAGACAGACTGGAATCAGAGAGGATTGAAGCTGCTGTATTTGGTATTGATTGAGTCTCAATATGGCAACATTTTGAAGGTGGGAAAATGAAACTTAAGACACAGCAAGCATCAGATTCTCAAAATAGATTGGAAACCATAGCATTCACAGGGACTTTTTCACACCTAATACATGGAAATGGTGTTTTGAGAGGATATTGAAAGTTATTGCCTGTGAGGGAACAAAGTTACTGCATGTGAAATGAACAAAAAGCTGTTTGAAGCAGAGCAATGATTTGCAACAATTATTTCATGTCTGGAACCAGGCCACAGGTAGACAAGACAATCAAATAGAATGAAACAGGGTCTTAGTAGCTGGAATAGAATAATTCTCTGTATTCCTCATTTACAATTAGAAAAATCCAACTCGCTTGCATAGGAAACAGATTTTGTCGAAACTCAGCATCAGAGAGAGAAAAACAGGAGGCTGAGAGTTCACTCATCCACTTTCTTGCAGAGGCGCGTGTTCCAATAGAGTTTTGGAATTCAGATTGGTATGAGATGACAAGAACCTCTGCGACAGATGAGCTAAAGCCAACCTCACTATTGGGTCAGCTTCATGTCAGCTTTAGCTGAAGGTACTGGATTCAGCCACTGAGTGAAATGTGTTATATAGAAATTCAGACTAAATGGTGTAACAGTGCCTTCTGCCTTAAAAGATGGGACAGATTAGGTAGCCCTAGTTTAGGCATCTCCAGATTGGGCATTTAAATCTCAACTAGTTATTTCAGGCTGCCTTTACAATCCACGAAAGGAAATTAATCTAATGCTAAGAAAGGCATCTAAGAAGAGTAAGATGAATTACACTCTGGAATGCTTATCTCTGCTGACTTTAAAAGAAGCCCAAGGAAATGGTTAAGATTTACACATCTATGCTTTGGATGTGTCAAGGCTGGGCAGACTAATCTCTCTTTTCAAGTTTGGTTTGTTTGGGTTTTTTTGGGTTTTTTTTTGTTTGTTTGTTTGTTCCACACACACACACCCCCTCCGCCCCCATGAGTTTGTGTTTAGAAACATAAGGGAGTCTTTCCATTTTTTCTACTGAATCATATATAGCCTTAGAGAAACTAAAAATAAGTGAAAATCCCATTCATGTTTCCTGTTCTTTCTAAATACACTGTTTTGCTGTATCTTTCTTTCCATCATTACAATATATGTAAAATGTAAATATATTATATATTTCCAGTAGCTGAGAGAGTCCTCTTGTCACACACAAATATGCTAAATGGATAAATCACAACAATGAAAAGTTAAGAGCCCAATATAAGAAATGCAAAAAAGGAGTGTAGAGAAAAACCTTCTTTGATAGCCCTTTCTTGATGAGCCTGGCACTCTTCATGGGAAGGTAGAATCATTTTTGGTCTACATGGTGTCAGCAATATGTAAATTGAAAACTTCCTCTTAAGAGAAATCTCCAGATACCTCCATATAATTTTAAATTACTGATTTTTTTTCTTCCCTTTTTCTTGTTTTTAATTGTTAATTATTTTTTAATATATGCTTGATATTGTTATACCAACTCATACAGAGATGGGCTTAACTGGCATGTCTTTCATCCAGAAGAATACGAACCAGTCTGTAAATGCATACATATTACATATTAACAAGTAATATGCCTCTGCCTACATCAGAAATTAAATAATTCCAAGGAAGATGCGACTGCGATAGCATCTGTTGGGTCCATTTTTTTGTGAATCTAATAATGAAACAGACTCACAGAGGAAAAGATTTCCTCAGCAATGGCTTTATTACACAAAGCCTCTCTGCTCCCTACTGTCACTCATCTGTCAGTCAACGGGCTCCATTGCTCAATGGATGAGTTTGATATGGGTTTCAGTGTGGTGTGTCACTTGCTGTATTCTTGCGCACTTCTGGTACAAGCCATGATTTTGGAAGGGCTAAGTACAGGTATGCTTTGCTTTTTGATGCAGATATGGCACATTTTAAAACTCTCTTGCTGTTTCTGTGACCTTCAAAACCAAAAAAGTTCTTTTTTACAAGAGGTGATAATCATTGGACATTGATACACTTCGCACTGATATAATTATCTAAAGATGATGTTACAGTAAGAATAGTAATAATGTAAGTATAGCATAACTGTACATGAACGTGTAACAGGGAACTACAGAATTACTGGGTCAATAACCAAAACCAGTACTGGATAAATAACCAAAATAACGAAATGCAAGATCTCAGCATTCTTCCAAGTGTTATGGAGTGCTATGGGTAATGAATACAAAGAAGGGATCTGTTCAGATAAAAAATGGGTACATACTACTCTTTAAGCCTAGACAGACTGTAGACAATTCCATGGTAACCAACTAATGTAACATTAATAGTTCTAACAGGTGGAGGATTATTAACTTGTCAAAAATAGCAAACATAAAATGAAGTTAGGCTCATAATTAAAACTGATAAAAAGAAAATTCTTTTTAAGCAAGTAAACAATTTGGCAAAACACGAAGTAAGACAGCAGATACAAAAGATGATACTTTGGAAGAAGTGCCCCTTCAGCCACCATGCTGTCTCCTCTTCTGAAGTCTCCTCAGAAACCAATTGTGTAAGTAACATAGGTTTTGTTTGTCTGGACTGCTGTCCTATCATTTGTTAGTTTATAATTATTATTTTAAACCTAGTCCTTGATATAATGTTAAGTTGTGTAAATAGAATCTAGTTTGGAGACCAAAAATCTGCATTTGTTCCTTAATCAGAATCTTTTCCTGAACCTACCTGAACTTATTTTTTCTGCATCTGCAGCTCTAATCAGGCAAGACTGCATCCCCCGGATTTGCTGATCCCTAAAAAAGAGGCGAACTAACTTATTACACTGAACTCCTTTTAAGAAAAAAACCCTGAAGTTTCAGCTTTTAACAAGATCAACTTGTATAAGTCCTTATTCATGCACCCAGATATTTTATCATTAATGGACTTTATGGAAATTATAATGGACAAACAACTTCATAAATGGAACAAAATTACTCAAGTGTAGAAGAAATTCTCTGATATTTTTATACAATATGAGATCATTTGTTTGTTTGTTTATGCAAAAAAAATCAGTACATGCAAAAAAATTCATATTATTACTGAATATGTTCTGAATTGTTACATAATAAGCCAAATATTGGACTCATTTTTATTACAAAATGGGAAATACAAAATACCCACAACATACATCATAAGCTTCTCAGTTGTAGAAGTCTTTTTATCCTGCGTATTAATGAGATAACTTGAGTAAAATTTAACAACGTTTCAGTTTAAATATCTTAAAGACTCAGAATTGTTTTCAGTATTGCCATATTCCATATACTAGGTTAACTTTTTTATTGTACAAATAAAATACTGTGTTTGTGTGATTACTACACAGCACTTGCAGGAGCTAAAAGTCAGCACTTTAAAGTTTGTGGTTTTATTTCACAAGGACTTAATATATTAGTATGTGTGGGTGACTATCAGACTTTATGGCATTTTATTACATCCAAGCAAGAGGAGAGAAAGAGAGATTCTGAAATGTAAATTTGACAACTCGTTTGAAATTACCACTACTGCTTTGATTTTTCAAAGTATGCGTCTTGTTGCAAATGTAAAACCTTCAAGAAAATTTGAAAAACACTAAAGAGAATACTGTATGCTTTTGACATTTGAGTTCTCCACGGTCTAGTTTAAAGATACCACCCTACACCTTATTGTTGTCTGTTTAAATTTTTCATAAAAGACTAACTTGCAGTGTCAAGGCCACTGGCTAACATCCATTCCGACACTGATGAAATTACCTGGAGTGATGCAGACTCCCAAGGCACGCTCTGTCACAAGTAATGAAGTATGAAGGGACCAAAAAAAAAAAAATTTCTGGCTCTGCATAACAGAGCAGCGGAAGAAAAAATTAAAAGAAAACAAAAAAGAAAAAGGAAGAAAAAACTTTGAAAAGTATGAGTGCAGACATATTTGCCTACAAAGTAATCTTCAAATTCCGCAGAAGCAAGACGGATTTGCCAACAGTCAAGGTCTGGAACAGTATGCAAACAGAGTTTTGGCATTATGGTCATGCTATAATATTCCAGAAAGGCAGAACAATAGATGATAAATGATTCTTGCTGAGTTAAAGAAGGGAAAGAATAACGTTCAAGACCACTTCTCCTTGCCAATACCTGAGTAAGTCCATCTGGTTTTCTCAACTCTCTCTACAAAAGCAGTCTTCCCTTATAATGAAGCTGAGCATGCCAAGAGTCATTACACTTGCAAAAGTGATAGGTAACTGATTGTTCTAATTTTGTTACATGGGGGCTCATAATTGCATACAAGTCAGGTGGAAATTGCACTGAAGTCAATGGGCTTCCAGTAACTCCAGAGGACTCCGGATCAAGCCATAGGAACTAGCTTCCTTGGGAGTCCTGAAGCCACAGTCTCAGGAGTGCCTTAGTTATTAAGGAACTTAAGGGACTTTCCCAGCTAGGAAAATTGCATGCATATAAAACGAGAGAAGGATATAAACTGTTACAATGATACCGGCATCATCTCAATGCTATGGACAATTCTATTCACGTATAAGAATCTCTTTTGTTTTAAATGCAGTTCATAGGACAAGAATGCAATGTTAAACCCCTCCTTGTACTAGAATGTAAGAGGAAGGGAAAGTGTGATACCTGTTCAATTAGCTAAGCTTTCCTGGGACAAGAATGACTAAACTGGTACTGTTGACCTTCAGTTCAACTGCTGAAAATTTTACCCAGCCATCACAGATACATACAAGAACAAACGGTGGGGTGAACAAACTGAAAAACGCAAGATACTTTTTTATGCAGTCCTGCCTTTTCCCTAGCCATTTATCTGTTGCATTTAAAGGATTATTATAATCATGATTTTCAAAGGCTTATATCAGGCCTTTATCACCAATTCAATTGTTTACAGAGACCCAGTGCCTTAAGTACCCTGGTTGCTAGTTACTGAACGTGCATCTCTCTGTAAGCTCCTAGAGCACGCCTTGCAGCTTCTCATTCATTTGCTTACTTTTGCATATTGCATTGGTTCTCTCTTCATTTCCAGCACCTTTACCATAGTAGATTTGTCATATTGAAATATTCATTGTGTTCATTTTAGGGTCCAAATGTGTGGTGTGGGGTTTTTTTTATTATTTTTTAATAATTAAACTACTTTTCATGCTTTTGGTAATAATACACTCATTCATTCCCTTAAATCCTTTAAAACAATTGTGGTCAGTGGGAAATCTGACAGCAAGTGTGAAGCAGAGCAAGTCTTCAGATGCTGATACAGTGTAATTCAGACACATACTGAGTACGGTGCAAGACTACTGAAAAATCAGTGTCATTCTTTTTACTTATAATCCTTACAAGAAATAGATTTTATGCTATCACTTCAAAAAGCAGAACTAATCAGCAATATTCAGAGGGACTAATATAACAAGCTTCAAAGCAAACTTTTGTATGTAGTTCTAGTTGGAAATATTGCTAGCATAAAAAATATGAATCAGGATGGAAAAATACGGTTAAATTAAATAATGTCACAAGCCATGTATTTATGCCTAACAATTACAGATTTTGGATATTATCAATGCATCACTGTGAATTTAAAAAAAAATTATCCATCTGATCAGCACCTCCCATCCTAGTATTTCTTTCTCTGTACCACTTACACAAAATCCAGATAGAAAATTGAAGATAA
This sequence comes from Stercorarius parasiticus, assembly GCA_013396915.1. Taxonomy (NCBI): domain Eukaryota; kingdom Metazoa; phylum Chordata; class Aves; order Charadriiformes; family Stercorariidae; genus Stercorarius; species Stercorarius parasiticus. The sequence continues at coordinate 111,566 of VWZL01002968.1, read as the reverse complement.
TTTCTGGGGTCTTTATATCTATCAGGCTATATGAATATAGGCATTGCATTAATGATGCTTCAAAGAGCTCTGCTTATTCCAGTGGTTAATCAAAATACCCAGTGATTCATAGTACTATCCAGAAAGCATGATTTTGCACTGAGCTGCTAGCATCATTCTCCGAGATATATCAGTACACCAGAATATATTTTGTCTACCTATTAAAAAACTTTGCTATTTCACAGAAAGGGTATTTCATTTTGTAATGTAAGCAATGTTGATTTCTACCAAAGGATAAAATCTAAGCAAATTTAGAACACAAAAGAAGAATTTCACACTGCGTTTCTATATATTCATTTCTAAAGAAAATTGGGTAAATTAATGATGACCAAGCTGTTGTGTTTCAAAGAGGACTTATGATTTTAAACGCCTTCATTTTAAGGGGCTCCAAATTAAGTATGTGTCATGAAGTCTTTCTTCAGCATTAGTAGGATGTTTGAAAGTTTCTAAAATTCAATGCCCAGCTGAATGCCTGTAAGCCTCTCTCGGAGTATTATGCATGTATAGCACCAGCAACCACACAGACAAATCAAAGAAAAAGTAGCATACAATTAGGTTCTCAAACACAAGAGCATTTGATCTGAGGAGAACACTACCTTAATAACTGAAAGATGACCTCCACTCAGAACTCTGGCAAAACAGGATCGTATCTTAGAACAGACGTGAATTATACATGAATTCTGTGTATCCTTATTACACTGCTGAGCCCTGCCACAAAAAAGACCTTCCAACCTTGCTTAACTGAGCATTTTTAGTGTTACATATCATTCTACTCTGAAATCTGTTTTTCAAAAATAATTAAGCTGTTACAATCTATACAGAAAAGAAGATCACCTAACAGAAGAAAATTTCCTGGCACTCTGCTTTTTCCTAGCATAGAAAGCATCTTCTAACTTCACCTAACGTTATTAGAGGGACAATTGCCTAAAATTAACAAACCTCAATGACATGAGACCAACAAGTGTAAAACTTTTCAGTTTATCTCCTCAGTTATCATGGTTAATTAGTTGGACAACTAAGTCATCAAAAGCTACATGCCCTACAGCCATTTATCCCACTGCACAGAATGTCCTAGTAGAAGCCACATAGTTGAAACCAAATGAATGCGGCATCTCAAAACGAAAAGCCAATTGGCAGAGGACAGAAACATCCAGTCATCAGAGGAAACCATTTTTCACAGAACAGTCTCTCTATCACTGTTCTCTCTGTCCTGAGCCTCAAGTGAGACCTATAAAATACCTTCAACAGATGAGCCTGGAAGCTAAAACGCATTATTATACTGGACAGTAAAAGTTATGGACTGAATAAAGATATCGCACATTCCATTTTTCCCTGTGACACCCTGCCAACTACCCCTGAACATTTCATAGGCATTCACCACCCGCTTCTGTCAGCTCTGTGCAGAATAACGATCTTCCCACCTCTGCTTTATTAACAACCCCTTCTTTCACCAACTGCCAACCACCCTTTTGTCTCAAATTGCATTACTGATTAGCAGAATGAAACACAACTGCTTCTAACCGGTAGCTAATTTTTCACTTTTGTCTTTCTGGTCCACATCTAAACAACGTGCTTTAATGCCCTGTTTCTCTTCAGCTCAGTCAGTCAAAAGACACTAATTTTCTTTTTTTTTTTTTTCTGATTTGTAAATTCTTATGATATATGTACACACAGTCCCACAGAATCTTCCTGATTTAACAATATAAGGTATAACCTGCAGTTAGCTCTGTTCAGAGTGAAGAGTAAACAGGAGTTGAAGACATGACATGAAGTACTGTGCAGGAAGTACAGAACTATCTGATTTTCAGTATTTTGATGTATCAAAAGTCAACTGCTTTGCAAAACATGTAGGCACTATGCCAAACTATGTTTATATTGATTAGCCTGGACTCAGGTGCAAATGCAGAAATATATTTGAAACAAAATGTTTCAATTTAATTTTTTTGATTAAGGGCCTCAATTTGAAAAAACATATTGAAATCTGTGGGAATTGTGGATACTTGGCAACTCTGAAAATCAAGTCCTTCTTTATTTATTACAGTTGGTAGTCATCTTTAGAACCATTTAACTATGTTTTGAAAGTGACATATCAGATAAGAACAGATAAAATGCCTGCATCCCCATTATCAGAAAAAAAGAAAAAAGTACATAGCACCAGCTGTCTCCAGACAATGGCAGATACAAAATAATAACTTTCTCTCTGCAGCACCTGTATTCAATTTCTAAGGTACATCTGTCATTTTATTTTAACAAACTCTTAACAAGATCAGTTCACAGCCATCTGTGTGTCTCTACCTTGCAAGCAATCAGGTTGCATCACTTTAAAAAATACCATTCAAAGCAAAGCAAAACAAAGCAAAGCAAAACAATTGTAAAAGATTAGAGATAATGTTTTGAAGTTCATTACAGCTTAGAATAGATATCCCCATGTACTTATAACTGTGAGACCCGTGCGTTCAAGTGTAGGCGAGTTATGAAACGATGCAGAGCTAGCAGAGGACCACCAGTCCCTCTTCAGCAGCAGCTCTATTGTGTTACCACAGAGTTAAACCTACTGGAAGGGATTACAAGTGTCTGTCGTCTTCCGGTGCTCACATACTCTTTTCTTTAGTCATCCCCTGCATGAAAGAGATCAAGAAGGTTAAGTATAACCACAGCTTATACTTCATGAGAATCCATGTAATGGAAAACTAGCAGATGGAGGATTCAGTCTTTCCATAGCAATGTAGCAGAAGTCGCCAAACAATGAGACTACAGCCATAGGTAACTGGGCTATAGGTTGTTCCTAAGCAGTACAGGTAAAGAAAAAGCAGAAAATGCACATAATGCATAGTTGCCTAGCCATTGCTTTCTAAATTCCCACTTAAAAATAAAGGGTCTTGAAGAATGTGTATCAAAGCATAATTTTTTAACTAAAAATGAATAAGGACGAGCCTCTGAGTCTCACTGGATATAATCTCCCAGCCTTGTATAAATAAAAGTCTACTTTGGTCCAAGTCCTTCACACATGGTATCAAATCACATCGCCCAGAACAGCAGCATTTTGGAAATACAAACTGCTGTGGTTTTAGAAGCAGAATTTCTGATGCAGAAATTAGGACCGAGGGAGAGACAGCACATTAATTCAGTATTAAACAGGGCCAATTTAGGAGAATAAAAACAAAACAAAGCAAAAAACCCAGAAAATTATCAGATCGGAGCCAAACACTGTGGATTTATTTTTATCCCTCAGTAGTCAAATACAGTATTTCTTTTTGCTCATTTGTATAATCAAAACTTTGCTATTAGTAAAGAATATGAGTTGTGATCTAATTATAAAGATGATATTTTTGTCTAAAGACAGAAGTACAGTTTGTAGAACCAGGCAATTTTCCATTCCAGTTTATGTTTGATTATGAATGTTGGTCAGTCAGAGCCTAAAGTCACCTACAGATAAGCAGTTATGTATAACTGCATCCTATCTATATAACGGAGGGAGCCGCAGTTAGAACCAAGCTGTCACACCAAGGTAAATGCTGAGTGCCAGAAACCTAAGGACAGACCATAAAAATAAAAAGTCCAAATCATTACTACTAAGTCAGTCCATAAGAACACAGTAGACCCAAAGAAACAAAACCTACAGGGACAAGGGATTACGAAAAACATTTAGCAAATCAATCAAAGCCAAGAAGCACGGCAAAGGCAAGAGACTGTTGAGAACCTACGGCACTTAGTGCCAGGTTAATTGCAGTGAAATAGGCAGCAATTTGAAATGATGAGTAATGGATAGGTTATAAAAGCATTCCAGTAGCTCTACACCAGAATGTAATGAAACAGTGGACTCTTCCAAGCAGCAGCGAGGACTAGAGATAGGACAGGACTTGTCTGGCTTACTGGGGGTAATAGGTTGTGCTCAAGAATTTCCCAAAGCAAAAAAGGAAAAGAGCATCTGAGGTTAGAACTGATGCTGCCAGAGGCGTGGCAGCTTGTCAGTTCTTCAGGGCAGCAAGTGTTTGCGAAGTAAAAGATGTAGACCTCTGAACTGTAACAGACCAATGCCCTTATACTCTAATCTACTTTTATGCAGATCATCATCTGATAGGTTTTTTTCTCCTTTCACAGAGGGTCTATCTATTCTTCTACTTTTAAAGCCAGAAGCACCTCTTTGCCAGTTCGTTTGCCCTCTCTAACTAGCAAAAAAGAGCTATTCTTGGTTAGTTGACACCATACCACTGATATGCTACTACAAAGACTACACTGTATCACAGGAAACACAAGAAAAGAAAGCATGTGCACTAAAAAGTATGCATGGGTGTCAGTATTGAGTACAAACACAAGTTTTTTTCTTTTGTCTTCTCTATAAATTTTAATAGTTATCAATGCTCTTTGGTTTTAATACCTACCAAGAAAGTTACAGTTCATTTCTCATATGTTCCCAGAGGAGATTCAAGTCTTTGCTTAATTTGATGGAGAATGCTACAGCAAATACAGCCGAGAATGAAGCTGGCAGCATTCGACACCTCAGTTGGTGGGAAAACAATTACCTGTTCTTCCACTCCTCACCTTGAGGCGAGAAGCAACCTCTTTAAGTACTCTAGATTACCACTCAACTTTTAAAATAGTAACATCTCTGTGATGAATAGCAGATTCTTTCCTTTTGGTCCTTAGTGTTTTGATTTGATTGTTTCCCAGATCATATAAAATCTTGGGTTTATAATAAACAACTATGTGTATTGCACATATATTACATGGTATGCCTATTTTCATTGTGAAAATCTTATAAATCTTAAGGGATACCTGATTTATCTAATTTATTGTAAGGACAATGCTTCAAAAAATTGTAATGTATATTTTTTATGTACAGATATGTAAGAATTACATTATTTTTTCCCCTCCTGTTTCCAAATGCTCTGAGGTCTTAACAATCTTCCTTATATTTATAAACTTCTTGCCATTATACTTCAATTCAGGGTCACTTTCAGATTCTGAAGCTCTTGAACTGTTATCACTTCATTGACATATATATTAAGGATTTCCCACAGTTGCCTAACCTAAAGTGTCTAGGGCCCTTTGACATGCCTTATTTTATCTGAGATATTGGCATGATCCCGGTCGATGCGATGCAAGATCTATGAGAGATTCATGCCCTTCTGGGCTCACAGCTAGAGGACAGGCACCTCAAATGGCACAGACAGCTATGTTAGGGCAAAAAAAAACAGACATGAAGGATGACATTCAACTCTCATCTAAAGATACTTACATTTATTTGTTTGCATGCCCCGGCTCCCACTATCATCAGCAGGGATGTAAATTTTAATTCATTTGCCTGAAAGTAAGTATCCAGCACCATTTGATATTCTCTGGGGCATCCTGCCTGCCCTTCAGCTGCTACTTCAGATGTGACATGTGATGTCGCATATCTGCCAGCCCTGGAAAAATGTCCCAGAATGCCCGCAGTGGCTCAGGTAGCACTAAGCACCTATGTGCAGGAACCAGACGGTGCCCTTGGCCAATTCAGTCAGGGCCTTGAGAGCTGATCCATGATCTTTGTTCACTTAAGCAGTGTCTACTTCCTTCTGAGATGTCAAGCATGGACGTTGACTTGAGACCAATAAATAGGTTGTTAGACTCCATTGTCTGTATTTACTAGACCTCCAGTGACTATGATAGGAATTTAGACACTTGGCTCACTTCTAAGCACCTATACAGTATACAAGTAAATGTAACCATTCTACTTTCAAACTGAGTCTCATCCAAAGAATATTCTTCCCTAAGCATAAGTTTCTAATGACCTTGTATGTACAGCACCATGCATCGTGAATGACATTAAGCACCTATGTGCAACCGTATCCTTCTCCAAGAGTGTGATCTAGCTTTGGTGTCGATTCAAGTTGACACCAAAGTTGTCAATTCAAGCTTTGGTTGTCAATTCAAGTGCCTAAACACAGACATGTAGTGTTACTTGGGATGTTCTAGGATACTAAAGACATGAGGATGGGATATATCAAGGCCTGTGCTTTTCTGAAGTGACAGCTGGAGGTCAAAACCAGTACCCCATGGCATTTCAAAAGGCACTATACGAAGGCACTTTAAGTAAGCCATCTACAATTTCTTTTTCAGCGTGATCACAGAAGTGCCCCCTAAATCATACATGGCTAAATGCTGAGAAGCCAAAGGTTCCAAACCAAAGAGAGAAAGTCCATAGAGAAGACTAGCAGAGAAATTTATATTTTCTCTATCTATCTGGTACTTTCAGACAAAACTACTTTAAGAATATAAGCTCATTTTATTAAAACACAAAACCTCAAAATACAGAACCTCAAAAATCCCCATTTATTATAAATTAATTGATCTACAATCACTGTTTATCCATTCTGAATGAAATGTTAGGACCTCAATGTACACATCTATTGAGATTAAATCTACAGTTGGACGAGCTCTCTCCAACTATCACCCTGCTGATTTCTTAACTTGTATCACTTCACACAGATGCATTTTTTTCAGACACTCTAAAATTACTTCTTTCAGAAAACACGGGTTAATTAATTTTCTTGCATGCCCTAGCTGAGCTGCAGTGATACACCTAGTAGGCAAGGAACCTATTCAAAGTTCTGTACAACAATTTATAAGTACTACTTTTAAGCTGCTTTAAAGAATTAAGGCAAGGCAGCACTAACTATAGTGAAGAATTTTGTTAGTAATAGAAGTTAATCTATTAAAAAAAATAAAAATAACCCCACCAGTTAAAACTAAAGTTTGCAATACACTCACTTGACATCACCATAACCTCTTACTGATAGAATAATTTCTCCCTTGGTTATGCATTTGACTGGCCCCCTACATTGTAACCTTCTAAGAAGTTAAAGGGTCTGCATAATGGGCACTTCTTGATTTCTTATCCCATTTCACCCCATTTTGAAGACAAATCACCCAACCAAGAGTGTCAAATGTAGCAGAAGCACTAGCTCCCTCCATTCCCAGAGGCTTCAAGAACTCTCTCAATTTCATGCTTCCTTGCACAACTTTATTTACACTAAAACCATTCTGCTATGTGCTTTAGAGCAAATACTTGGTCTTGATCTCCCAGCAAATCTTGGCTATATTATCTGAACACTCTGTGAAGCCTTGAGTCTGTACTATAGATGTGGTTGACGTATCAGGTGAAATACAAGTGAACTGCATAATGGAAGTTAATGTCCCGTCAAAATGGGGTCAACAGGATACAATCAAACATGTGTATATCATTTACTCATAGTGTGCAAGCTTTTCTTCAAAATAGTATTTAGATTCAAAGTAGATGCTGTAACAGAGATATTTGATATACATTGGTGGGGTGCCACTAATTATCTTTTTGAAAGTCAAGTTGGTGTCTCAGAGATATTCTTCCAACAACTGTTCAGATTAATAATTTAATTTTAAAATCTATAATACTTGCAGTTTCTCAGCAACATTTCCATGAATAAACACAGCTACAAATATAACCCTAAATACTATTGAGGTTGCATTTGACAAGCTTAATTACATGAGCTTTTTAAAAAATTACTTTTATACCGTTTCATTGTCTCTGTAAATTATCAACTCAAACTCGAGCTTTTAGCATAGTGTCTCCATAAAAAACCTTCACGCATGTATGTGAAGAAATAGATTTTCTTCTTGAAAGATACTCTCTTTAACACTCAAAGCTTTAAAAATTCAGTAAACACTGCTGAATACCTATCTTTTATGCTGAATATAAAGTCTCTCTTCAAAGCTCTTATTTAAATATGTTAACTACTTAGACACTTTTCTAATGCAAATTGGCACGAATTGAAAGGCACACTGAAAAGCATTTTTGCTGCATGCCATTCAAAGTTAAATGTACCTGTTTTGTACTTCTGTAGAAGTACATTTATTTCTTACTTCCCTGGAACTTTTCTCACAAGAATTTAAATCACAAGATGAAAGAGAATACATGTATTTCACAGAGTGATGGAAGGGATATGGTTCAGTTTCTGACTTTGCATGTTCTGGCCCAGTAACAGCTATTTCATTCAAATTAAATGGACAAAAATCTCAGCTATATAGAAAACAACAGTACAAAAAGACAATTGTATTACAAAATAGTGCTAAGCAATTTTCATTGCTATCCATACAACTGCATTTTCCTAAGTTGCTTGTCTAAATTGAAAATGCTGATGAAACTCACTTGGTCTTCTAAGAACTGAAAGATCATCAGATGATTGCACACTCCCATCTATGTAGATCTATATTTGGAATTTTGTGTCTCTTACAGCAAATTTTTTTTTTATTTTCACAATCACAGAATGTTTTTATAAATAAGTAGCAAAAAGTTTTACTTGTGGAGATAATATTTTACATTTAAAGTTATCTCACTAAATACCTTCCAGTTCCTTGCCTGGATGTGGGAATTTTATTCTAAATCAGGAGCCTACAGTCGGCAAAGACTTCTTACAAAGTCTTTTGAAAATTCTTCAGAAATTTTACTGCTTTTTCTCAAATGAAGTAAGAGGCTGCTTCAGTGATGTCAGACAGAAGGTTTTCACATAGATTTATTACTGTATTAGAAAATAAATCACACATTTACCTACTTTACATTATTTACAATAATATTCTCACAACAGGTTCACAAAGTATTTAAAGTGAACCTACTTTTATACTTACCATTCTGTGATTACAAGAGTGTTTCATTTGTGGGAGGGAGGGGTTCCCCTTTATTCAGCTGTCTTCTGCTTCATTACTATTTTAGTATACAATGTATGAACATTACTCTCCCCAAATTAAGAAACAATAGCAGAGACAGGACTAGTTAAAGTCAACAGATGTTCTGCAGACTGCCCTAAAGCCCTAGTTGATAGTAAAAATGGAGTTACCTCAGTATTCTTCCCAATTATTCTTCAGTTCTTAGACAGTTGCACAAATCACCAACACCAAAGCACCATGAACTTTATTGAATCTTATGTGGTTTTTTTTCACAAGACCAGAGAATGGTTGAGGCTGGAAGGGATCTCTGGAGGTCAATTGGTCCAGCCCCCCCTGCTCAAAAACAGTCACCTAGAGCAGGTTGTCCAGGACTGTGTCCAGACAGCTTTTGAATATCTCCAAGGATGAAGACTCCACAACTTCTCTGGGGAACCTGTGTCGGTGCTTGGTCACCCTCACAATGAAAAGAAGTGTTTCCTGATGTTGAGAGGGAATCTCCTGTGTTTCAGTTTGTGCCCATGGACTGTTGCTGAGAAGAGCCTGGTTCCATCCTCTTTGCAGCATCCCTTTGGGTATTTATACATGTGTAAGATCCTCCCACTTTGCCCTCCGCTGAGCCTTGTCTACTCCAGGCCAAATAGTCCTAGCTCTCTCAGCTTCTCCCCACATCTCTAATGCTCCAGTCCTTTAAACGTTTTAATGACTTTTCACTGGACTTGTNAAAAGAAGTGTTTCCTGATGTTGAGAGGGAATCTCCTGTGTTTCAGTTTGTGCCCATGGACTGTTGCTGAGAAGAGCCTGGTTCCATCCTCTTTGCAGCATCCCTTTGGGTATTTATACATGTGTAAGATCCTCCCACTTTGCCCTCCGCTGAGCCTTGTCTACTCCAGGCCAAATAGTCCTAGCTCTCTCAGCTTCTCCCCACATCTCTAATGCTCCAGTCCTTTAAACGTTTTAATGACTTTTCACTGGACTTGTTCCAGTATGCCCATGTCTTATACTTCAAGGTGCTTTTCTGCAAAGCTGTTTTCCAGGCAGTCGGTGCCCGGGGTTGTTCCTCCCCAGGTGCAGGACTTTGCACTCCCATTTGTTGAACTACATCAGGTTCCTGTTTTCCTTTATTCTTCTTAAAACAAACTACATTGGGATAACACTCTGGAGAAATACAACCAAAAGGTCAAAACTATCTGAAAGCTTAAACTTCTTGAAGTTTGAAGTACTGTGGCCCTTTGAAAGAGATTAAGGGATTTTACTTTGTAAACTTTGTATGTTTGTGAAATTTATTTCTTCTATATTAAATCCATGCTTTCCTCCTACTCTTATCCAAAAGTGAGACTGTTCAAATGTGAGCCTAAATAATGAAAAACTTGAGTTAAGTAATGGGAAAAGAACCAAAATCCAGTATCTGAAATAGAGCGTGTCTTTTCTTTTTTCATTTTGTCTTAAACCATTTTTTTCTAAGAAAAAAACTTTTCTCTACCGACTCCTGTGGTATTTTTAAAAGTTACTCCATACAGCTTAATTTTGTTTTACTTAGAATTTTTCAATTTTCTTTTTTACTTTTTGTATGAAGCCATGTGATCATCATGTTATTGTGTCACATAGGGCCACATGACAGCAAGAAACAAAGACATATTCATCATGTAAAAGAGTCGCATCCAGTTTTATGAAGGAGAGAGAAGCCAAACTACAAATCTTCATTATTTAAGTAAGTTACACGTAGGGCAAAATTGTCATATTCTTTCAAATCTTCCTTAAAACAATCTAACCCCATGCTCTGACTTCACCACCTTGATCTAGTAAAGACTAACTCCAAAAACAGACCCCTCTGTCTCTGAAAGCATTTTTTCCAACATCTGCTCTTAGTTCTCTTAGCAAGCAGACTTGACAGAAGATTTAGGAAAATCTGCGAGCAAATCCTTCCAAGCAAAGCCAGGAGCAGGAAAGAAGAATTGCCCAGTATCAGCTGTGGCCTTCTGCTCGTACAGAGCTGAGATGCTAAGATCTCCTCACAACATTCCTTCCACCACCTCTTTCTTGAGGAAGATGAGTGCTGATGGCCATAAGAACCAGAGAAGCAGAGGAAGGGGGAGCATAATCCCAGGGAAAAGAGGCACAGTTACACATGTACACATACTGGGTGTGGGAGTGTAACATTTTAAATTGTGTTACTATTGGGACATTTTTCTATGATTGTGTTCTTTTCTGTACTTAGATCTGGACTAACAATTATTATTTGATTAGACTGGTAAGATTTGTACTGGACTCACAATATGTTTTTGCCTTTTTGTAAAAGGTGTATTCCTTCTTTGACCATAAGAAAATTTTGCATGCAAAACTGCATGTGTTTAAAGGTAATAACAGCCCTGAGCTGCCATTCTGCGAAAGGCTGTAAATTCACTTTTAAAGAATAATGATGTTGTTCACATAGGATTTGGGGTAGACAGGGTATCCTTCCATAAGTTTTTTTCAAACACCCACTAAGACGTTGCCCTACCAAAACAAACTGAAAACAGATCCTTAACTATGATCTTTATTGGAAAAGGTGATTACCTTCAATTATTTTTATAACTGCAAAGTATTCCTAATTGTATATTCCAAAGATGAATTTATATTACATTATTTCAACACCCACATTAATTTCCATATAAATAGTTAGATATCCTTATATTTGGCACTACTATTTTTGCTATTAAAATTATACTTCACTGTTTTATATCTTTCTTTCCAGCCAGGGTTTCTGATGGTTTATTTATCTGCAAATGAGAAATCGTATCAAATGAACCATATATGATCGGACAAATTGACTATACAATTACTGTTATTCTCTTGCTTTAAACCTCTTTGTCCTATAATTTTCTGCACCAACTTATTCTGGTGCTCATCTATGTTCTGTTTCAACTTTGGAAATATTTTACACGCAACAACAACACTAATTTTAACTTTCTTTTCTTTACCAGAAACTTGGAATTTCCTTCACAATATCTTATTGTCCAAATATCTGGAAAATTGACTTTGGGATTCAATACCTGAGATATTTGAAACATTGACCCATCAGCAAACCAGTTCAGCATTCACTTACTTGATATCCCTGTCTAAAAGTGGCAAAATACAAACACTGGATTCAGCTTTCTTTTGTGAAAATTATAATGTTCACCCAAACCAAAACATTTTGTGAATTTCAGGCAATGTAACTGAGTTGACTCAGAAAGAAAAAAAAAATCAAATAAAGTGGGATATTTTTTTAAGTTGAGATTACTTTGTGCTTTGTAATTTCTCTAAAATGCTATTTGTAACATTTTACAATGCCCAAATTGTCTACAAAACGTTTTATTTTAATCGAATTTTTCATTATGAAGCTACCAATTCTCAGATTTATTAAAAATTGGCAGAAAACATACTGTGTATTCAACTGATACATCCTCCCTTCACCTATTCTGATTTGTCTAATCAACTTTCAAATAAAAGGAAAACTATAAACTTCATTACAATAGGACAGAAAAGGACCAGAATTATATCTTTCCTCTTTAAGGAATGCACTCAAGCAGTACTTTAACTTTAATCACCTTTCTATATCTCACTGATTCCAGTGAGATAAAAGTGCATGCTTAAGAAATAAACACAGATGCATTCAATCCTAGATCTTTTTGTCCCTGTGCAAACCAAAACATCTTTAAGCATCCTCATTTTCCCAGCTCTGAAGGCTATCTGTATGTCTATATAAAATAATCTACATCTGTGTATTAAAAACAAAAAAGAAAAAAAAAGAATTATCATAATATCATCACTATCATGATAATATTAAAAAATATTTCCACTATGGTAATGTATGAAATTTCTATTAATTTCCATTCCACTCTTTATGGAGTGGAAGAATACCCTCTTCCAGCGATGAAAGAAAGAAAAGACCATCAAAACATTAAAGAAGGAGGCCAGAAAAATATTTTAATAAATGCTTTCATCAGATTCTGAAAATATTCTGATTTTCAGTATGAAAGTTATTTAATACACTCATTTATTATAATTTCATAGCCAGTGGGTTACTTTTGGGAAAACTTTTAATTTGGCAGTGTTTTTAATCTGCTTATATGCAGGTAATACACAGGCAAGTTTATAAAAAATGAACAGATAATATATTAGTGCTTGCTATTCCTAGCAAGAATGTAATCCTATATGTTGGCATTTGGTGCAATCTTCCCAGACCTTTCTTTCAACAGACAAAGCAGAGTCCTCCCCTGTCTAGAAAAAATATCTGTAGAGATATTTCATGAATAGTTAGAAGGATGTGGGTTATGTGAAACATGAGTTACATGTTGAGAATATTGTTTCTGACATAGATGTGTGTGCATTTGTATGCCACAGAAATATTTCCATTTTCTTCTTTGTCACTGTTTCTCACTGTGATGTTTCTTGGTTTTAAAACATACATAGTATTCTTCAGAAAAAAAAGAAAAAAAAATATTCATTCCTGCAACTATTTTCACTAACCACAATTAATTTATTGATGTCTTGTAAAATTAGGATTTCTAGACACAATTTGTCAATTTCAATTTTAGGCTGGACACAATTCTGGTGACTTCACTAGGACTGCACTTACTTATGAAGGAGTTAGCATATGGAGGAATATTTACCTGTGGAGGACTTACTTGCCCAAACTCAGCATTATTTCAGGCATTGTGGTATTCTTCCTGGCCTCCAGCTACCTCCCCAGAAGGATGCGGGTCTTCTGGAGACCCTGTGCTCAGTTCTGTAATCCTCAGCCCAGGCAGTCTGCTTACTGTGAGACAAGTTGGTTTGACTCAGTCTGATGGAGCAAATTGTTATGAAGGTGTGAGAAAGTCCATTAGCTACATCATGCAATATGAGGAAAGCAAAAACAGAGACAGCTGAGCAATTGCTCAGCAGTTGGTTAGCAGATCAAGGATTCACGAAGAACACTGACACAGGAAGGTATAAAACCCAAAGGAAAAAAGCAGAAATGGAAACCCAGAAATACTGAGCATCAGCTTGTTCCTCACCTGACTGTTGAGTGGTCACCCAGCTGAGATGTTTTGGGTATCTCAATGCACTTTCATATTAATGCTTAGCCTCATAGCTCATTAGTCCCAGTTACCTGTTGTGTGTATTAGTGAGCAAATAGCTGCTTTGCATTTGTAAGCTGTGTCTGTTGTTCTTTGCTGAGTCTCTCTGTGCACAATAGAATATTCCCACAGAAGAAGAAATGATGCCTGGACATAGTGTCTGGAGCACCTTGAGATGTCTCAAAATATTATGCCTGGCTTCCAGCTGCTTTGCCAGAATGCTGTGTATCTCCAGCATATCTGGGATTTGTCTGCCAGTCCCATGATGATGTGGCAGAAAATCCAGGGAATTTCAAATGGCCCAAATGGACAACTGATCTTGCCCAGCCTAGCTGTAGTTTACCTGCATAACATGGAGGGAAAAACATCTAATTAATGCTCCTACAGTGAAATTTCCTTTGAAAGATCCTACTTTCCTTGTCAACTACGTTGAATTTTAGGGAACAAAAGTCCTGCATTAAGTTCCTACATTAGGTCACCAAATGCATCTCTTGGTGCCCACTCCAGGCATTAGTTTCAGACACTCAAAGTCTAAATATAGATCCCTCAACAGCAAGTGTTTAGTATAGTGTCTCATTGAAAACATCACAACATACCTGAAACATCTTCCGGAAATGGGAAAGCCTCCTATTATATTGACTGAAGATCTGTGAAGCTGATGGGTCTCAATTTAATTGCTGAAAAGCAGCTGCTAAAATCTAATGCCATTGAGATAACCGAGGATGCATCTTGGATCATACAGGCAATCTCACAGAATTTGACATAAGCAACTAGATAATTGTTTAACGTTTGTATGTGTGCTTAGATAACTATGTTCAAGCAAATAAATGAGTGGATCTGGAGAGCTACTCAGTTTATCCTACTGGATACCTGAAGAAATGCCAGCATCCACTGATGATTTTGGCTAGATTGCAAGCACTCAGTTCAACTTTTTTATCATGGGCATCTAGTGTCATTTGAAATGCATTACTGTAATCTCCCCGGCCTCGAATTGTCACACCAGAAGAATGTGGGTCTCCAAAATGTCCTGTGTCATATATTTCTATTGCAATTAATGGACAAATTCTTGTCGATTGCGACAACCCCGGATCAGAGTTCTCATGAAAAAGACCGACATAAAACAAAGCAGACTCATCAATGACTCTAACAAGTCTTGTGTCATACCTGCTACTCTGGTAGATACATTTTGGGTATTCTGGGTTTTCTCCAGTGAAACCAGACACTGATGCTTACATAACTGACTTGTGCCTCCTTTGACGTTAACAGAAGCCAGCTAGATAGGTAAAGCACTACTGGTTGTGTTATTGAATAAGATGTGTTTTAACAACTAACATAGTTTCCTCAAACTGCATGATAAAAAGTGTTTTTTATCAAAAAATCCCCAAATCCCAACCTACCATACTTCTTTGCTGGCCCAGTTGAGCAAGAAACTAACATTGCACATTCCTAGATATATTGCCTTTTGCATGCTTTCCAGAAGAATGTTGGCACCACTTCTTTGCAAATTAGTCTCTAAACAAAGTACAGCCTACACTTGCCTCATGGCAAACAAAACTTCTGAGAGTAGGGAGAAGTTTAGTACAGTCCATCTTTGAGCTTACAATCACAACATCAGCAACTGGAAAAAGGAGATTCCCTCACACTCTAAAGAGAGCCAAGACTTATACTTGGTTATGAAACTGGACAATTTTGTTTTACATGAATTATTCTGCTCTGTCTCCCCTAATTCCCATAGCCTTGTACACATTTCTACTGTATTTCTGCAGTAGAAACTACATACTTAAAATTAATCTTGATGACATCATGTGGAGCTAGTTAGTCAGAACATTTAAGGAGGATAAAGCACTTTAGCCTTAAGGACTCTTAAAATGAGAATCATTTATTCTCTGTTGTCTTCCATGAAATGGATTCTTGCTGTTACTAATGTAAAAACCTGCTGCTAAATGTTTTGACTGTACATATTAGCCAGCTGGTGGTTCAGTTCTTACTATTGAGTTGCCCAGAACTGAAATAATTAATTTAGCTAAGAAAAGTATATTGTGTTGTACCTTTCGGATTTGTGACTGTAATCTGTAATCACCAGGGAATTTATTTGGATTTGCAATAATACTGGAGTTGGTAATTTATAACAGGGGAAGGGGAGCTCCCTAAGTAGAGCTTATGAAGCTTGGAATTTTTCAAGAATAAGTTGCCAAACTTTTTATAACATGGATGCTGTTAGCAGCTTACAATTGGCTAAAATATTAATCTGTGTTATCCCAATAACCTGAAAGCAAAACCTGTGGATTTGAAAGGTACCTTTCTAAGCATAGATATCCTTAATATTGTATCTTCATACCTGCATAGCAAGAAATAAATCAAAGCTCACTGCAGTCTGTGGAAAGGCTCCCATTGACTGTAAAAGTATTGGACTCAAATTTTCAACAAAAAGACTACTTAAACCCAAAGACATCCATTAATGCCAATTTATGTGATTTTTCACTGCAGATTTGCTGTTTCTGTTAATTTCTGCTCACTTCTTGTGTTACAATAGGCTTCTAGGAAATGTAATAGGCCAAGACTACCCGATACTTGAAAATTGTTGTTAGGCAAATAGTGCTATTCAAATATATTCGTTCACTATTTGACCCAAACGCTGATTTAGATTTTTAAAAGGAAGAAAAGACAAGGAAAGGAAAAAAATAAAAAGGAAGGAACCATTTGACACTGCAGTTCTCCAAAAGATTGCTAGTAAGAAGATGAACATTTGTCATACAATATTCACCATATTAGGCATTGTGTTTGTCTAACTTTATTTTTGGGGTTTTGTAAAACTTCCCTCATGGTCCAATGAGACATTTATTCATCTTTCTTCGACGAAGAATCTCTAGAGAATGGACCTAGGTATAACAATGGGTATTCTCAGATATCTAATGCTGATCCTCCTACCTGTGAAGAATGTGGAAGAACTGAAGGATGCTCTCAGACTGTAAGGCTCTCAAAGCCACCTATTGAAGGCTCTGTTTCCTAAATAAAATGTGTCTCTACTTGCAGGAATGGGTGGTTGTCCTGGTGATTTATTGATTTTACATTAAAAGGATTTGCATTAATCAAGGTTGGTGTATGACAGATTCCAGGACTGCAGATAAATGAAGAGTTTAAGAGAATGGAACATCATATGTCACTGCAAATAGAGAAAGTGAGAAAGCTGTAATGGCATCAAGACTAATCCCTCTGAAAGGCAGCTGGTTTTAGTTATTGTTATTTTACAACAGTGATGAATTTTATAATTGTGTATTGCTACAGTTTGTGTTTTAATGGCACTTTTCTATTTTTTAAATTCAGTGCTAGTCTGTTAATGCACAGTTATTCACAGATGTTTAATTACTGTTTACAGACGTAAAATATCACATTTTAGTGACTTGATTCTCAGTAGTGATCAAAAAGTGTGTTTTTTGAATTGCTAAAACCAGGAAAAAGGTATTGGCAATACTTAGCAGTCTCTTTCAGCCCAGGTGTGTCATGAGCTTAATAAAGTTACTAAATACTACCCCATTTTATAAATGGCAAATAGAAACTGACAGGTATAATCGTGAACATCACACTGAATGTGTATCTTTACTAAGAACAGAATCATAAAAACATTCGCGTTGGAAAAGACCTTTAAGATCATCAAGTCCAACCATCACTACCAAGTTCACCACTAAATCATGTCCCTCAGCACCACATCTACACGTCTTTTACATACCTCCCAGCCTGTTCCAATGTTTGATAACCGTTTTGGTGAAGAAATTTTTCCTAATATCCAATCTAAACCTCCCCTGGCACTACTTGAGGACATTTCCTTTTGTCCTATCGCTTATTACTTGGGAGAAGAGACCGACGCCCACCTCGCTACAACCTCCTTTCAGGTAGTTGTAGAGAGCAATAAGGTCTCCCCTCAGCCTCCTTTTCTCGAGGCTAAACAAACCCAGTTTTCTCATCTGCTCCTCATAAGATTTGTGCTCAAGACTCCTCACCAGCTTCATTGCTTTTCTTTGGATGCAGGAAGACAGAATCCTGAAACCAGAACCTTACTTCAATTTTAATATTCCAGAAAGTATTATTGAATCAGATTTTTTTATGGCAAAAGGAAATAACAAAGAGAGTGGGGCACTACTATTTTATTGCTCTTGAGCGAATCCTCTTCCAGATTCAACAAGTGGAACAGTTCTTTCTTTCAATAAAAATGTAAGAGAAAAAACACAAAACAAACCAACAAACAAAAAAGGTTTGTCTAGGTCAATGTATTGTCTCCAACAGCAAGTATACCATAGCAGATGTCTGGAACAGGGAAAGTATGTAGTAATACTTAATTGGAGGGAAATTGGGATTAAGACAAGGAGAGTCCTTGAACCATACTGGCAGCCACAGCAATAGTAATTTCCTTGATAAATATCTTATGTGAGAAGGACAGTGAAAGTTCTTGCTTTTTTTTACAAACACAAACAAGAAGCAAACTAAAGAGTTACAGACTTATGCCCTATCTGTCACAATTCACTTTTCATAAATAAAACTGTCTTGGGTAGCATTGCTTTCAGACTCATTCAAAAATGTTATATTAAAAGCTATATATAGAGAAGCTGAAGTATAGTTTGTTTAAGTGTTTATTCATTTTACCCAATAACAGCATTTTGATGCTGAATGAAGTTAGAGATACCCTTGCATTCATTTTTCAAAATTTACATTTAAATAAAATATACTGTTTTACACTTCATTCAGTATTAAGAAGTGTATATAACAATATTATCCTTGCACAAGAAAATGGAATTTTCCTGTGATGGTGTTGAAGGATTTCCATTTATATGCAGATTCTGACTTTTACCTCAGTGAAAATGCATTCTTTGAAATAAGAGCAGGAAAATAAACATTGCTTTAAAAAAAAAAAAGTCTCAGGAAGAAAAAACATTAGCTCTAATCAAGCATGAATTAGTTTCCTACTGATGAGCAACCCAACCTTCTCAGAGGATTTCTTTTATTGTTATTTTTTAACTGATATGCAAAAAAGCCTCAAAACATCCCAATTGTCGTCTTCTCATTCCTACCTCTCTGTCTCATCACTATTGCTTATTCCTCTAAGCCATATATCCTCCTGACCTCTAAGGTTTGTGACTTTGAGATCATACTTTACTCTCTCCATATTTTAAAATGGTATCTAATTTTTCCCTCTCCATCCTCCACAATATAGCAGGAGGTAAAATGTCCCTGGCTGCCCCAGCTCTTAACCGTAGCCTAGACAACTCCACCTTTGATTCACTGTAGCATCCTCGTCACCTGACTCCTTGGTATTCACATAAGTAGACATCAGCTGAAACTATCACATCCTTCACGCTCACCAATTCAAAATATAAACATCAATCAATTTCTACGGTGCTGTGTCTGCCATGCACTGGTAAAGCGACCTGACACACCTAACTGCTCCATGGACAACTCACAAACTCTTTCTACTGTGTTTGGAGCTGCTGTGTCTTTTCTTTTCTCATTTGATCATAGAAACTATGCCTTTTCCGTTTCTGTTAAAGAAAACCATCGTTCCTAGGTTTCCAGTCCTTATCTCCATGTCTTACCCTTATTCTGCACTTGAAAAAGCTGATGGCTCACTTCAGTTATCCACATAAAAGGGTCTGGTACCATTTGAGGTGGTTTAGGGTACACAAGATGTCCTCACAGAGCTAAAAAGGCTGGCATACCACTTCTGGATCAACAATGCCCTTTTGAAGGGGCAGCAGAAGGCCCGACAGGACATCTGGGGGCATTTCATAGGGCATTAGGTGTATTTAGGATGAAATGTTGCTCACAAGCAGGCATTCAGCATGTGAATCAGTTGTTGAAACACAAGGGTGTGCTATTATTTTGAACACTGGGAGATGGGTCCTTCTGGTGCCCAGCTGCCCCTCCAGGTCTCACACACACACTGAATCATAGAATCATAGAATCATAGAATTGTCAGGGTTGGAAGGGACCTTAAAGATCATCTAGTTCCAACCCCACTGCCATGGGCAGGGACATCTCCCACTAGATCAGGTTGCTCAGAGCCCCGTCCAGCCTGGCCTTATAAACTTCTAGGGATGGGGCATCCACCACCTCTCTGGGCAACCTGTTCCAGTGTCTCACCTCCCCCATGGTGAAGAACTTCTTCCTAACGT
>VWZL01002968.1:10970-91210 GCA_013396915.1 Stercorarius parasiticus | reverse complement strand
GTCAAAGGCTTTGCTCAGGTCCAGGTAAATGACGTCAGTTGCTCTCCCCTTCTCTATTGATGTTGTGACCTTCTCATCGAAGGCCACTAGGTTTGTCAGGCAGGATTTGCCCTTGGTGAAGCTGTGTTGATTGTACCCAATCACCTCTTCATTATTCTTCTGCCTCAGCAGTGCCTCCAGGAGGATCTGCTCCATAATCTTACCAGGCACGGAGGTGAGACTGACTGGCCTATAGTTCCCTGGTTCCTCCTTGTCCTTTTTGAAAATGGGGATTATGTTTCCCCTTTTCCAGTCAGTGGGGACTTCACCAGACTGCCATGACTTTTGGAATATAATAGAGAGTGGTTTAGCAACCTCGTCCACCAGTTCCTTCAGTACCCGTGGGTGTATCCCATCAGGTCCCATGGACCTGTTCACTTTCAGGTTCATCAGATGGTCACAAACCTGATCTTCACTTATGATGGGCAGTTCTGTCCAACTCCTGCCCTTGTCTACTGTGACTCCGGGAGTGTGGCTGGAGCCCTTCCCAGTGAAGACCGAGGAAAAGAATCATATTTGCCAAACCTCTGCATGCGTCTTAGGAACCCTAAAACATCTCAAATTGCAAACATGTCTATTTTCAGGTGAGTCAGTCCCCCACCTTGTAATTTGGTGTGTGCAATCTGTAGGTGAAATACCACCCTGAGAGTCTGAAAGAACAAAAGCTAACCACAGACACATTTTTGTCAACAAAATAGTTTAAACAGATTTGATTAACTTTGATAACCACTTAGAATAACACAAAACAGTAGATAACACGAAAATGTTATTACAATGTATAGTTCCTAAATCCACATTTTCATAAAAAAACCCAAGAATTTTGGGTTAAGGCCAAATAACTTACATTTCCAATGTATTAATAAAAATTTTTAGAAAAAAAAAAAGAAGGATTTTTGAGGCTCAAATGAGTTAAAATAACATACGCTTGTTTTCAATTTTATTATGACAAAACCTCATTATTTTGGAGAAGAGAGGTAATCAATAAACTCCTCTAACCCCATAATCACAAAGGAATAAGTGGTGAATATAATCATAGGTAAACATATTATCTCTGCCCTTAAGCAAATTTCACTCCCTTATAAATTTAATTCATTCTTCATCAGCGTATCATTCTTCTCAAAGGCGAACAATCACGTGTGATGCCATAATGAGCCATGTAAAGCAGACTAAGACTGACTGTTGTGAGATGCTACTGAGATATGTTCACAGCAAAGTCTAATCTATCTAATAGCAGATGTTTGGCCTGCAAGTACATATTTTTGAAAAGACCAGACTCTTCTTTACCCATGGTGAGTATGCTGGAAAAGCATTTTGGCTGAAGGCAGAACAGCAACAATATAGTGATTTTTTTTTAATTACATTTTTATATATCAAAAAGAAAAAAGTGAGGGCCGAGAGACCAGGGCCAACACTTTTCATTCTGCTTTTCAAGGGGAAAGAGACAAAAGTACCATTTTCAAAAATATGCTAAAACCTCCATTTGCATGTGCTGCAAAGGAACACCTGACTGTGGTTAAGCAATAACTTCTAGTGAAACTACCTACAACAGTCTATAATAGTGAGAAAGGGAAGGGAAAATGGGCTTCAAACTGAGGTGCTAGTCATATAAAGCACCTCAGCTATTTAAGACGTGGTAAGGAACCCACATCTCAGTTAACTCAAGTTGTGACGTCTTTGTTATAAATACTGACTTATCGCTTTGCCTATTATAAAATACTCATTTATTACTTTGTCTACTGTAGTGTGAACTTTGAAATGTTCAGTGTCTGTTCTGGAGCACAAAGCTTGTGCAGCATTGTCCTGCTGTTACATGCAGACCACCCTTACAATGAACGAGGAAGCCCTCCTAGACAGAGCGGGCTGAAGAAACCACAATAATAATGTTTAAACTCTGCAATGCTTCCCACCGCCACTGCTTGGGGGCATCACATTTGACTGAAGCAGAAAAGTTTAAATACCATAAAATAGGCTTTTTCTGTGGATTTTACAGAACCAGTTGTACATGGAAAAAAAAAACAAATCCGAAATTATTAATCTAGGCAACACTACCATGCAGAAGAGAGATGTACATGGATTCATGGATTCATGCATGCATGCTGCAGATAGGGACTCAGTGGAGAGGGATGTTTCTCTGCAGTGAAAATCAAAGACAATATGAATGTAGACACTTCCTGACTATCCAAAAACAAAATACAGTGCTAGCCCAAATATATGATGGCATCTTTGTTCCTGAGAAAGATGCAGTTCAAATACGGCTCATCCAGCATTATGCTAGAGCAGCGTTACAGTATTACATTCTTTCCACTGTCACACTCAAACTTTTTGATCAAGTAACCAAGTGGGAAATAGGGAGTCTTGTGGCAGGATGAGTAACATCAGACCCTTTAGTCCTAATATCTCACTGAGAGAAACAGGAATGGGACATTGAGAAAGATGTCATCTCAGAGGTAAAGTTATTTCCTAAAACTAATGAGAAATTTTCCATTATGGGAGATTGTCTTTTATTTTCCTGGACTTGCAATTTTTCCTGACGGTGTTGCTCACATGAAATTCATAAAAAGTAGAAAAAACCCTGCTTTTATCAGGCTGTTTTGTAAAATGCGGTGTGAAGAGATATAAAAGTTGTGTCTTCACATTTGGCTTTGTTTACACTGCCACTGAAAGTGACTTTAATTTCAGTGATCTAAGACATGCTATAATTTGCATAAACATTCAATAATCTAAAATATACAATAATTGCTCCAAGTTTACCTTTTCAATTCCATACTTTTCAATACAAATTAAAGACAAATGTGTCCATATTTGTGCGATATTATTTAGTAATATACATGTTTATGCTCACATATGCATGCAAATTGCTTGCGCTGTATTTTTTGCTACAAGAAGGATTATCAAAGGATTAAAACATGCCTGTAATAAGAAAGGAGAAAAAAATTTCGTCACTGAATTAATAAAGAAATTTTAGGTCAACCTTTCCTCTTTTAAATCATAGTGTTAATGAAGTCTGGAAGAGTAGGAAACCTGATACCTGACGATCTTACATCTCTAAAACAGATGGCTTCATTATTGTTTGCTATTGGAAAAGCTCATCTTGTAAGAGTCACCAGAGATTTCACAAATATCTGGAAATAAAAAATTTGGAGGTTTGCTGCTATGTCTATAAAATTAGCCTAATATTGATTTTCTGCTGCATTAAAATCTGAAGTGAGCCAAGTTTAAATCTGAGGAGACTGAAAATAGTGCTACAGCATTGGCTACTTTATTGCAAATCAAAATATTCTGATGATATTTCCCATGTATTTGGATTCCTCAATGTCCTCAGTCACACATAAGGAGAACGTAAGCGTCTGAAGTCTTGATGCATTTATTACTATAGTCCAGCTGTGATAAAGACCCATTAAAATCTCATTGGCTGTATATTGCTATACTTAAAACACAGCAGAAGCATTTTGTGCCAGCCAGTAACATTATAATATTTCTCAGATTGGGGAACATTGATGGTGTTCAACATAACAGAGGCCAATAGGTTAACTGGAATGTAAAAGATGGAAAAGAAATAACCAGAAAAAAAGTACTTAATCTATTCTGTTTCTGTCGGGTAATATCTGCATCTGCAAATCAAACAGTGAGGTACCCAGTACTGTGATCCTTGAATCATTTTTGTGAGTGTGAAAAGTGATTTCAGTGCCTGAAATCTGATACTTGCACACACAAGATGCTGCACAAAAAGGAGGGGAGTAATGTCTCCATACGCTGTGTCTGTAAATTAAAAGCTTAAAAATATGGGGAAACGCAAAAGCCAGCACAGATATTTAGGTAGAGGAATTTGAACATAGAAGGAATGACAAGTGGTTAAAACATGAAGAAGGAATAGCTCCTATTACCATGGGATAGTGGCAGCATTGTTCTTTCTGCCTGTGATCACTCTGATTTATTGTGGTGTTATGTTACCTAACTTTAGATACATGTGACATGCATCTGAGAGGCTTAATCTTCATTTCTCGTATAGTCAATAGAGAAAAGGAGCCACATATAAGATGTATTCATCTAACCTATTCTTAGGTAGGAAATATGTTGTGCTCTGAGAGTTCCTATTTCTTTCCACTGACTATCAAGGGAGTTGAGACAATTAGCCTAGATGAAGTCATCCACACACTGGCTGACATCCCCATTCAAAAAAGAGAGTGAGGGAGAGAGGGAGTGAGAGGGAGAGGTATCAAAGATGCAGAGCACAAGGAACAAAGTTAAAAGGAAAAGACCTAGTATCAGAAGGGTGACTAACCTTTAATATTTAAGTCCTATGTAAAGAATGAGAATCATCAGGAACTGGGAACAACAGCAACCAACCAACATAAATATCTCAATTAATAGGAAGTGTTTGAAATGCTAGTGGAAAAAGTATGGCCACATTGACATTGGGACATAATTCAGAACAAAACAAGGTGATGAATAGATTTATCTGCCAAAGGCAGACAGGAAAATACACTGAATAACTATTTTACCAAGCCTGAGGAAAGCATGAAATGTGCACAGAGCACTGAAGCTAGAATACAACAGGAAGGGAAACTTTCCCATCTTTCTTCACAAGGCTAACTCTTCTGGGTCCATAGAGCTCTGCTACATATTTGGTTGAGAATATCCTGCTTTCTTTTTAATATATACACACCATTTGCTGTTGCTCCTATTTAAGATTTTAAAATCTTTAAAACATCTGAAGCTTTTGTTGTACTGGCTACTCCAGATATTGACACCAGACAAACCAGAGAATCTCAGAAATGCTGGTTGTAAGGGATCTTTGAGGTCGTTTAACCCAACCTCCCACTCAAAGCACGGCCAACTCGGGCTTTGTCTAGCCAGACCAGGAAAATCACCATGGATGGAAATCCCACAGCCTCTCTGGGCAACCTGCACTAGGGTTGTGCTGCCTCCTAGGGAATTATATAATTTTTTTTTTTTTACCTGAAGCTTTCAAGCTGCAATTTGTGACCATTGCCCTTTGTTATATCATCTCGCACTTCTGAAGAGAGTTTGGTTCTATTATGTTTGGTACCAGATATCCTTTAAGGAATTATAAGCAGCTACTCCAGCTCCCCTTTTCTTCCTCTTTGTCAGACTAAACAAACCAAATTCTCTCTGGTTTTCTTTATATAACATGTACTATAGGTCCCTGACCATTCTGTAACTCTCTACTTGACCGTCTCCTGTTTCTCCACACCTCTTTTGAAGTGGGAGCCTATAATGCATGGAGGATTCTAGATGTGGCCTCAGTAACACCAAGTAAAGCGGGGTGATAATTTGTCTTCACTGACTGTGCTTCTCCTCATATATTTCAGTATGCATGTTTGTTGCAATAAGGGAAAAAGCAAACGGTTCATATTCAGCCAGGCATCCACATTGACCCCTAGGTCTTTTCAGAAGGGCTAATTCTCAGGCAATTGCTTTACAGTCTGCATGTGGCTTGTAATTCCTAGGTGCAGAGCTTTTGCCTACTCCTCATTGAACTTCATGAGGTTCCTGTTGACTCAGTTCTCAAGTCAATCCAGGTTTGCCTTGATAAGCCTCTGGACCAACGTTCACGTTCCTCACCTCAGACATTTCCCCAAACTTTTTGCCATGTAAAAAGTTTGTTCTGTGTCACCATCGAGGTCACAGATGATGATGCTGGACACGATGGGCCCCAGCACTCATCCCCTAAGGTGCTGGGTACGCTCTCTTCAGCAGCTGCCTGCTGGGCATCTAGCCACTGATCACTGCCCTTTGAGCCTGACAGCTCAGACAATTTTCTACCCACATAGCAGTCAGATTAGGCAACCAGGGGCTCCTCAGCTACCAAATGAGAACACTGTGGGAGACGGTGTCAAAAGCCTTACCAAAGTGAAGGTATATTACCTCCACGACTCTTCTCTGATCTGCAGAGCCAGTCATTTTGTTGGAGAGGCAATCATGTTGTTCAAGCATGATTTGCCCTTGAATGCCTGCTGTGAACACTCGCAGTGCCTGAATGCAGCTGGCCTCACAGTCTTTTAATTTTAACACCTGCAAACCGACAATCTCAGTCCTGCAAGGCTGTTGAACCCCAAGCTGATGTTGAAATGACACAGCCAGCACCTGCTGCACTTCAGGACATCATAGATTTGTATCCATTTTTTCAGAGCGCTGTTTCTAGGGATGGCAATAGACTCTGTAAAATCATACTTGCAAATTAACAAGCAATAATAGAAATATTAAATTCCTAAATACCTCTGCATCTCATTCTTTGGGGGTGTCTTTTATTTCCCAAATCAAGCCTTAAAACTAAATCAAATTAACTTGAAGCTACTGAGTAATAAACAGAGAAAATGTTTTCAGAGTCATTCAGATGTTCTAAGCATTAGTTACGAGACATCAGATTAAAAGCATTTTTTACTGCAATCTTCTGTGAATAAATGATAACATCTATTCACGTTTACAAGGTTGTACAGCTATACACAATACACGTACATCTTAGACAGGTTTCCAGGTCACATAAAGGTATATTCACAGTAATTACTATTTTTGTCAATACCATCACTTCTATTAGGATATTCCACATGCAGCATTTTCAAATACCAGGTTTCATTGTTTCCATTTAAAATAGCGTGTTTTGAAACGGTGGCAGGGCTACCTTATAAGACACGCATTTCTGTCTTTCAGAGGCAAAGACAAACAGATCAGTTACCGAACAGTAAAGGTCAAAGCATAAATCAATCATTTCACTAATAAGCTATCTTCAAGCAATCGCTGTATAAGGAATAGAAGAACATTTCGCTTGGCATTCTCCGCACAGATATTTCAAGAAAAAAGGCTCAAGATGACATCCTGATTCCCATCAGTCCTCTGAGAACAGAGCTTTAAGATGCTGGATTGCTCAGAATGAAGTGTTGTTGCAGGCAGGTGCTGGGCCAGCCAGCAAACTAATTACACGTATCATATGCTGTCAGTTGAAGGAATGGACATCTAAGTGTATTTGTAGTATATGCAAACAAATCTCCTATCATCTTGTCATCTGTTGAAGACATAGAATACACCTCTTTTGACAGCTTTCTGGTTGTTTATATTTTTTCTTCCTAAATACTTCTGACCATAGGAGTATGCTAGGTACACCTGTGCTTTCGCCTCAGGACTCACTTTGGGTCCTGATGAGACGCAATGATTAGTTTCTCCTTTTCTATTGTGTTTTACCTGTACGTATTTTTGTTTGCTTGTTTGTTTGTTTGTTTGTTTTATACCAGTATGCTAACATTCTGGGTATGAAGTCACAACTATTTATATCACAACAAGTAAACAGTGATTGTAGTAGGTAGTTCTACCAGGGAGTGTCCTTATCATTCAAACACCATTATTTAGCAACAGCTGCCACTTTCCACTACCTGCAATACCATAACATGTTCCTGACAGACAAGTAATGTGGGATAGCCAGAGAGGAGGAAGAAAGAGTGAAAGCCAGAAGCTGCCACAAAACGAATTTGCACTTTATCAAATGCATGTGTTTTTAAGCAGTACCCTTCTTACTCTTCTGGAAGTTATGAGCAAAGCTGGCTCTTGGAAATCATCACATGCCAGAAGAAAACAGCATAAAATCTCCCTCCAGCCTAAAAGGCAGCATGTCCTGCCTTTATGAAGAAGACATCTTAAGAAGACGTTTTAAGAGGAGGGATAAGTAGTTATCACTGAGCTGAACAGTTGTTTACTGTTATGTATGACATGAGGATAACTTTAGTTCTCCAGTTCTGTATAGAAATACGGTAAATGTAAAGAATTTGGCAACTGAAACAAAATTTCTAATAGAGAAACTCTATTTGAAATCCTTGCCTGCAGAGCCTATAGTCAGGATGTTCTGCTTAACATCTAAGAAGTGCCACAAAATATGCTGAAGTTTATATTCATAATTTATAGTTAGCTCACTAGAGAATGGTGCCTTGGTGCCTTGGACAGAATTTACTGGCTAAAATCAAGACCCCAACCAGGCTTAATATTTATTTGTTCTTCATTTTGTAGACAATTTGAGGAAATCAAGGATGAGTAGCTATTTAATGTTTCAGAGATATACTAGGCACCTTAATACCCAGTGAGACACAGAAAATGGAGTGGTCAATGCAGCAATGGTACCCATATAAACAATTTTAGTGTCAGCCAAACTTAACCATTTTTATGAACACTGAATCTAACAAGGATGCAATTTGGTAACAGATCTGAAGAAAAAGGCTTGCTTTGATTGATAAATAACTGAGGTTCAATGATCACTCTAGCTGTGAGGAACTGGCATGAAGTTGCACCGTAGAAATTCGATACAATGTGAGCACTGTTGTTTTGAAAGATCAATGATGAGAGGAGGTTATGGCAGAATTTCAGCAGTTTAATTAGTTACGTTAGTAGTATATCCCAAAGAGCCTGTGTCAGATAAATAATGGGTGTTCTTTTCAAATGAATCATCTATTAATCACCTGGAAGAAGGAGTAAACAGCACATTAATTAAATTTGTAGATGATTCCAAAATGGGAGGTGCTGCAACAACTAATATAGAGGTAAGACAAAAAACCTGTAGTGACTGAAAATAAAAATTGACAGTCAGTAATGAAATAGGTTCTATCTAGAAAAATACAAGTGAATGCATTTAACACAAATAAGAAAAAATTTAACAGGAATACCCGGGGAAAAAATGACCTGAGGGTAATAAATGTAATGTGAATGTGTACCAGAGAGTTGCAGCAAGGAAAAAAAATCGGTTTCATTTCATAAGGCAGAGGATATTGTAAACCAGAAACCCCTTCTATGGCAACATGGTGCACTCACTGAATATTGTGTATGGGTCTGGACACTTCTACACCAAAAACCTGAACTGAAAGGAATTTACAAAAAAGTAATAAAACTGACTATGAGAGTAAAATAAACTTTTGAGAGAAAATCAAAAGAATTCTTGCTTGGATTAATGAAAATCAAGAAAAACTCTGACTTTCTCTAAAAACTTTATGGTATTAACATGAAGAAAGGTGAGGTTATACCTAAGAGTCTGAGGCAATGCAGATGAAAAGCAGCCTTTGTTGCATCTGCAATTTTATCACTACCAAATTCTGTGACATCAGGAAAGTCACATTGCCTCTATGTGCCTCAGTTTCTTCATAATCTTTATAGGTATATGAATATTATAAGAATATTTTCTTAGTTCACAGATAAGTTGCAAGACTTTAATTAACCAACCTTGATCTAAATTGTTCTTAAAAATTAAGAGAAAATATAAATAGTAGAATGAAAATACATGGCATAAGAAACAAAATATGTCTGAGATACTTTCACATACAGAAGAACTATGAAGAACTGGATAGGTTAAACTGCTTGAGAGGAGTTAGCATCCTTGTGGTTTAAAGGTTTAGGATTATGTGATTTACATTCTCATTTAACAGCTATGATTTTCATCTCTGGGATTCTGGGATAGCGATCCTTTGCATATTCATCCCTCTGTGAATAATATGTGTGAAGTCTTTCCATGTGGCTAGAATTATGTATTTGGTTAAAATATGACAATGCAGGACAACTCTGCAAAATCTTACTACAAATTTTCTTTTCAGCAAACTGTCTTGAGTCTAACTTCAGAAATGCTTGAAGCAGGTGCAGATCTGAAAACAAGCCCCATAATTTGGAGAATGAATATGCAATTCATAATTGTCTTTTTTTGGTAGTGGATGGCATAAGGGTAGTATTCTATCTGTTTATTTATCTACGGAATTCTAATTGATAAATCTGTTTTCAGCCTTTCTTCATATCTTACCTAAGAAGAGATGTCATCATTAACAGGAAAGCCTGACAATCCTTAAGCGTGTTCTATGTTCAACAGTTAAAATATGACAGATAGATCGACACCAGCATCAGAAATAGTTATATTTATTAATAATCTGTGCTACTAATCTCAGAATCATGCTTTCACAAGGAATGTGGCCTTAGAAGGGCTCTACTCTGTAGACATTTCTAAACCGTTCCCCAAATTCCTTCCAAAATGGTACTGAACCCTTGGAAATGAAACCAGATTATTTTCCTTCCCCTACTCACACAAACTGGGATCATTACTGTAAACTTTGAGCTGCCCTGGTTTACTTAATAATTAAGTTGGCAAACACAGAGAAATAAGATTTATTTGGAAGATAATTTCCCTCCAAGAAGAAACAGCATAGTAAAGTATAGATGGTAAAGATGCAGGGATGGTAATGATTCAGGGATAGAAAAGTTATCATCCACCTTTATTATTTAATGAACAAATAACACCATCATCTTATCAGAAAACGTGGGCTGTTTCCACTGTAAAGCACAATACATCTAGGTAAAACCTAGATCTATTTCCTGAAAGGACTTCAGGTCAATGCCCCAGCACTATATAAATGTGATACTCCATTAATTCACACATGTTTTGCAAACAGAAGCTGAGAAGAAACCTTTTAGCTGTTGCAGAACTTGCTGAACTTGTTTTGTAGATGGTCTATTAGTGAATTTGATAGTGTGCTGTTTCACTGGGTAGTCTAATAAAGTCTTTTAAATAGACTAAGTGGTAAGGCATTGGTGGGAGCAGGGTCTGGCCCTTTCCTATGAGTTTGAAAGCTGCATTGGTACTTCAACGTTTTTATGTCACAGCTGAAAATAAGAAGACAGCTAAGCACTAAATTATCAAGTTCCTCCTCAAAATTTCCACTTCCTAATTTTGTTACTCTCTTGACAGTATTTTGTTCTTATCTCCAAGAATTACTTGCCATACTACATGTCCAGACCATTGAATTTTCACCTCTCTCTCTCTTTCTATCCCTTTCTTCTTTTTTTTTTTTTATCTGAAGAAACCACAGCACTTTTTTGATGACTTAACAAGCTAAACCAGTTTACTTGGTTTAAAGTTGGCTGATGCTATGCATGACTATCACCGTAAGGTGACCTTGTGGTTGATCCTAAGATTCCACAACAAAAATTCTTGAACTATATAAGTTTAACTATAACCAGCCTAAACGTGTTCATCATATTAATGAAGGAAATTTCAAATGAAAAGGATATGTAAGGTCTGAGTAGCAAAAGGAGATTTTAAAAAAGATAGAGGGAAAGAACCCACGCCTAAGAACATTAAGGTCCTGTATACAAGTTGTATGTAAGAGAAACAAAGGTCACTCATTCAAACATGAGTAACTTCAGGCAAGCAGAAGTAATTTAGATTTAAATTTTAAATTTAAATTTTTCCCTTTTCATTGCCAATTTATTCTTTTAAATAATCTTTAATATTTTCATGTAAAAATGTACTTGTTATAAAGACGCCTTGTTTTGCCTTTTTATCTGCGCACCCTATAGCCATCAGAAAATTATCTTGCTACCAGTATGTCTAGTAATGATACAACACTTAGAATGCAAGATCATAAGATTCATCCTCTTATGTAAAAAAAAATAAAAAAATTCTGTAAGCCACAAGCAAAAATACTGATAACACATAGCCATAGCACTAACTTTTTAATTTCACATGGGCATGAACAGCACTGCACAAACTCACAAGCAATATTATCACCTGAGTCTCAGTTTGAGACCTCACAATAGAATGCCCAAGGATACCTTTTGCACACCTGTGGCGCTGCATTAGGGATGCACAAATCATCCCTGTAAATGGTCACTGGGTCTGTGCTTTTTCCTCCTAATGCTGTTTTTATTTTTATTCCAAAGATTACATAAAAAGCCTCTCACCCCTTAGCCTTTAAGTTAGTCCTAACTTAAATATGGATTATAGGTTTCCTGGGTATGCTTAAAGTAGTAAAAATAAATATATACAATATAGATTATCGATAAGGACATTGCGAGTCTGCATAGTAACACATTTTCTATTTAGGAATTTGTAAAAAGTAGCATTAGAGAAGCTAATTAAAGAGATTAAGACATTTAGAAATTTTAATCAAGCCGGAAAACTGCTATTGTTTTTATGCTGTGCTAGGATTGTTTCCTTTCAAGCTGTGCATTTGAAGGCCTAATTACAGATACTCCTTGCACTCTGAAGTCTCTTTTGAGTTGAAGAGGAAAAGCTGGTGCCAGGAGGAGGGCAGATTTACATACTACATAATACTCAACAACAACAAAAACTTTGTGCTGGTAAACAATCCTCAGGTAACAGCCGCCTTCTCCTGCTCATGTCTTTAGATGATTTACTAGATCCTGCAACATTTGACAAATAAATCCATTGACTGCAATGGCAACAAAGCCCTGTGGATTGCCCAGTCAGAGACCTTTGCTGAGGTGTCCTTCCTCAGGCCTCCAGTTTTCAACGCTTACCCATCTTTTCATAGGACTAAGGCCACCATAAAAGTATAGTCAGTTCTGACCTGTCCTTCTCTCACCTGTAATCTTCCCTTCCTCTTCCCCATCACTCTTCTTCCATGCACCTCTTTAGAAACAGATGAACAAAACCATTTCCTCCTGGGCACACCGCTACAACAGCGACAAAGTTTTAGCAAGCAACCTACTGATGCGTAAGTAGAAAACCAGATCTCGCTAGAGAAACACATCTCTCAGCAATGTAACTACATAAATCATAAGCATAGCCCAGGTGAAGGTGAGGATAAGGAGTTTTATTTCCAAGTGCTTTTTTAAAAATGGTTGGCACAACATTGCTTTGGCTTGCAGCATTTTATCTTATGCATTAGCTGGAAATGCAATTGATCCCCAAGCAAAGGCCTGGCATTAAGCCTGTGTATATTTGGGTCCAGCACATACTTATCCTTGGGCTAAGAAATGAACAGGGATTTTTCTAGTCATGGATTTCAGTGCATATGAAAGACAGTAGTTCAAAAAACTATTCACATTAAGGAAGAGAATGTAGGAATGTAAGATGCTAGAAAATCCAAATAAATCCCTATGCTTTTAGGCTTTCCTGTGAACAGTTAAGCATGATATTATCCTGGCAAGAATAATAGTGTCTCTCTGGCTCTGTTGTTAGAACTGGTCAATTATTACTTTAAACTAACACTAATATATTTTTCCTTTTAAAGAACTATGTAAAATCAGAGAAAAATAAAATTCAGGCACACTCAGACTCCTCAGACCAGCAGTACTTTCCCTCCACAAGAAGCATTATTAAAGGGCCATTTGAAAACTTTTTTCTGTTTCTCTTTCACTTTCCAAAGCCTCTCCTATTTTCCTGACATTTTGCTTTGGAATAAAAAGAAGTACTTTTACAAAGGTATGCAGATTTAATAAGGCAGGTCCTGATCCAATGATCACATCTATACAGAGACTGTATGACACTGAAACTGCTAAAAATTCTAAAGATATGCCCATAGTTATTCAAGAAGTGTGATACCATGACTATAAACTGTGAGGGGAAGAAAAGTCTGTTGTAGGGCAATTTCCAGTATGAGAGCTGTATAAATTCTTAATTTAAATTTCCTTAATGATCACTTGGTATTTAACATCTCATTTTTATTTAACACAGAAGCTGTCATGTAGGGATGCCTATCCTGCATTTATCCCTATCTTTAATTATGTCACCATACAGCTTGCTTGAGAAGCTAGTCTCTGGCAGTGGACTGCTGAAAAAAAACGTAACACACTAAAATAACTTCAGTTTGGATACAAGCTTCCACAGAATACTGATCTATTTGTTTCAGTCCACTTATTGGCATTTGGAGATATATCTATGACCAGTGTAAACAGTGTGACATAGGCGTGGATCGATTGATATTGAAATAGTACAACTGTGTATCTGATAAATAATATCTTTAAGTCAATAGAATGAATAGAATGAAATTGAATCTTTACAGTGTCTTAATAATTGGCATTGATAAAATGATGGCTATGCCAAAACTTTAGAAGAGTTTTTAAGGAGGGATATGTTGGAGGATTCCATTTGTTAATGACATTTCAAGACCAAATCCCAGGAAGCATGCTAAAGACAGGGATGTGTGATGTTGGGTATACCTCAATAGCCTATTTGGAAAACCGTTACTAGCGTCACTAAACTCTCCATTTAATCTTTCCTGTCTCCAAATAGTTCTCACGATGCTGTGATTTTTCGAACATGGCACTTCAATCTCCACATTGGCACAGAAAAATGCCACATGTGGTATAGGGTGCACTATACAAATGGAGACTAATTAAGAAGGTTGGTTGATTTAGCAGAAGCTTGCCTCTATCTGAGATGTTACCATTCCCATTGATTGCATTGCTACAAGAAGAGTCTAAAAAGTAAACTCCAAGAATGATCAGATTCTGGGTTAATGTGACAAAACTGGACCATACGGTAATGTGATGAATCTCACTAAACATGGGATTTTCACTGGTTCAAGTTTCCAGCTAGTAGAAACAAACAAAAAGAATCTCCTTTCCTGCTGATAAAAATTATGTGAGAATGATCAAGCCAGTATACCTTTATTTAGACTTAAAATTCAATGTATGAATAAATAAATAATAACTTTTAGGGCTGAAAACCAACATGCTTACAAGTGCACAGTGGCCTTTTAAAATATTGGATCATGTATATTTTGGTGTCAAAACAGGAAGCTGAATCTCAAAGATAGGCTATATACAGGGAAAAGATGGCTTCTGGTCATTGCACTAAAAGCAAAACTAATTTCACAGCTGTAGCTCTCCGCTAGCTGTAGCTCTTTTCACTAGGCAGTAGATCTCAGCTACTTTGGTTTGGCTAGAGCCCAAAAACTATCCTGAGATGTCTGAGACTCCGGGATCCACTCCTCACAGCCTAGAAATATCTTCAGCTCATAGCCAGTACTGGAACTTCATTAGGCATCAGAGGAGGTGAGGCAGGTTCCCCTGCAAGTTATTTAATGAGAGCTTAAATGAATATGTTATTTACTTGTAGGAGTGCCAGGAAACTTATGGAGATATAAAAAGTAGACACCAAAAAACCACTACTTTTCTACTATTTCAACTTCAAATCTTGCGTCTTGCTTTGTGTGGTGATTGAAACAAAGTGTTTTCTTCAAGCATTCGCTCCCAGCTTTTGAAAATTAAACAACCCAAACATTCTTTATTTCCTTAGTCTTAATACTTAATTGCCCTTAGAAAATAGTAGATTTCCTAGTCTGTATTCCTTCACGTGCAAGTTTGTCATATTTCTCCTCTCTAGAGATTTTACATGCTCCAAAAACTAGTTCACATCAAGTAGAGATCACTTCATCTTCCAGCGGTTACTCCATGATGCTACCAAACTTTGATTCAACTTTGATACAAGTATGCAAAAATTGATGCTTTCCTTAAGCTGCACACCCCTATGAAAATGCTTCCTTGTGAGAAGAAGGAAAAAGCAGATAACAACAGAATTTATTTCCACAGCAAAGTTTTAGTACTGGCTTAGTCAAGTTACTCTTATCAGAGTGAAAAAAAATCACATACACTGTACCCACTCACTGAAGTTAGTATTCAACAGCTACCTCCTGGTGCCTTTTTTTGGCCATGATTTTGCTGAGATTTCATTGACTGAAAATACCCTACATTACTGAAATGAGCTGTTTTCACCTCCTTCCTGCTTCACGTATGTCTAATTTTTTCACTACAAGAGTAGCTCTTCAAGAGCAAGGACAGCCTTTTAGCTGCGTGTTGATTAATTTTCTAACTCAGAAATAGCAAATGGCTTCTAGATGTTCCCATGACACCACAAAAAAGTACCAATTCACAGTAAAAAACTTCACCAAACAATGTTAAATTAATAACCTGACATATATTAAAGAAGATATGTTTCAGACCTTAAGATTTGTTGTTAATTTTATTAAAATTCTTGGTATAGCTTCAAAGCACACTTCAAGTAGCAATGGTGTCCACCATCTGTCTCTCCACTTATGTGAAAGTAGCTTCCACAAAAGCTGCATCAAGTTACCCACCTAAGATTGCTCTTGTAAGATATACACTGTTCTTTACATGATTATCGTCACATAAGAGATAGCTGATGGCACAGTATTTTTGTCCTTACCTCTCTCTCCTTTTCCCAGATAGTCTCCTGCTTTATGTATTACCCTTACCATATCACTGCTGCTAATGATAGGCAACTGACCTGCACATTGCTGAAATATTCATCTGACATTTCAGTGATAAGTCATCCTAAATGCCTAAAGCACTCAGGTTACAACTAGAAGAAGATGACAGTATATTTCTGATAAAACTTATAAATTAATCTATATGTACCCCAGAGTAAAGTGAGCATGTGATGCATATACAGTAAACACATTAAGCAAAACCATTTCAGTGTAACTTGGAAAAGATGGGGAAGTTGAAAATAAAGATCCCAATTTATGTAAGTATCCCAAGAAGTGAAAGAGTGGGAACTGTATCAGTAACATGCAGAAAAAGAATCCATCAAAAAATTTATGGAGAATCAGTGAAATTTAGTGTTCCAATATATTTAGGAAAAGTGGAACATTTCAATTATATAGGTGCCTCTATCTATTGAACCCAAGATTTCAGAAACGATACCTGAATGTTCATGCACAGTACCACCAAGCAAGAAACCCTGCAATATGGATAATCTAGTAGGGCTTACATCTTGCTGATCTGCTTTTATTTTGTCTGTATCATTTTGGCCAGCAGCAACTGCACTAGTTACAGTGGTGTGACATCTAACAACAGCTAGGTTGCAAGCATGGTGTTACTCTAACTGGCTTGCCCGCACAGCATTTGTCATTCCTCACCAGCACCGAGTGGGGCTGCCCACACAGACACCAGTTGCTACTCCTTTCTACCAACACCTACGCAGACAAGTAGCTAGATTGCACTATGGGAGCGTGGGCAGCATGTCTTTATTTTTACCTCTCAGCTATGGGTATAGAATGAGAGCTAACGTATAGCAAGTGGGGAAGACTTCAGAAGCAATAACCATGTGCCACATCTTTCCTATCTTCTCCCTGAAGATCAAGTAGCTCTGATTTATATATGCAATGTTCATAGTTACCACTAATTATAGCGCAAGTGGACCTTAATATGCCTATTTTTAAACTATCTCTAAAAATTTTCTTATGGCACATAGGCATATAGCTCCCTTCTCTCCCTAAAAGATCCTACTGCTAAGAGAGACTTTCCTGTGACATTTCTCCCAGAAGAAGAGTCATTTCCATATTTTTATGATAAACCACAGAGCAGAGGTAAAAGGAAGAAAGGAAACTTTAATATAAAATAAACTCTAAAAACTCTTCTAGGTAAGTAGAGATCCACTAAATCATTTTTCAAATATTCCAGGATCCTTTTCATGATATACTACTTTAAGTTTGCTTTTAATTTGCCAGTTGTTCGGATACACAGGCAAAAGAACTAAGAAAAGAAGGGCAGCAAAAAGACAACAATGCCTGTGTATTGCAGCTGAGAGATTCATCTAAAAAACAGTATTTCTGCATTTAATGAGGGTCGAGGACAACAAATGAGAAATGATAAGGCTACAGTTCCCAGGGTGCTGACACTATGTATGAATACCCTTGTTTTGTAGCTTGGTTTTTATATACAGTCCCTATTGTTGATTCTTACAGCATGGTTTTGTCCTTGTTCTGTGTCAGGTGAGCACTTGCCTTCATTGTAAGAATCAGGTTTGGGTAACAGAGCCTCTGAGAGCTGATTGTCAGAAGACTGACACCTTTCATCAACGTTATGGACTTGAGGCCGAGTCCTTATTAATCCTATTCTTGTTCATATGCATATAAAGCATCTGCAATCACAGGATTTTTAGTATTTGTAAATCAGTAATTTTACTTATGGGTTAGTATTTTTAAGGCTTGGACACTTATTTCAGAAAACGAATTTTCATCATAAAATATTAAAAAGACTATTCAGAGCTTCAGTGAAGATTAAATGTCACTTGAATTCAACAGGACAGCGTTTTTTTCCACCAGCATAAGACAATAACTGAGCATCACAGTGCTTACTTGCCTTAATATTTTTAATGTCTTTTTCCCAACAAAATACTACAGAAAAAAACAAAGGATGACTTTTGCAAAAGAGGCAAATAAAGCACAAAGACGGCATCAAGAGTTTTTTAGATGTTTCACTCCTTTATTCCCTTCCTTGGGGTGGAATTTATCTGAACTAATGTTTAGGTAAGTCCACAGTATAGGCATCTATGTCTGAACTAAACACCCTCTCTAATCAATATAGAGAAATAAGAACTTCAGGGAGAGATTTTTCCTGACCTATTTCAGGTGTAAACTTTAGACTAGCATGACTTGCACCTATCATTCCCTATCAGTTACCGAGGGAACATGCAGGAGTACCCTACACCATGGACATCTAATCATAGAATCATAGAATTCATAGAATCACCTCGGTTGGAAAGGACCTTTGAGATCACCGAGTCCAACCATCAACCTAGCTCTGACAAAAACCATCACTGAAAGCACTGTGCAGATGTGAACAGCAGATGTGAAAGCATCTCTAAGCACTATGTTTACCCATCTTTTAAATACCTCCAGGGAAGGTGACCCAACCGCTTCCCTGGGCAGCCTGTTTCAATGCTTAATAACCCTTTCAGTGTAAAAATTTTTCCTAATATCCAGTCTAAACCTCCCCTGGCACAACTTGAGGCTCTTTCCTCTTGCCCTATCACTCATCACTTGGGAGAAGAGACCGACATCCACGTCTTTACGACCCCCTTTCACGTAGTTCAGCAAGGTAAATTCTGCTTTCTGTTTACGAGGAAAAACACTGGATCCCTGCCTTTCTCAAAGTCTGTTTGGATTTGGCTATACTGGGACAACATGCTTTCTAATGAGATTCATTTGAGAGTGGGTCATGTCCACCTGTTCCAGCACACGGTAGCAGTTTGTCCTTTGCTTTGCAGCTTCATAAACCTGATGCAGCTGGTTGGAAGTTACATGCTCCACTGACCAGCTGCACTTAGAAAATGAAGCTGCGGAAGAGCAGAGAGAACAAGCCATTCAAATGTACAAAGTGCATTTCCAGCTGCAGGGAGCGTGCAGAAGACACCAGTTCCCGCAGCGGTGCCTTTCAGTAAGGGACTTTACCACGTTACAGGAGTTTGTACCTCTGGCTGGAAACTGTTCTTACTACTGGTCCAACTCTTCCTTTCCAAGCTTGTAGGCTTGCTGCTTCTGCTCTTCTGTTTATTTTTTTAAAAATAATTTATTTTTTATCTAATGTAATTTACAAACTAATTTTGAAATAATATGAGAAAAAATGATAAACAGTAATCTCAGTGCAAATCTTACGGGATTAGACCCTGAAATAGTTTGTAGGCAATAGAGATTCCTCTTAGGCTATTATCCATTCTGATAGGACTTGGAGCAGGTATAGAATACTTTTTTTTCAAATTAATGTTTCCTGTCAAATGTAAGGTAAGGGATCTTTTATCAATAAAGTCTGTAAAGTTTAGAAACTTGCATCAGATGTCCAATGGAGGCTTGCAAGCAGTTACATACTACAAGCCAGCAGATGTTACCTCTTTTTAAGGCTTCTAACTGCTCTAAGGCCTGTATTTTGGCAAGTGCAGAAGTTATGTAGTGTGTTAAAACAGTAGATGAATTATACGGAAACTGTGGTCCTGCTAGCACTGTTACAGCCGAACCGCTGTGGAGTTTTAAAAATCCACCTGTCCAGCAATGGATTTTGCATTTGATGGGAAACACATTGCAAAGTGACACTGAAATCTTGTAACACAAACAAAGAAATCACAACAAAACACCACCACCTTGCCCAGAACTAAAAACAAAAATATATCTTATCATAGCTTTCCTATGGTGGAGCCTATGTTCTGACACAGACATGGCAGGACTAGAATAATATGAGTAGTTGCATAAGGTACACAGATTATGCTATATCTGTTTGACTTTCTCACACTTAGAAGCCTCCTGCCTCCCAAACAGCTCCGTGGAAAAGGCAGACCTTTCTGATTCCCTGCTTCTGAAAACGAAAGAAACAGAAGAAAAATCTTGCTGTGAAAGCCGTGCCCTTTCACATTCAAAGTAAGCAAAGCACGAAAAAAATATCCTGCTGAAAGTCCATCCTTCACCTGCCGACCATGACAGCACCAGTGTGCAAATGGGCTCCTGTGCTGTTGCACTCCCCCTCTTCTGCAGAAGTCCACGGAGGTCAGTGCAGGTCCAGGTACGAGCTGTGGCTCCAGCTGGGGTGTCAGGCTGGGCAGCAAGGGTGGGAGGACGAGAAAGCAGAGGGCAGAAGACTTGCACTGCACATGCAACTGAATCTCAGTGCATTGTGACTACCAGCATCTCCCTCATTTCACTTTCCACGGGGTTTTTTTGGCCAAGTTTAATGAGATAGTTATACCTGGCTACAAGAGTGCATCTCATAGAAGACTTCTTACTTTGCTGGAAAGCAGCTTCACAAAACACATTTTTGTCAGCTCTAATATCAAGGAAAGATTCAAAACCACTATTGTGCAAGAAAAGAAAAGGGAACACAGGGTGTCTGTGACGCTAGCTATTCTTGAAGGTATTGTTTTGGGGGATTATCTTTGAAACTTTCTTCCCTGCCCTGTAATTTACACTGCTACTGCTGGTAATGACTGTAAGAAATATAAGCAGCACTAATGGGAATGGATCACTGTTCTCCTAGACTGGAAAAAAAGGAGCACGGGGAATGATGACCCTGTAAGATAGATCAATGCAGCTGCAGATTGGTTCTTAAGCTATTCAGGTTATTTTCCTCAAATGGCATCATGCCTCACACATTCCGCTGAAGGCTATCCATATCCATTCAAGTTCGTAACAGCTATTCTTAGACATTCTTTCATTTTCAACACCATTACCAAGGCTAATACTGTACTTTTTAAATGAGAATGAGGAGACAGTGTCCCTTTTATTAGGTTCAGATCTATTTAGCTTAAATTAAAATTATTTGATATAATTTTTCTATAGTTATTCACAGGATTAGTGAGAAAACATCACCAAACAGCTACTTGTCTCCCCATTAACATTCATGACAAAACTTTCTGGTAGGGCTGGTTTCGGCTGCTGATGGAGCAATACTTAAAAGAAATTGGCTTGTCTGTGAAACAGCTGCTCAGCAATGCCACTATGCAAGGCAATCGGTGATAATAAGATGATACTATAACAGCTACACTCTGAGCATAATATATTTTAAGCTGCTTTGAGGTATACAGTGGGGGTCCAAGAATTAAAGCATGATTGCTTGT
The DNA here is from genome assembly GCA_013396915.1 of Stercorarius parasiticus. Classification (NCBI taxonomy): domain Eukaryota; kingdom Metazoa; phylum Chordata; class Aves; order Charadriiformes; family Stercorariidae; genus Stercorarius; species Stercorarius parasiticus. The sequence continues at coordinate 70,041 of VWZL01002968.1, read as the reverse complement.
CCATTGCTAGGAACAGGAAACAGATGATCATTACACATCTGCTTATTTGGATTAGTCCTACCTAAAGCCTTGAACTAAAAGAAGAATCTGTATCTGCTGGAACTCTTCACTTCCTGTGTGTTTCCTGTCAGCCGGAAGGGTTTTTTATTCCTTTTCCTAGATTTTGGAAGGGTTTGTGAGTCCCATTGCTGAAACAGGTATTGCATTCTTTGCTAGGAACATTGTGAACCTACTGTTTCAAAGGAATTTTTCTCATTTCAAGGCTTGCTTTCTTAGGCAAGATTCTCAAGAGAAGATTCTCTGGATTCTCATGCACCCTTTAGTGAAATTCCAGACACTGATTTTTTTAAAATGACCGGCCAGCATGGCAAATATACAGATGGGGGCAATACAGATGTAAACATCTGCACATAAGGCTCAGCCAAGAAATAACTGGCAGCTGGTATTATGTTATGCTCATGCTAATTCACAGTGATTGTCTAGAATACGGAAACAAAATGAAAAATACTACTGTCAGTCCTTTGGTTCTGAGACATCTTTGAACCTAACATACTATGAGGAATAAAACACTTAGGGAACAGTGAATCTAGAAGAATGGAGAAGTTAAAAGTCCCAACATAGTGACAGCCCCTTAAAAATGTGGAGGACAAATGAATAAGAAAAGATTAAGATTGTACAGGGCTTTAGGATGCAAGAACTGATTGCCAGCCAAAAGAAAGGCATCTTTTCTTCTGATCTTAGCTGGTTCCAATATGTTTAATAATCTCCAGAGTTCTCTGTTATGAATTTCATATCTAGCTTCTCCTGCTTACAGTTATTACAGAAATTAGTTCTTGTAGAGATTTGGAAAGTACTGCACTTCAGGTAAAATGAAATATAAAACTGACACAGAAATGGTGTAGGAACATTGCCAGCAGGCTGAGCAAGGTGAAACTTCCTCTCAGCTCCCCTTCCTTTCAGCTCAGCATTGGTAAGGTCACGTTTGGAGTGCTGGGTTCAGGTCTGGGCTCCCCAGTACAAGAGAGGTAGGGACATACCAGTGCAAGTCCAGCAAAGGGCAGTAAAATGATGTAAGGACTGAACCGTCTCTCATGTGAGCAGAAGCTGAGAGAGCTGGGGCTGTTCAACCTGGAGAAGAGAAGGCTCAGGGGGATCTCGTCGATGTGTATAAATGTCTGGTGGGGAAACTAAATATGGAGCCAGGCTCTCCACAATAGAGCCCAGTGACAGGACAAGAAGCAATGGGCACAAACTAAAAAATCAGGAAATTCCACCTAAACACAAGAAAACACTTTTTTACTGGGAGGATGGTCAAACACTGGCACAAGTTGCCCAAAGAGGCTGTAGTCTCCATTCATGGAGACATTTAAAATGTGGCTGCACATGCTCCTGGGCAACCTGCGGTAGCTGACCGTGCTTTGGACAGGGGGGGATGACTAGGCCATCTCCAAGGTGCTTTCACATCTCAGCCATACTCTGATTCTGTGATTCTGTATAAGAATTTGTGTCTTACCAGAGGCTAAAGAAACAATTTTTAAATTACAGCAGATTGAGTTTCCTTGTAGATTACATCATGAATAGGAATCTGTGGCAAAATTCTGAAAAGGAAAACAGGCCTCAAATTACCTCTCAAAATGGAACTCATAAAATCATTCCATCTATGCTTAAGTGTACGGTTGTGGGACAGAGAGCAAATAAGATAAGAGCGGCAAGGCATATGAAGGTCAGACCATAATTCAACAAAGAGTTCACATACCCCTAGAAAGTCTAATGTCACATTACCCTAAGACCTGCCTGGTACGGCAGAAAAAAAATTGCAAAAATCTACAAGACCTTCCATGCACCTTTCAAGAGTTTGCAAAATTACATAAATGTCTGCACAAACAAAGAGGTTGGCAGCAACACTAATTTAAATTAACTCCTCATGGGAGCAATGCTTGTATACTCTCTATCTCAACATTACTTAAGTCTTCATGCATTCTGTTATTTCTTAGATATGCTGCTCTTGATAAACATAGGTCCTGTACACAGTTTCCATAAAATCATCACAATTGGCTATATTTGTTTTGTTATTTGTGCTGTACTAGCATCAAATGGCAGAATCATGTATCAGAACTCCCTCGTGCAACCGAAGTACCTAATTAAAACAACCAAAAAAAAAATACTATTCTTAAAGAGTTAAAACTAACAATCTAACAATCCAATATTTTCTTTATACCAAAAAGCATCATGCCATTTTAAATTGCAACAAATCTGTCTGGTTTTATACTGAAAGACAACCTATTAGGTGAATATATTTTTCCATTAATTTATTTGCCCTTCTAGAAAGACTAAGCAGTTTTTCCATATAAGCTAACAACTTTTGAATAGTTTTAGAATAGCATTAAAATACTGAAAGTATATAACACTCTTTGATAGGACTTCACAGTGCAAATTCCCTTTAAAACACCATTGATAAGCCAGAAGAAGCCACTTAGTCATTTAATCCAACTTCCTGCAGAGCAGATCCATAAGAATCCCAGAATGCAGTATTTGCAACAGGTCAGTAACTTTAAGCTATATCCCTTACCATCAATATTAAGATACAGAATTTCAGGTTACTGAAAAAGCCATAATGTGCTTAAGTTCTTCACAATATAAAAAGGCCTCAAGTTGCCAAAGAATTAGTAAGGTGCCACCTGAGCTCTGTGGTCTATGAGGCCAGTGTTTTCAGTAAACTGCACTGCTCACTGAACACCAGTGATCGTCCTGGTTTCCTTCTAGAAAAAGAGAAAAAACCTGTACGTGCCATAGATGGTTTGAAATATCGGTTCTGCCTGCATACTCATCTTGTAATACTGCACACAACTTCTGGATTTTTTTTTAGGTCTTTCAAATCCACTACACAGAGGTTCCAAATTCACATTAAAAAGGTAAGCTATCACAATGCAGAGCACTACACAGTCAGCCACAGCGCAGTCCTTCCAAGGACTAAGGACACTTTATAAATTATATCAGCATCTGACCTGCTGCTGGGGACTTTTCTCCAGTTCCTCTTCATATTATACATCTCCCGTTCCCTCCTTTTATAATTCATCTCCCCTTCTTTGTCATATTGAAAGAATCAATATTAGAAAAAAAAAAATATCTTTAATTGGATAAAGAGAATGGTACAGAATTACCCTAAGGAGTTAAGAGACATCTTCACATTTTTCTGAATGCAACCTCAGAGTTTCGAAGTAAGCTTCCAGTGTCAGGGATAACCTTTTTACCGTTCTCCTACATGTGTGAATTGTGCCCTGTTACCTGGGGTTAGGCAGCTTTACTGCACCTGTTTGCAGGCTTTCTACCTACGTGCAAAGATGAGGCTCTGCAATCCTCTTTGCAATGCCGATTTACACCTCTTCCTGCCAAACCCTTTTCACCTTACACACATGCAGAAATGCTCAGGGGGACACTTTCAACACAAATACAGATTTCGCATTTAGCTAAAGCCATGACTGAATAATCTGAAGCTCTTTTACTCTTTGCTAATCTGCAATTTATGAGAAAAGCTCAATACAGTGTGACTTCTAAATACAGACACAAGCATAAAAACTGCTTAACGTTCATTATTCAAGACAAGCATTTAGCAAATTGTGACAATGAACCCTTGATCTTACAAAGATCTTTCAAAGGCTGAGGACCAGAAGAGATTGGAGTACTGATTAGAAACAAATAAAACCCCCAAACTGTCCTTGTCAATTCTTTCTAGGTATAAAAGATGTGTTCAATACTGCTTAAGTGGCTTGCATGACAATCTCTCTCGAATGCAACTGAAGACTTAGAGTTTGGAAGCCAGAAGCCCTCTAAAAGACTCTGTACATCACAAGAAAATCGTGCAGGAAAAAACTACAGTCGTAAGGCTACAAAAAATCAGACTACAAAAAACCTGCTTTGCAATAACAAAAATCGTGGGAGATCCACAGTTCATCTTGCAACAGTGAACATAATTGCAAACCTAAATTTTGCATTTGAAATTAGGAGACAAAAATTATAAACCTCTCTGTGCATATCTAATCTCTTTTTTCAACATTAGCCAAGCCTGCAGGCGCTTAACAGTCCGATTCTTGATGTCATTGTAATTAAAGGCAATACTCACAAGGCTGATAAGCATACCAGCTGTAAGTTAACCCTTATCTTAGCCAAACTGACAACTGCAAATGTGGTATCTAATTGTAAAGAAAAGAACATTGGAGTTTATTATGGATAACTGACTTTTAAATCCCATAACCTTGAAAATAAGTAAATTATATCCAGCCTACCGTCAAACTTCTTGTGCCGGGATACAAAAGTTGTGCGTACAAAGTGACTTGTCTCCTCCACTAAGTTTTCAAACTCCAGTTTGCTCTGTTGGCTTAACTTGTCCTCCATTTCTGAGGTGCAACATGTATATTCCTGAGGGCAGATTCTCAAATGTTCCCCTGGAATCACAAGAAAAAAGGAATTAGAAATATACGAATACAGAGAGAAATGTGTCAGAATCAAATACACATGATGTCTTTTCAGTTAAGGAAGGTGGGTTACCCAAAGGGCTCTTTAAGGATTGACTGCTTGATTGGAAAGACTTTGAATCTGTATCAGCAAGTTTGCTGTATCTGGGCATTCCTCACACAGGAGGGGAGACACACTTTGCAGAGTTGTTTTGATACTTCAAAAAATAGAACCGTCTCACGCCAAAAGTGTTTCCTCATGCTGAAGGAGTCTTCCTCATAAGCAGACATACACTTAAAAATTCAAAGACAATCGCTTGCTTTCTGTTTGTATTCAAAATGCCTGGAGAAATACCTACTGAGATGACCTGTTAAAAGTTATCAGAGCTGTCTTGCTGTCAAAACCCAAAATACAGACATTATGTATTTCTGTAGATAGGTCCCACTTGCCCAAATGCACCAAAACATTCTCCCCTTCTAGTCTTCCTTCCCTTCTGCTTGAGTAAGTGCATTTTAATGACTGTGTTTGGGTGCCCAATGTTTTCTTGGGCAGCATTTCTTGTCAGACCGAGCAAGTGCTCTGCTGAGTAGGAGAAAGCAATGAAGAGTTTAATTAATGCTTATGTTATAGGGAAATGCAATGTAAAAGGTAATGAAAGCCTCTTATTTAATTCAATAGATTTATCTCTTGAAGCACTGTGCCAGTTCTTCTGACAATATTGCTTTCTTCGGTACAATTTGCAAGTGGAAACCAATTCTTTAGCTCATGAAATTAAAATGGGCTGTTATTACATGAAATGTGAATTTCCAATTGACACTGTACTATGAGTGTCAGAAACATTTAGCTCAGTTTGTACAAAGGCAGGAAATTCTACCATCCCCTCTTGAGAAATAAAAAGAATGATCTGCCTCTATGATTAAAGTTACTTGTAAGGCAATGAAAACATTTAGCTTTCTGTACACCGAATCCTGATTAAAAATCCCTCTGCAAATCTCTTAAAGGTGCAAATAAAATGATATACAAAGCCCAAGGGTTAAATAAATACTGGGGACCTGATTCTCATTTATACCGAGGCTCTTTTCTACCACTGCTGAGCCGTAAAGAAGATTTAAACACGATTTATACCTACTTTAAGGCTACTTTTCACCATTCTTATTATGTAGTGAGGAGAATCAGGCCCTAAGGTTTATGCTTCCCAGGGGCATAATATATTTAGCTGCTACATCATTTTGAAAACAGCATCAAAAAGAGGTTTGCACATGCTTAGAATAAACATTGTCTTCAGTTTGCTCTCCCCTTATTCTAATTTTTGTTTCAGTTTTTGAATGAAGTCTTTTAATTTGAAATTTCAACCCTGACCCATCACCTTCATCTTAATTTGTTATTTCTGCAAGAGTTCATAATATATGAACTATAATGCCATGAGATTTCTTTTAGCAGTCTCAAGACTTTCTAAAAGCTCACAGCTATACATCTTCAGGAAAGATCATTTCATTATTATCACTTTTAGGCAGTACTACCTACAAGTCCCAGTCATGTCCAACACCACCATGATATAAAACACTGTATAAACCTGTAAAAAGAGATGCCCCATGACCATTAAAATATTGCAAGGATTGTTTCCTGTGTCTACTACACCCTCCAAACACAATAAATTAATTCCTCTCCATTCTCAAAATCACGCATCTAAACCATAAACAACACATACAGGGACTGGTGAGCCAGCTGCCGTCAAACATAAATGACAGTGGCAAAATAATGGTTGCCTTACCCTCTACATTGCTGTCACATTAAACCAAAACTATTCAACAGGTAACGCGACTGCGGAGGTACCATAATAAAACACAGTAAGCACCATTTTAGTAACAGTAATGTTCTGAGTTTTTATTAGATGTCAGAAAGACAAGGAAAGCTGACATATTCTAAGAAGCAGTGCTATGTGCTTGATTAAATAAAAAAAAACATACCCTGTCCATAACGTTTGTAACCCCCTTCCTCGATAAACCCCGTCGGGTTTTGCTCATTGGAAAGCACTGGGTAGACCTACTGTCCCAGTTTCAGCCGCAGTGGTATTTTATGCTTTCTATAATGATAATGTCCTCTAGTGCTATTGCAGTCGAGAATTTTTATAAAATTCAGTTTTCCTTCCTCTGTTAATTTCAAGTTTGTTTTTTTTTTCTCTTCTATCTGGCTCTTTTTTTTGTAATTGCCAGACTATGAACTGAACTAATGCTAATCATCAAGGCACTGTGCTTAGTGAGTAACAGCCACAGGTTTATATTTTTAAGATGTTATGTTATGCTGAGTATTTTGACAAATTAAAGCACATTGAACTCAGTATAGCAATCATTTTTGTAGCAATATTAATTTTGATTTTGCTTATTTATTTATGGTCTTATTTTCTCTTTGCTACAGAAACAACTTCCCACCTTGGCTGCTACAAACTCTTTCACATTCCTACTGCACTTATTTCTTACATACGTATTTTCATTAAGTTCCCTCTTTTTAGTTCACTGGATCTTCATTCATTCGTGAGGCTCTTTGCTGAAATATGAAAGTTACCTTTATCAGAAATGCTCACAACTTCCACACTACTTCATTGCCTTCCTCTCCTAATGATGTATCTTCCTCAATCATCTATATTAAACACCCACCTTCATCACAAAAACTTTGCTAAACTATAATCAGCTTTTTAAAAACAACATTTCTAGCTCTTCTCTCGTCCCCTGCCTTTTGGTAGAAAGAAATAATAATGTATATATTGTGCTATTCATCATATTGTGCATCAAGATTTTTTCCTCCTCCTCTTTCCTGCACTGGAGGCTCAGGTCAGATTATAGATAAAGTAAAAGAATTTTCCATTGCTCCATTCTAATGCAGTGTTTGTAGGCCTAAAAGGTTCAAGTATAGTTTGCAAAGTTGAAGTTTTTAGAAATTGTGGCTCATAAACCCTAGCATGTTTGTAATGGCCATGACTGGCTGCGGTCCCCAAAGGCTCACAACTTGGACAAAAACTTGGGCCCTTTCCTCGGAATGGTGAATGGAAACTCTCTGACAAACAGTCATTTCTGTATGCTTAATTTTAATTTCCTGTTTTAAAAGCAGCAATTACCATTTTATGTTTGTTCTTATTAAACTTCCAATTCATATTAGAATTGCCAGGTCGTTAGTTCACTCCTTGGACAAATAAAGCGGATACGATACAACTTTCTCAAAGCTAAAGTAGGGGCATTATTATTATTATGATTATTATTATTATTATTAAGGGGTGTGTGCTTTATTTTGGTCTTTTTTTTTTTTTCTTTTGCGCAAATCTGCTTTCATTGGAAATAACCCTGCAGGCCATGTTTGATTGTGTTTCCTCTATTTCCCTGAACAGGATCGTTTACCATTTGCTTTTTGCAATATATTGTTCTGTTACTCTAAAAGGAGTTTAATCACTGATTTGTGTATTTACACACCTTAAGTATTTTGCAGGCTGAAAATGTGTTCACAGCTAATGTACCAATTCTTACCCTGGGAAACTCCATATGGTGTACGTTCTTATGCTAATTTTAGAAAAGATTTTTATGGCACAAGTAGCATTGGACATAACTGACTAGTTTTTCCTTGTTGTAAATGGTGTTTCCCCAGACAAGTTTGACAGAATGTAGTTACGCTGCACCAGCATTTTGCCAGTCTAAATACGTATTAACTCAGCAGTTCCCAGAGACCTACCACAACTCTTCTAACCACCATTTCCAGCTGAAGATGCTGACCTACATATCTCTCCTCATGTGGCTTATGTTATATAAATCAAATCAATTGCCTACTACAAATTCAGCTACCAGTATTCAGTTTCAGTTTTATTACAGCTGTAATCTCACACCTGCCTTCACATGATCCAAATTGGCAAGTTTTGCAGTTAAATTTGGCAATCCTGCTAGCATGTTTCTTTGAAGTGTGATAAAACAATTTATAATGCACTTGTTTTATATTCAGATATATTGCGGTTTGGTGTTCCCATAACATGCTACAAACCTCACAAGATTCTTTAAAAATTCACAACTCATAAGTCTCAAGCTGAATAAATGCTTCTACAGTGTATCAAAATGCCAGAACTGACTTGAGCATTGTGACTACTTGCAGAAGATACAATCTGAAGGAACAATAAACCCTATGGAATATAACATTACCCTTAACAATTTCACTGCCAGATTTCCTGAACACCTGATGCCAACATTGGTCACATTGTTAGAACTGGAAGCATGGTCACATAAAATCAGCCAGAATTTTTTCTGAGCCATGTTGCAAGTTTAACAATTTCAGAAACATTTCTTTCTGAGGCAGTCAATATTTTATAGTTTCTATCCTAATCATAAATTAAAAAAAATGATATTGTTCTGTTGACAGAATGGTAGGACTAACTGTATGACTGGTGAGAATAGAAACACAGTCACTGCACTGCTTCATAAATCAAGCAATGAATAAATATTAATAAATAAAAGGGGCAAATTGAAGGTGTGCTTTCAAACTTGGTCACCCTGTATGAATCAACAGAGCCTAAAGGAAAAGAAGATAGCTCTGCATTCTTCATCCTGCAGATTAGATTAATGTGATTAGGCTTTGCCATTAACCATATTCTTTAAAATTAGAAATACCTGCTTGAGACGTGCTCGCATTCAGCCACTTGTGGAGAAGGCAGTGTAGTTTAATAACAGTATGCAGTTTAACAAAGTCGAGAGCAAAGTCCTGCACCTGGGATGGAATAACTAAACAGCCAGTACAGGTTAGGATCTGCATGCCTGGGGAGCAGCCTTGCTGAAAAGGACTTGGGCTCCTGGTGGACAATAATCTAAACACAAATCAGTAGTGCACCGCAGGAGCAGCAAGGGCAAATCAGATACTGGGCTGCAGCAGCAGGGGCATTACTAGCAGAGACAGAGACATGATCATCCCACTTAGTGCTTGTCACGCTGCACCTGGAGCACTGCATCCCATTCTAGTCCCCAGAATTCAAGAAAGATGCAGACAGACTTGAGAGGATCCAAAGGAGGGCTATGAAGATGATCAAAGGGCTGGAGAACCTACCCTGTCAGGAAAGACTGAAGGAGTTAGGTCTTTTCTCCCTGGAGAAGAGAAGGCTCAGGGGCATCTCATCACAGCATTCCAGTACTTAAAGAATAGCTACAAAGAGGACAAAGGCTCTCGCTTCACAAGGAGCCACATGAAGAAGACAAGGAGCATCAACTAGAAGTTGTACCAGGAGAGGTTTCATCTCAACACAAGAAAGAGATTTTTTTACAGTGAGAACAATCAATCACTGAAACAATCCCCACAGGGATGTAGTTCCTCCATCACTGGAGGTTTTCAAGATGCGATTGGACAGGGTGCTAGATAATCTCATTTAGGCTCCGTTTGCCACAATGCCTTGGACCAGATGATCTGTTGGGGTCCCTTCCAACCTGGGCAGTTCTATGCTTCTGCGATTAGGCATTTCAGAGCTTCCTACCTCTCAGAATTTCAAAGGACTGGAACAGATGGAGCTTTGCTTCTAAATTAACACTTTCCACCTAATTTTCTATATTTTTAAAATTATTTTAAATTAGTTTAAAAATATCATGAATATAGTTAAAACAAAAACCTCATACAGCTTTAACCCTTCCCTACTATTTTGAGATTTGGATCTTTTTTCTGTATTGGTGCTAATATTTCTGAACACCTGCTTGTTGAAGTTTTCAATTCAAGTGCTCTATTGGTGAAATCAGGAGAATGGGAGAACTCTTCATGATCACATTATTAATTTTCTATTATGGAAAACTATTCTCCTACAATACACTTATACCCTTCTGTCACTCATATATGCAAAGAGAAAACAGTGCTGAAGAAGCATTTGACTCACAATCATCTTTAACTTAAAAAAAAAAACCTGTTGTGTGGTTTAACCCCAGCCAGCAGCTAAGACCACACAGCTGCTTGCTCACCCCTTCTCCCTCCCCCCAGAATGGTAGGGAGAAGAGGGAGAAAAGGAGCGGAAAGGAAAAAAAAAAACAAACTCATGGGCTGAGATAAAGACAGTTTAATAGAACAATATCAGAAAAGGAAAATAACAATAATAATGACACAACTCACTCTCACCACCGCAAATTGGCACTGTCCTGAGCAGTGATTGCGAGTACCCACCCCCTGGCCAACACCCATTTATATACTGAGCATGACATCTCTGGTGCAGAATATTCCATTGGCCATTCCATTGTTCTGTCTAGGCTTCTTCTCAGCTTTGACAGGAAGCTGAAAAAAAAGTCCTTGAAAACTATAAACATTGCCTGGCAACAACTAAAACAATATGTATTATTGACATTCTTTTCATACCAAATCTGAAACACAACAGCCACTAGAAAAAAAATTAACCCTGTCCCAGCTGAAACCAAGACAAACTCCAAATAGCAGTATTAACTTATTTAGCATTGACTTATTTAGCAGTTAAAACTAAGTTAGAAATGTGAGTCTCATAATTTCAGCCAATACTCGCATAGTGAAAATTAAAATATCATTTTGTTGGACAAAGCCTGTTCGCTAACCAAAAAGTCCTAAGGCTCCTTCTGACTTTGTAATTATCTTCTCTGTGGGGTATAACAACCCTGCAAGCAGCCTCTGTAAAATTGCACCTGACATTCAAGTCTCAGAATTGAACTTTCCTACTCAAACTAAAAGGAAACAGATTATGATTTAAATTAATTCCATTGTAATATTGGCCTGACAAGTGACGACGGGAGCAATATTTGAACAGAAAACGACAGCTGAAGGAAAGGCGGGAAAGCTGTCTGTAACATACAGATCATGTCATTAGACACAACTCTCCGAATTTCAATCAACGGAATATTGAACTTGAAGAACTTGTATGTCCAGTGGACTCCAATAAACCTCTGCAACTACCTCATGAAAGAAAACTACTCATTTGTTTGTCTTGTACCCAAATCATCTTTTCTCAGATTTCTTTTGTTCCTTGAGTGCTTTGAGGTCAATTAAAAAATGAATGCCTTCCAAACAGACTGATAATTAGTTAACAGTCTCTTCATTACGGGTCCCACAGGGAACATTCATTTACAAGACCCAACCCTGTTGTCCTTGGGAAGACCTCAGTAATAAGTTACAGAAGTGGAGGCCAAGGCAAAGCTGTTCAGACTAGAACTATACAGATGCTAAAGAAAGAGCTGGAGTCCCCAGAGTCTTCCTAACTAAACTACTAGAAGCACTACTACTCCAACACTCAGGTTCATTCCATTTTCCAAGCATACACAGTCAGACAATTGGTCTTTGATAGCACAGTTTGTGAGAAGGATCTTTAGTTACCTCTTGGGGGGTGTACTACTGGCGCTGTGCTCAGTGCCTTGTGGAAAGGAAATGGTAAGGCTGTGGTTCAGCACTGTACGGTTTCATCATCTTGCTGGCTACATGGGCTGCAATTTTCTGATTCCCACCTGGGAATGGCAGCCAACTTCTCCTCCCCCACAACCGATTTTTGCCATTTATTATGTCCCCTACTGTAATAACAGAAATATCTTACGTAGCATTAGAGTGAGAAGCAGAATGCAAACAGCACATCCCTTTACCATGACCATAAAACACAGTGCAAGAAGGTTTTGTATTGCAGCTGCTCTCAGAACAATTTTATTACTAAAATGACAGGATGAGAGTGCACACATTCATGCATTTATAAAGATTTTAATCAACATTTGTCACATAACACTGAAATCCAAAGATGTGATTGCAACACATGATATATCAGAGACAGATTTACACCACTTAGTTCATGTACCCACAGAAGTACAATCACAATAGGATGGAATGGAGTTAGTTGCCTGAGGCTAACTGGATGCGCTGTACTGCCAAAACAAGTCCTTAAGATGGCTACACCATTACTAATATACATGCAGCAAAAGTTAAAACTGCATGAGATATAATCGTGCCATTTGATTGCACTGTCAAATATACTTAAAAGTCGTGCAGATCCCTTGCTTGCGATCACTGTATTCCCATGTATAAAATCCGTGTTTCTAAAATACTAAACTTAGCAACAACTGTTTAAAAGTCCTTAGTCATGGTGCTCTTCTCTTATTCTTATGGCTTCAGTCAGTCCAAGGAAACCTTTTCATGCTACCATTAAACAGATGAATCTACCTTCCCCTTCTGATTGATAATGGCATGCTGTCTTGCAATGTCAGTTGTAGGAACAGTTCGCTAAGACAAGCACGATATACATTCTGTTGGCTTTACATCAAAGCTATAATGGGGACATCAGTGGTAAGATTTTGGTACTTCTGCTATAAGCTCTTTATTGAGATACTCTTCAGTCTAATGCCTTTCCTAGTCACTTAAGGAAAAGAGGGTACAAAAAGGGACGCTACAATTTATGAAGACCTCGTAGTCCTGTTATAATACTGACAGAACGTCTACCCATGAAATTTCACGGCCAGAAGCGCTGGTATCTGTCCTTTCATTTCTGTTTGGAACCAACCACTGTAAAGAATAAACTGCCCCTACCAGCTCCTAAGTATCAACCTTACTGTGACACAAGTCATAATGCAAAAAGCAGAACACTTTCTCCAAGTTTGTATGTCTTTGACTTTTAGGGCAAAAAAAAACCTTCCTTTTTTTTTTCCCAGAGAAGCATGCTAAGAATATGGCCACAAGTAAAACACAGATAAATCACTCAATGCAAGAGAGCCCAAAGACATGCAAAAAATGATGTCGTGTTACCTCCGTGAAGGAGTTTCACAGTCTGTAAGCCAAGTTTGGTGCAAGTTTGTGCATCCTTGGCTTGGTTTTACATCTCTGTCTTGGTTTGAGGTAAAAGAGAAACAATTTTCAGTTCAGTAATTTTACCACAACAAGATCACATTGGTCTTACAGTGTGAGAAGGTCCATGCTAAAGCCAAGTAAGGTACTGGAAGCAAAATCACTGACAGGTTTGTCAAAGGATTCAAGAGAAAAACTACTGACACAGGAAGGTATAAAAGTCTATGAAAAAAAGCGAAAAACTGGATATTGGCAACCCAGCAATAAGGAAGATCAGCCCATTCCCAACCTGATGACTGTGTGGGCACCAGAGAATTATCAGGTGTCTTATCATTGATGGCAATCATACTATTGCTTAGCCTTATAGCTCATTAGTCCTAGTTCTCTATCGTGTGTAGTAACCAGGAAATGACTCCTTTGTACTCTTGTACATATTCTGCAGTTGTGCATATTCTGCATTGACTCAGAGAGAGTTGAATCCCAGGGGCTAGGGGAAAATCTTCCCCAGCTGCTCCTCCTGATGGGCCAGGTGGGAGAAGATACCACAGAAGGGAGGTGCCTTTTTTCTGCAAGTTGCTCATTGCCAGTGAAGTTTCCTTCAGGTGAGAGGGCTATAGAGCTACTGAAATAAGCATTTAGTTCTTTTCTAAAAGTGCAAAAGGGAATGTTCGGTAACTTCCCACAGTAAATCTTACACAGTTAAGGAACTCAGACCTTTTTCTTCCCACTCCTACCAAAATTCACACTGCTGAAATGACTCTTCTTCAGTAATAGGGGATACCAGCTGACACAGGAGGAAGTACAGGTACAGATTTCCACTGAGAATGTGCCAATGGAAAGTTCTCTTATGCGATATTTTTTCTATTGACTTTCTTTGACTATTTTTAGGCTGTTTTGATTCACTTTTGTGACAAATAGAGCTTCAATGAACAGAAAAAACCCCCATGCGTTAAAGTATGAATAAAAATATTCTGAATTGCAGGGCTTCTAATTAGCAATATGAATCTAAAGCTTCTCTGTGGATATTGTCAGCTACAGCATGAGACTAGACATTCTGTTATTAACACCGTGGGTAGACAAACTTTTGATGAATAATCAGGAAATTCTGAAACATTTTCAATAAACGACATTTCCCTAGGAATCTCAGGATTCAGCAATGCAGACTGACATTCTTGAAATCCTTTGTTCATTGCTGCTATTAGATTCTCAGTTTTAATGATCAGCTGTCACATCTCCTAGAGCCTAGGCTAGGGTGTCCAGGTGCTCCCATCTTTCAGGCAAACTGGATTCACAAGCATCCTTCTGAAGAGGGAGGCAGCTAGTACGTGTGCCTTAAAGCCTGGAGGTGTTTGGACTGAAAGCAGTTCAGACAACAGTGCTGTCACACTTCAGCAGAAGTTGGGAAGTCTTGAAGGCTTCCTGAGTGTGCACTATGTGGTTCCTTTCTTGTTACAGACCCAAGGCTTTCTCAGAGCTTGCCAGTTTTGAAAACCTCTGAGGTTTCCACATTTTCTATGATAGGAGAGAGAAATCCTCTTTACTTCTGGTTCAGGTCAAGGTCTCAGGTTTCTGTGCCCTTCCACGTGCATCCAAAGGCTATAGCTATACCCCTAGACAAAAAGGGGCCAGCAATTGATCCATATGGTCAGAGGAGTTCACACCCACGTTTCATAGGGCAAATCCCCGCTGTACGCAATGAATCTGGGAGCAAAGTAGTTGAACCAGTCAAAAAGAGCCAGGGTGCTATCTAACTATTTTAGGCCGTGGTTGAGCTCATTCCTTAGCCCTTTTTCATACAAAGATTCTGACTAGAGGGCTTGCTTGTCTACTTGAAGGTAGGAAGGCTCTACAGAGGGATCTAGTGTAGATGTGGTGCTTAGGGACATGGTCCACTGGTGGACTTCGCAGTTCTAGGTTAACAGTTGGACTTGATGATCTTAAGGGTCTTTCCCAACCTAAATGATCCTATGGTTCTATGATTCTAACAATCAATTAGAGTAAGATTTTTCAGAGACCAGAGGACTCTGGATTGAGGGAGCCTGGCAGAGCAGGCATGACATTGTTCTTGACTTGAAGAAGTCTCTTGGCCTGAAGGAGGACACAGGGCAGGTGAGCCTTGCACTGCTGATGCTGGTCCTGCAGTCTAACAAACTCCTGTCATGATATTTCGTTAAGTCAACACTTTCTAACAGAACAGCATTTGACCTGAAAACTTTTAGCTCACTCTAATTAACGGAAGCTATGTTTCCATAATATCAGCCAGTCATAATAACCACTGCCAAATGGAATAGGAAAGCCATTTAGAGAAGAGGATAGTAGTTTAGCTGCAAAAATTTCAGATTTCCACTATTCCCAATAGTGCTTCAGATCTGACTCTATTGTTAGTCCTGCACAGTGGGGTTTTGTTTCGTGGGGGTTTTTTTGTTTGGTTTTGTTTTGTTGTTTTTTCTTTGTTTTTTTATTTTTTATTTTTTTTTTATTGGATTTAGACACAAAAAAGACAACCAGTTTTTCAGCTCCTTCTATTAATGTGCTTTTGTCAGTGCCCTCTGTGGCCTGTGATACTTGGCAAGGGCCAGGGTCTTCAAAATCAATAACTGAATGTAACAGAGTTTCTTGCCCTTCAAGTGTTTTAATGTTAAAGGTTTGACCTTTATGATTAAAGAGCAGCTTGAAAGGAAGCTATCTGTGTCTGAAGTCCTCTCTTATGTAACCATATTTTTGAATGGACATGTTTGACTGCAAAGACAAAAGGCTTCTGTGCACTTTTACAGAATTAATCAAAGCATTTAAATATACAAGGATACAGTAATAAGCTAGACAGGTTCTATCAGTTCTTTAGAGAATTAGTTACCTTATTAATATGCCTTTTTGACACATTTGTTCAGTACAATCACAGCTTTTGACTGGCTGGTTATAACAGTGACCTCTGGTTAACTTCTTGTGAATACATTGCAGCCCAGACTTTTGGGAAAAAATCCCCAAAACAATAACCAACCTTTTTCTTTAGTTATTTACTGAAAGAACATTACATTCAGGATCTGATAGGCACTGCATTCTCCTTGAAGATGTTTGATAATCCTTCTTCGTTACGGCTAAATGGGCTATTTCCTGGAAAGATGACCAGGCACTTTCTAGTCCTATTTACTCTGTGCACTTCAGCTGACATAATATGGACAGATATCATCCAAAGCGAATATTTGTCTCATGGAGGAAACTCTCTGCAGATCTATAGCAGATGGAGCCAGGGACAAAGTCGGCAAAGACTATGTCATAGTTGTTTGTGCTTATTCTCTTTAGTATAAGGAAGACTCTAAGGCACCTGTCTAAATTCAGAGCCCCTTGAATTATGTTTCTCTCTTGGTTCCTTCTCTCAGAAACTACTCAGAAAAAGGCATTCCCTGGCCTCTGCTGCACGGATGGAGCCACAGTAAGATGTATCACTTTAATGACAGGTAGAAATTTAAAGAAATCTCTGGGCATGTCTGTACAAATCTCAAATGATTTTGCCCACCTTACCCCCAAAATTGCAAAAAATCAACAACTGCAAAACTCCTAAAAATGTACAAGACTGCACTGCAGATGCAGCTACAATGCTTCCAGGTCTTATTATTGTCTCTGAAGGTCTAAAACTAAGGGCTTCTCTTTCCCTGTGGAAGTGTCTATCGCCTTCCCTGTGTGCCTCGGGTTAAACACTGTGAATTTGCCTGCTTTCCTGCGCTCCCTCCCCTCTGCTCCTGCCAGGCTGTCCTCGGAGGGAGCCCTGTGGCCCTCACTACCAAGGTGGGGCTGTGCAGCAGTGTGCTGCTGGCCCTTTCCCAAAGTAGGAGTGCTTTCTGAGCCAAAGCACTAAAGCTAAAGCAGTGATCATTTACACCCACAACAGGGAATGACTACAGTTACCTATAGAAATCTCTGCAAAAAGCAAGAATAAATCGGTAAAATAAGAGCTAGGTCAACATGCACATAGTTCCAATATGAATCATATATATTTAGGAAAGAGTAATATTTTGGGATTTGTTTTTTTTCTGGATGAATTATATAGTTCTACTCTGGGTCCAACTGCGCAATAGTAAATATATTATGGTACTTTCTGGTGCTGTGTTGGACTAATGCATGCCAAAAATCTTTTGACTGGAATACATTTCTTTTGTCACCTTTGCAAAAAACTTGAAAAGAGGAAAAAATACTATTAGGCAATACCCCTGAAGTTTTTCTTTAAATATAAGTTACTAGTAATAGCCAAATTCTAATACCGTTATTGTCAGTCAACAGTATTGACTTTTACTGTCATTAAAATCATTTTTAATAGCAAATGTCCTAATAAAAGTCACATTATGCTTTTCCTTATTACTGTCTTTATTGACTACCAAAAGGGGGTCATATACATTTTATTTTCCTTGTATTTCACAAATACAGCTATAAAAGATAACTGACAAGTTTCAGTCAAGGAATACATCTAGTAAACTCTGTGTGTGAACATCATTAAATTGTCTTTTCCAGTCTTTCCAGAGTATCTATCTCCTTGGCAAGTAAAGGTAATGTCTGTAATTACAGAGAAAAAAAGATAATAAAGAATAAAAGCTGAAGTTATCTAGTAAACTGTGTAAAGCATCTAAAGGAAGGTCTCCACTGACTGTCACAGGAACGGCCCTTCTATTTCTATATGACCTTAAGTTACTGCACGGTTCTGTCACATTTCTCGAATGTCAACCTTTGTAGTCTCTCCTTCCTGGTTTGATTTATTGGCAATAAGGAGATACCAGGAGATACAACTTCGCTTTGGGGCGGTGATTTAAACAATCATTCTGGAAATAGTATGTACAAATGATGAACATTGTCACAAAAATACATATGTAATGAAATCCATGGCATGAAAAAAAACCCAACTTTTTTTCTTGTGAAACACTTGAAAACCATTCTCTGAAAAATTGGAATGACGTTTGGCTGCTTCTGTGATGAAAAATATCAAGATTGGTCTGCATATTGCGGGTTTTGAGATAAGGCAACAAGTCATGTTCTGTAAAAGCTAAGACTCAGTCACCAGCGAAACAAGTCAGAATGGTTTATGAAAAAGACTTATACAAAATATACACACCTGCCAGTAAATAACCTCTTCACTGAGTTAGCACTTTTCTAAATTACAAATTAGGGATTCATGATCCTAATAAATACAATCTACTACTGGTTAATAGCTCTCACAGCATTTTATGGTTTTGAAAGAGATTTATAGGTTTATAATGAGGAATATTATAGTGCAGGTGCTATTAACTTCACTAAAAGCTATGCATAAAAAAGGAAAAGAAAATGCTTTACATCTTTCATTAAATAGAAAATACAAATGCATTTTGTTAAAGGTTTTGCTTGTGTACTGTTTCCTAAGAAAAAAGTCTGTATTTTGAGGTGACTTCTAAGTAGTGCAATTAATTTGGTGGAGTTCACAAATTGCTTAATGAGTACTATGCTTAATGAATATTGTCTGAAAGTTTATGTCTATTTTCTACATCCATTCAGCAGAACAGCAGTTTTGAGCACTTGTTGCAGATGTTTCCAACCGTTTTTTGCCAAATGCAAATTCACTTCTTGAGTGAATTATCAATGCCAATTTTAGCTGATACTACTGTTAAAAGATTAATGCCCTAAAGGGAGAATCAGATTACTACTTGCATTCTTTTAACATCACTTTAGGAGCACTCTCAATCCCCTTCCACTTGGACAGCGTGCTTTTTAAAAACAGCAGCATGGTTGAGTAGCTTTAGCCTTTTCACAATATGGTTATAAACAAAGTATCTAAAGCTAAAATTGTATCTTAATGGAGTTATCATCTAAAATTAATACTGCATACTCTCATGAAAAAGCTCTAAAACTTTACACAAAAACTATTCAAATGAAGTCATAAAACAGACATCTAGGCTACTTCTTGCAGGCATTCAACAATTCACTATTATCTGACAACTCATAAAGTAACTGTCTACCCCAGGTTAACATCACTCTCTAAAATGTGAAAAGCTACCCACAACATTCAAAATAAGCTTCTGAAATGATGATGATGATGGTTATTATTATTCTACTATAATTTCTGCACCTGAAAGTTCCACTAAGGTCTATGGGGTGACTTATACGTCTGAAGTTACTCATCCTTAAATACTGCCAGAAGTAAAATTCATCAGTACAAGCTGCTGGAGTACATAACCTCTATTGATCTCTGGGTTTAAAATTTATAACTGAATTATTATTGATGATTTATATAGGAAAATATTATTGATAAATAGGAAATACAGGAAGCTCCAGGGGTGATCCATGTTAGAATGTGAGACTCTCCTTAGGTTTGGCCAAACAGCGTCTAAAATAAACCAAACCTACTGGTTTTTAGGCAAAGTTTTATTTGGGATACAATTGACTAGAATGATGCATGTATCAATGTTATCAAAGTCCTTGCTTCAGTTCTTTCCTTATTATAACCTATAAATGTGTGGTCACACTTAAACAACCATTTATACATAATCTGGTGATAAATTCAGCCAAGAAAATGTTAATCTACTGGTATCTTAGATATCTAAGCAAACACCAGATCAAGCACCTGAACTGTCCTTTTCTTTCCAGTGATACTGAAAGCAAGCTTTCAGTGCAAGAATCTGGAAATACTGTGCAATAAAGAGGTTAAGACACTATAACAACCAGGAACTATTATTACTATTACTATTAAGAACAAATTCTGTGAAAATGTTTAAAAAATTAGTAATCGTATAATAATAAGACTTATGCATGAGTGCTATTGCCAGAATCTTGTAAGGTCCCACAACAATTAGTCTAAGTTGATTTGCAGTTTACTACAGCTACGAAGATTAAATAAGCAATACAAAAAGAGATTCAAAGCTTTAGACAAACTGTCTCCTTCAGGAATGAATTCTAGAGTGAAGATATGAACTGAGTTCCCTGCATTTTTAAAGGCAGATACTGCATACTTCATGTCAAACTGCAGATCTGTGAGTACAGACTTTGAAAAGAGAATCAGCAAGCAGTGATTTAATGCTAATTTGATGCATCATTCAGAGTCAAGACACCATCTAAGACTTCTTTGACAAGACACATTCAAAGTACAAAATGATCAAACTGAAATTGTGTCAGTTATTTTATGAGCAAATCAGATTCACGAATGGTGCAGAATTTCCTTTACAAGGGGCTATATCATCGTAACAGATTAATTAGATGAAAAATGGAAGTAATACAGTGAGCGACATCCACACAGGTGAAAGTGTGATTGATCAAAGAAATACAACGGAATCACGCTGTCATATGAGTGACTACATCTTACGTTATTAAATGCTCCCAGAGCATTGCATGATCATTTCACACTTTAATTCTGCTGCTCAGAACTGAACAAAGTTCGCCCATTTCCTTTCACAGAGTCAAGCCATTACCGTCTTCCGTTTTGATCTGCCTAGGCTGCCCTTTTCCAAGTTTGAATGAACCCACAAACCTCAAAAAGAAAATTCAGTCAAACTTGTCATATTTTCCTTACTTACCCGCTTACTCAATGCATAAGTTTGCATAACTATGAGGCTCAGCTGTGACCCAAGATCAGACCACAACCCTTGGATAGCCTCAGTTTGATTTTAGATAGTGTAATTAAATTGTCAAACAAAGGCCTAATGCTTATGAAATGTAAGAAGGAAAGGGGAACTGAAAGAAAGGGAAAAGAAGAGAGAGACAGATAGACAGAGAATATTAATAATTGAAGGTATAAATAATGTAACATTTGTCCAGAAAGAACCATGTCATTGCTATTTTAATTTTCATAACCACTCAACTAAAGTAGAATATAAAAGCGAATCACACTAACTCTTTATACAGAAGAAAAACTAACATTATTTCATATGCTTTGAACTGAATAAATGCACCAATAATGCCACAGAATTACCCTATTATGGGATCATAGGAGAATCTCATAGGTTGAATAGGAGAATCCAAGTCTGAGGAATATGAAGTGTGGGATCAGGTAGGTAGCTTCTGCTCCAGAAAAGGGAGGGCAATGTAGGTATGAGCTTCACTATGCCACATAATTTGGGGCTACAAATCAGCCCCTTTTGTTAGCAGCTTTCTGGTTAAGCCAGGCTTGCAAGCAGAAAGCATCTCCAGGTCTTCCACATCTTCCTAATTCAGACATGGTTCTTAAGAAAGCAAGATCCAGTGTCAGACTGGTTCGGATTTAGAGGAACCTTTACCGTTGCTGGTCTCCAGGAAGCAGCAGTCATTCTTCCTGAAGGTCCACTCTGCAACACACATACTGCAGCTGGTAATTCTGTTCTGCTTTCAAGATTTTGCCCAATGTTGTATAGCTTTGCTGTGAATGCAGTACCTTAATATTTTTTCACACAACCCTTGTTTCCACAGTAACTTTGAGGAGGTTATGTTGATTAGCATATTTTTTCATATGTGACAAATCAAACATATGGAGTGTGAAAAAGAAAAGTGAAATCATTGAAGAAGAGCTAGCATATAATTCTTCATACAAAGTTTAGCCTTTTTTTGAAACACTGAAAAGTAAAAAATGTGGTGTTATTTTCCCAGATGAATCCTGTAGCATTCCAGACTCCTGGAATTTGTTTAAACAATCTCATTCAGATCTTTTTACTTTACTGACTGATGTTTCTGCCTTAAAGTTGCACTTACAACTACACTGCTATTTGTCAGCATACCACAGGAACAAAACCAAACACATACTACTTCAGATACACGACACAAACAAGGTCTTCATGTATACAGTCTTCCTTATTCATATGATCCTACATATATATGTCTTCAGTCTTCAGAGCTGACTATTTGGTCTCACTGAAGCCCAGGGACAACCAGTCCTTTAAAATTATAAATTATCTAATGGCAACAGGCTGAAACTTTAGAAATATAAATTGAAGCTCAGTTTTAGAGAGAAACTTGGAAAAAAACCCAATAAAACAACAAAAAAACCAAACAACTCTGCTGTTAAACTAAAACTAAGGCAACTGGGGCTTCGCAAAAAGCTGTGGGTAAAAACACTGCAGTTCATCATACAGTATTCTAAAATAATACACTTAAATACTGCTGCAAGCTAAAAATGTTTTTCCATGATCATAATCTTATACCTCTAAGAAATTAAAATGAGGACAAGAATTCTCATTGCCAAACCATGGCAAGGATAGCTTCTTGTCAAGATGCAAAGATTTACATGGTGAGTGTATTACGTTGTTGTAGATGCCTTCAAGGGACAAATTTACCTAGGATGCTTCACCCACAAAATAAATTAAGATGCTTTTCTTTTTCTTCATGGATTGATGAGGGAAAATAAAAAGTTATTTTTCTTCTCAGAACACTGACTTTTTTACTAAGTAATATTTAATGCAAACAGAAAGAAAACAGTTTTCTGGTCTGTATCTTCTGTTCAGTTCAATTCTGTAGAACAGGCTGCAGATACGAAGATTGGTGGGATTCATGAGACTGAAAATCTTTTCCTTTTACCAGTTTTCAAGACTTATAACTTTATGAAAACTCTTCTGCACAAATATTTTTCACATGCCTTTTACTTCCTATGACATGTTAGAAAAGCTGTCTTTCTGACTCCTAGTCCACTGCTTCCCTTTCTCTTTCAGAAAATAGCCAACAGTTTGTATATTCACTTGGGAACAGCCTTTAATTCAGTCTAAGTAATACATTTCAATAATAGGAAGATCTGATAATTTTCAATTCTTTTTCAACTTTTTTACATCTGTCTAAAATAAGCTGTCTATTAAAGTCTACTGGGTTCACCTCTCCCTATGTTACATCTCTTATAAATATTCAGAAACTTGTTTTGATGTTGCAAATTATTTTATTGTTTTTGTGTTATCTCACTGTCCTTGAAAATGAAGAAAAGAGAGCACAGTACTTGGAAAGAAGTTTTCACATGTTGTGTACATACAGTATCATATTTACTACACAATACGAGATCTGCATGGTTTCAGTTTTTTGACAGATAATCCTCACAAGTGTGAAGACAAAAGATTAATCATTTTGCTGGAATCAGAGTCTTAAACTATAAACTTACATCTGTGAGGACTTAACATCTCTGCAGAGCAAAGTGCAAAGATTCATATAAAAGTATTTATGCCAAGGACAGAAATGCAAGAAAGTACAGGCTAATATGGTCCAAACAATTAAAAAAAATAATAAGAAAGTCTAAGGTATTTACAGTTCACAGGGTATAAAATGAGTATTTAAATGATCTTCTTTTTCCATAAATAAAAAAAAAACACCATATTTTTTCAATATCATTTCCTTCAGGTACTTAAATGCATTATAATAAAGTTTTTTTTACTGCATATTTAATGCAAATTCCTTTGTTGGCAGGAGGAGTTAGATAAAAAAGCAGGAAGGAAGGAATGGTAGGAAAAAAACGCCCCTAAATATATGCCAATTTCAATTTTAAAAATGTGAAACATGCTATCAAAAAGGAAGCTTGTTGGGGGACTATTCTTTTTACTTCATTTAAAATATTTATCAAACGAAACATATATTGCACAGTTTGAATATACACCCCTTTAGAAGGCTATGAATTCATTTCACTGTGGTTTGGGAGCCTATGCAATCTGGGACATGCTAAATTACAATTTTCGTCCAGGAACACTCTCAACATACACTCAAACAGATGCAACTTCTACTAGTTACGAGATGAGCAAGAACATCTCCCAAAGTACAACAGGAAGAATACTTTTGGGAACCCCCTACAGGAATCCTGCTAGATCACCAGTTACTGCCTAATTACTAAATTTTGTCTCAGTGACTATAGAGAAAAGATACATTTGCGTTTTCATTCTGGCAACCAATTTTGTAATAAATCTCAAAGTTAGGCAAAATTTGTCTTTTGTTTCTCCCTGTAAATTAAATATGTTAATCTTGATCTAAAGTTTAGTAGAAAAGTATAAACTTGTAGTTAAGAGTTACACAGAAATAGTAAAATTTATGCTGTGCTTTTTCAGAAATTAGGTGATTGTTCATCATTTATTTATACTGGCAATGTAAGACTACAGCATTACAAAGGTCAAAATTTAACGTGAGTAAATTTGCACTACAAATGAAAAGAATTGGCAGCTGGGAGAAACCTACATATGCTCTTCTTTCAGTTCATAAGTGTTTACATGCAAACCTGGAAATGCTCAGAAGAACCGAAAATTCTACCAGTGGTAAACTGCTGACATTTTCCTAGGCACAGTGGTGCATAGCTGGCTTGTCATCTAACAGTACAGAAACAATGAAGGCCAAAGATCTATTTATTCATTTATTCAGTAGATGATAAAAAAGGAAAGAGAAAACACCATAAGGCAAATATATTTGTGGCAATAAATAGCACTGTATTGACATGTTTATATTTTGGTCCTGAAGGATGCACTCACTGTTTTGACAATATAGGATAAATTGTATAAATGAAAGTGCTGAACGGAAATTAAGACACATGGGAAAAATGCAAAAAGATCATTCCTCCCAAAGAAATAATTTTAAGGCAGATGCCTATTACTGTGTGCTAAACCAATGGAAATGTCAACAAATCCTCTTGAGACTTGTGTGAAACTATATTTAGCTGGACATAAAAAATGAGAGAAGAATTTTTTTTGCCTTCACTCATCTGCTATAAGCTTCACTATAAATAATTTTAAGTGGTTTTATTTATTTTGTTAAATTAGTTAAGCTGGTTAAATAAGTTAGTTAAGATAGTTAAAATCAATATTAAACAGCACTTCTTACTTTTATCCTATAGTATATGTGCATCTGTATCTGCATTTGTTTTACCTCTTATTAGAAAGCAGAAGGAAAAGCCGTAACTGTGATGGTATATTGGACCCCCATACACTGTTCTAATATATATGTTTAATTACAGACTGCGGTACCTGTTTGTCAGATATATGACAATACTGTCTTCCAGGTCAGTAACTGAAGTCTACCACACTACATAGTTACAATAGTAACTAACTACAAGTTACAGATAATGCCAAATTGTGCAATAGTTACTTCCAGTCGCCATCAACCTTAAATATTAATGTTGTGTGATCACTCATAAAGAATGTATGGTTCCAAATACGTATTGCAGTTTTCAATATTAATCTAAACCTTCACAATTCAGATTGCCTGAAGGGAAAACAATTAAGGCAAGTTTGTTCAACATGCATCTATAAGAGAGCAGTATTATGATCAGCTGCAGATATTTTTAAAGGAACCTATTAAAACTAGGCTTATGAATTACACCTTTCTCTTTGTTTCAAAGGTGCTATAGCTTTCTCCTTGGGTTTCCTGTATCTTCTGAGTATATTCCATCCTCTGGTTTCAACAGTTACCTCTCTGATTTTACAGCAAAAAAAAACCCCTAAACATCTCTATGTTTGGCTTGATTTTTTTGTAGGAAAAGTTCTTCTGCTTGGTACAACCTTACTCCAAGGGCAGATCTCTTATTGATATTGTTTAATTTATTCTAAGTAACTTGTATTTCCTTTACCGATGTGAAAGCAGCTGTTGTGAGCCATTTGAAATTGTTTATGTTTTGTAATTTCTCAGTACGTGGTCATTTTTCCCCCATGAAATATCTTACTTCTTTTACAAACCTTAACATCTTCCTCTTATTTTATGTAAAAAATGTCAACTTATAAATGCATACTTACAGTATTATACATAGAAAAAACTGCCCCATGTAAAATTTTACTTTTTTTAGGCTCTGGCTTAAAGTAGTATGCATGATGTTATGTTAAGATTCTCTTAGTTTGTTAGTGCATCTCACTGTCAGTACTACCTAAATATGTAAATAAAACTGTATTTCCTTATATATAATAAGACTTTCTTATGCTAGATCAGTGCAGAGCAGTCTGTACTCAGTACTTGATTGAATATTAAATGTTTAAATGTTCTTATCTATAAATTTGTCTTGTCCTAACATAAGCCAGCGGATCTCTGGTGTAATAGATTAGGACTTTGATTTGAGTATAGATGATGGAGCTTCATAGCTACACTTTCTGCAAAATACTAAAGGAACTTTGTTGGGTTTTTTTCTACAGAATGCTTTGAAAATTTATGACTAACTGTATAATTGACTTCTGAATAATTAGAGGACTTGTCATCAAAAAGTTTGTGAAATATCAAGGTTACTGCAACAATATTATAAAACTAAAAACCATACATACATTCTGAAGCTATTTTTATATAACTATCAGTTACCTTCTAAAACGTCCTTCTCCTCTGCCTGCTAAGCACTCAAATACCATCCATGTTAGCCAAAGGTATCATGTAACAGTGTTCATCCTAATAATTGCTTATTAGTTACAAAAAAATAATGAAATGCAACATACAATAAAAGAGTTTAAAAAAAAAAGACCATGAGATTTAAGAGCAGAAAAAGAAAAAAGAAAACTCCCAAATGTGTCTGTGTTGAATACAAGATAAAACTAATTCTTCATTGAGCGAGGAAAAAAAGTACTTTGGACAATATAACAAACTGGGATTTTACACCTTTTACTACATATTTCAGCAAGTGGCTCTGGTTTTTACCTTGGGAAATAAAATATTTCTCGTATCTCAGAAACAGTCTCTAGGAACCTGCATATTTAATACTGTCTTTGCAATATGATATTTTCTCTTTATAAAGCATGCATCTACGCTGTCTTTAAAAAGTTAACTAAGTCTCTTTTTATGTGTCATAAACATAGAAAGCCCATTTTTACATCTATCAGGATTTTGCTTTGGTTTTTCAGGTAAAAGAGAATGTTCTACATGCTTGGGATTTGAACTCTCTATTTCACATTTGCCCAATTTTGTGTTTTAAATAGAAGTCACCTGTAGATAGTGCCATTAGTTTCATATGGGAGCACTAAAACAAACAAACAAACAAATTGCAAAATACTTTTTTTCTTTTCCTGATCTAGTTAAGTGCATGTAAAAAAAGGACAAATTAAAAATTCCCTTCTCAGAACTACACCTGAACAATGCTTTCCTCCATGGTCTGTGATAAGGGTGCAGAATACGTGTGTATTTTTACCATATTAAGCCTCATGTACACTTTAAGAGATTCTTCAGATTATTTTCTGTATCATTGTGACCCATTAGATAGATATTTCTGAGAACAATGAGATGTAGATAGATTCTTCCTCAGAACATCAAAATTGCCATACCAGCTGAGATTAGTGCATGGATGTGCTCAGCTTTCATCAAGACACATACTGATGTCTCTTCAAAAACCTCCCTAACTCCAAGAGAAAGCCAAACCTGCAAGTAGCAGTTATGCGCAACTTTCCCTTTCTTGTTTCCATTATATCAAAGGATATAAGTTATCATCTCAGAGATTTTTTTTTTAATTGCAGAGGGCACGGGAATGGTTATAAATGAAGAAAATAAAGATAGCCTTTTATGAATGGCAGGGAAGCAGCCAGCAGCAGTTGAAACAGAGAAAACAGGAGCAACTCACTATCCGTGCTGATGTCCTTAGAATGGTATTGCAGAGTCAGTGTCCGTCTTGAAGAGACCTTTCCCTAGTTATTAATTGGACCTATGAACAGCTAATATTTCTCCAATATGCTTTGCTCATGCTTTCAGCATTTCTCCAGGAGCAGGACAACTGAAGTTTAGTTGCAAGCCTGATCTCTGCTCTTCAGAAATCCATGAAGTTGCAAGTGCTAGGGTTTGCTGTTGTTAATGGTGTTTTTAAAACACACATGACTTGTGGGCTGGAGAGGTCAAGGAGGAGCCACAAAAAAATGTGTAGGCCAGCTCAAATGCATTTTTACATGGATCACTCACTACCTGTGATGTGTGTATTCTCCACTGATGCAAATTCAGTGGACTTCAACTTGATTTATTGTTCTGATTCATAGCCAGGAAATTCTCATCTAGTTTTCAACCTGACCTCTACACATACTGTGGCTGAGCTTACAAACAGAGCTTGCCCAGTGTTTTAAGCTTTTAATTTATTTAATAACAATACTTTTCTGTGTAATTTATTCCCCATTGCAAAAGACTAGTCTTTATTTATGGAATATCATTATCTACCACCCTGATATTTACAAGCCGAAGAGGAACCTTGAGGTTTGGGGGAGTTTAACAGAGGTTGAGCTAATGGTGTTCCAACTTTATGGCATCTTTGAACTATACAGTAAATCTCAATTCTGAGTGCCTCATATGGATTTTAGGGATTTAATAGATTGTAAGCTAAATGTTTTGCCTTTATTTATAAATTTTCCATTAGATTTTTCCTACATGCATCTTGCTGCTTTGAGGATGCTGAACTAAAACCAATACATTGGCACAGTCATTTAATTCTTCCACCTCAATAAGAAGTGCTCTTCCAAACAATGGGAATTTTGCTTTCATCAATATCCAAACCAGTTTGTATACTGTAAGCACTATTTCGTTTGCATTATTATAATACTCAACTTCAGCTGGTGACGGTACCATAAATGTAACCTAAATTCTTCATGTTTTTCCTCTTTCATCACAGATATATGTGTGTGTTGAGGGGTGTGTGGGTGTATACATATATATGTGTGTGAGCATCTGTGTCTGTATGTCTGTGTGTATGCATGTATATGGGTATACTCTCTCATTAAAGTAGACGTTGATACTTAAGTTTATGGGAATTCTGCCCTCATGGGTTTTAAGGCAGCCTGAAATGAATAAGTTTGCTAGTACAAGAAGGCAGAAAACCGAAGCAAAACTGGTCCATTAAATACTGCTTCCAAAGAATAATCAGTTCATGGAATCATCAATTTCTCATCTCCACCATTAGAAGTTTGTAGGTCTAATTAGGGCAATAATAAGCACACTAAAAAATACTTTCTTATTATGTGTTTCTTACATGCTACTAAAAGAGTAAAATACAATTCCATGAAGGATTCAAGCATGTTACCAATTATTTTTCTGTATTTATACTGTCGAAAGTCAATTTAAGTTACAGCACTTTGACTATCAAAAAGATTTAGTAAGAGTATTGAAGACTCAAAAGTACCCAAGAGACAAACAGGACAAAATGAACTATGTTTATATTTAAAAGAACTTGATTGCTCATTACTCAAAATATATCTCTCTACCCAAAAGAAAACTCTACTGGCAGTATTTTAGTCCTCATCTTAAAACACAAAATTTAAGCGATATCTGCTCTTTAACTTATCAGCTCTAACTGTCAGTGGGCTTTGTCAAACTAAATGAAACCTACATTTCATACTACTGACATGGGGCTTACCTTTCAACAGACTGATTAAAGCTTTTGGGTTGTTTCTTTAGTGAGATTCAATAACTTTAAATTTAAAAATATTTCAGCTAAAATAGAACAAAAAAGGTGTCTGCTAATTAAAAAAATAGGTCCTTCATTTTCAACTTTTTCACAGAAGAAACAACTCCCCAAGGTACTGTCAGTATCTTTCACTATTGCGATTTTGTGTTTTTTCCAAATAATGTATTTTTCAAGTAGTGGAAAACAATTAGTGCAGATTGGTTTGTTTTATAGTTCTTGACTGACATCTCCAGCAAATTACTCAAAACATTTCTGTTATGGCTTTTTTCTTTTTTTTTTTCACATAAAGGATTTGCTTTCACTTTTTCTCTCCTTCCTAGTTCTTTGAACTTCTGTTGTAAGACTCCTGAAAGAAATAAATAGTTTTGTCTTCAAGAACAAAACACGTTATGCAAAAATAGTAAAGGCCAAACTATCCACTCTCCCTTTCTCATTATTAACCAGTATATTAACCAGAAAACTCTGCAGGGCAGGTTCCAAACCAGTCTTTATTCCATTTAAATGGAAAAACAAGCTGCTGGGAGTTTACCATTATATCAGTCTAAAGTATATCAAATATATCAAAGATCATGCTTTAATGTGGGAACACTGGATTTTTTTATTTGGTAGCCAATGAGAAAAATAATAATTTTCCTTCCTTCCTTCATTTTACCACTCTAATATTTATTTTTTTCCACAGCAGAAATAATTCCCAGTTTAGATCAAATCTGTCATACAGTTTTCTCTGACCTACACATCTACTTTTCCTGAAGTAAATGTTTGACAACAACAATAATCATAATCAATCATAATCATCATTTAGGTGTTGGACAGATTGTTATCCAGCCTAAGTTTCAGTGGACTCCCTTTGGCACTTGTGAACCTTTCGTTTGTTGTTCTTTGCCACAGAAAACAGGAAATATAGATGTCCTGTCACATTAATATTGTGGTATTTGTATGGTGCAGCTCATTTTTACGTATCTCATTCATAGGAGCATGCATTAAAAATTTTTTTCTTAATTTCCAGTGATCAACAACTCATCACTAACTCTTCTCCAGCTATCTGCTAACACAAGTCTTATATGAGAAGTTAGTATTGGTATACAGAGAAATAGGAATATGGTGATTGGATTTATTTTCCTTAACAAGGGGATTTATCTCTTCGCACAATACATCAAGCAAGCTAACTCCCTCTGAAAGTCTCAAGGAATGAGACTGTTCCCTGAGGTTTGTACTGATATACTCATTTAAAATGATACCTGAAGGGTACCCTTCTGAAAATTGCCATCAATAAAGCAAGCAGAAAAATTAAACTGAGATTTTCATCACAGGTAAATTACAGTCACAATTAAAAATATTACTAATTACAGCTATTTTTGGGCCATTTGGATTAGAGTTTGAGAAATCCTTCTAGCTATTGCTTAGATCTTAGATTTTTGAGAGACCAATTATCATCAAACTTTCAGCTTCCTGCTGCTCCCACATTTAGAACAAGTTACAACACTGTGTGTTTCAAATCTTGTATGTATTATAAAATGGAGATTTCAATCCAAATCATAATTTTATTTTGAATCTTTAATTAAAAAGATTGCTTGAATCACCACAATGGAGATGTAATAAGGCCGTTCAACAAAATATTAGGAGTAAAAGACATACGTAAACACTAATCACTTGCTGTAAATTTTTGTCAACTGTGAGCATGGTATGAAATACAGTAGTCAGTAAGAACAAAACAAGATGTCACTGCAGGGATTTGAGGTTTGTCTGCAAATCAAGTCAACAAGTCTATCATCTGCTACCAGGATAGTTTGGAACCGCTCTTTGAAGCTGCTGGTTACACCTACTCTGAGAATTGTATTGCATTCCTGCACTTCCAAAGCAGGGGTGATACCACTCCGCTTTGTCCTACAGTTCGGTGCAGCTTGTTTTCTAAATAAAATGCTATATTAACAGTAAACTATGTTCATGATTTTGAGTGCTGGCAATGCTTCAAGTCGTGCTGCAAACTTGACCCTCCTGAAAGAGATTTTTCAAACAACTGTATAAACTCAGAAGTTTAAAAAGCCAAAAAAAATGAAGCTGTGTCAAGGGTCTTTCTGCTTACAAAATCAGTAGGAAAACAAAATCATCTGTAGTTTCACACACAGATTTTGTAAGCATTCTGTATTTCCAAGGCAATGAAAACTACAATTTAGACTAATTATTCTTGACATTTTGAAATTATGAAAATACTGAACTTCAAAAGAAATTTTGCTTACGTATACACCATGTAGTAGTTTTAATGAGCATGATAATGTAATTGTACAACACAATAACTTTCTAATTACTTTTTAATTAAAAGGTCTACTCCTCTGATTACTTGCACTTAACTCCTAATTAGATGTAATACAATTGATTATATAAAATATCAGAAACGGAAAAATAAATAGATTAATGTTGAAAATTGGATAAAATAAAAAAAATTGAAATACTTATTTGAAACTGTACTGCTTTTTGAAAAAGAATAGTTTCAGTGGTTACTCTAAGATTTACATAGAATGTATGCTGAAGCATGGATTTAATGTTGGTTTTTTTTTTATACAGTGAGATAATTCCTTCATCATAGCATGAATTTTTCTTCTTTGGATCCGATGAAGTCAGGCTATCTCCTCATTGACCCCCTTCTCTTTTGCCATACCCTATCTCTCAAAATACTCCAACTATCTATCTAAGATGATAGCCTGACTATCACAAGTAGATTTTTCTGGTTACAAAAGCAGAGATCAAAGGCAGCTGTTGCAAACAGGCCCCCTTGAGGCATGGATTTCAAAGGCAGACAAAGGCCTAGTGTCCATGTCACTCTGTTATGTGGACATTTATGCACTGCAGCAGCAAATACTGCTCTTCTCTATGTGCCACTTTTGGACCGGGAACACGTGTCCTTTGTTGAAGGGTCTGTCCCTGATGGTGAGTTGTTCTATATCCTAAAATGGTGACAGTTCTGGATGTCTCTGTGGCAGCTGAATAGCTAGCGCCTCTGTAGATCTTTTCCAAGACATCTATCTACTCCTACTGCTCCCTCAAATCTAAGTTTTCTCCCTCCCTAAGACATATATTTTTTTCAGATGCTTCATAGTCACAAACAAACTGAAAACAAATGAGGTTTACCTCCTGAGCTCTAGGGTACCACTGTCTTCCAAAATAGCTACCTATTTGGGCCTAACTTGGCATCCTGCTTTTCTGTTTTGTGGAGATTTCCCAGTCTCAGATAATAATAGTCCTTCAATTAATTCTACTAGAGAGATACTGAATCTTTATAACATAAATATGGGTGATTCTGTCCACTGTATAACAGTACATGATTTGTTTTATTGGTATTGGTTGGTTGTCACTGATTTTGAGAGTATGAGAAGAAGTAACACTTACCAAAATGTGACATAACTTGGATAATACACATCACCTGTATCAGGGCCTGTTCGTAAACTTTTGCATATACAGCTGTTGTGAAGATTAAGAAGTTGATTTAGAATTACACGTAGTACACAATCATTCAAGGTAATAATAATTTGCTATTCAAGTGGCAGAGTAGCCCCTCGTGGTAAGAGGACTCTCCACGCTGGCGACATGAAATCTTTGAATCAAGAATGCACGAGTTTGAAAAAAGCTAGGAGGACATAACTTGGGGATATTTTATTCCTTTACAACTCACTTTTTGCACAAACAAGGAAGCAGTGATCTAGTAGGAGATTTGCTTCAAGTGACAAGAAGACAAGAGAGGTTTTCCTGTTGTGTTAGCATAGGCAGATGGCTGTACTTGATGTGTTTCATTGGGAACATATTCAGTGCCTTTGCAGAGGCATGCAAAGAGACAACAAAAGTGACAGAAAAGCAGCTGGGCTTTAGGACTGGCGTCACTGATGAAACTGCGGTGGCATGGCTTGAGATATATGTGAACGCCAAACTGGCAGGAGAATGTGAAGAACAGAGGCATATAATAAAAAACCCAAGTGTTTTAACAAAGCAGACTTAAGTGGCAATTGCATGTTATAGAAGATTTTTAAGCAGGTATTTTTGGAATAAATAAAGAAATATTTCAAAACAAACAAAAAAAGAAGGCAGAAACAGTTGTTCAAGAAAATTTGTGTAATTCTTGACATAACAAGTATTTCTTTTTAGAGATAACTTCTTGTAGCATCTTGTTACAATACAATCTGACACTTGTATTATGTATTGTTATACCAACACATGTAACATATTTTTCTATGAATTTGATTGCCTTCAATATGCATTGCTGAGCTTATTCACATTGTCGATTAAAATGGGAAGAAACCCCAAAATCGAAATACCATTTTTTAAGATTATAGCTGAACATTCACAATGACAAGGCAATTAAGACTGTCTTATCTTCCAAAGAAACCTGATATTTTACCCTGAGTGTGTTTACCACAATGTTATCTTTAAGTTACCTTTTTCTAAAAGGAATTCAGTTTATATCATCAAAAAAATTGATATGCTTATATGAGCTGCAAACCCTCCTTAGAAGTGGAGAAGAGTTTGAGAAGAAATAACTACTATACAAACCAGAAACAAATAACAAAGGAGTCAATTTACTAAGGCAAATGAAAATGGGATAGCAGATGTTTCTTGTATATTTGAAAGCATCTCCTCCACACAAAAAGTATTTAGATGTCTTTTACTTGACTTACAAAGGTATTCAGAATAATTTGATTTATATTTCTGTTCCCAAACTACATAAACAGAAAAAACCTACATAAGAGCAGATTGATATAAAAATCTTTTTAGAAGTGTCTCTGAAAAAGCACATTATCTTTCTGTACTGTTTTAAAATTCTCATCAAAAGACCTTTCATAACCTGACTTACTACACCAAAAACCCATTAGAGCCAAATAAGTACTTAGTTAAATTTGGGTGTGCATATTTTCAATTTGTGTCCACTATAGCACAGTCAGTCACGGGAACACTAGAGCAAATAGCAAATTACAGACAACAGGACAATTGCAAGTCAATACCTTTTGACTCACTTAGCCGTGTTTAATCTCACTGCTGGGCAACATTAAGAAGAATTCCACGTTATGTCTGTAAACACAGATTGAAAACTTGACATGATGATACTGTCAGTTCAGCTAATATTACTGCTGGAAAAAATATCAGGACATAAGAGAGAATCGGAGAATATGAGGTCTATATCCATTTCTCTCTTCTCTCCCCCTCGTCCCAGCTAGGATATGAAATTAGACAAATCCGTCTGAAAGGAAGATCACGTTTTTAAGCACGGACATAGCTGACAAAGTTTGTGAGTCCCTCTAAAAGGTGTATTTTTACTGAAACAGAAATGACAGCCTCGGCATGGGAAGTGCCAGCGGAGTCTGTGTCCGGTGCTGCAGAAGAACAGCAAAAACGTGACCCAGTAGCAACGTGCTCCCGGCATTAGTGCAGCGCTCCGTTTGGAGGGCAGACACCATCACAGGAGGACAGACAGTACAGCTTGCTTTCTATTTAGGACTATTCTCAGTCCTTCAATAGTTTGGCTGTAATTCGAAAATGCTCTGGTTGCAATTTGGTCTATGTTACGGGTGACTAAGATGGTAAAAAAACTAGAGGTATATGTATATGTATATATCTATGCCACAATACATGCACACATCCCTGACAGCAGACTTTTTCCCAAAGTGCTACAGACCTAACAGTAATAACTACTTTGTTAAAGAGAAAGGAAAACCATGCAAATTATACACTACGTTTTTCTTAAAGCTACATAGAACCTGAGTTTTAATTGCATTAACACTTAATATATCTCATACTGCTCTAATTGACTTGACTTGCAGTTGTGACTGCTGGGCACCTCTGCAAACATAATGCTGACATTTCCTAACATTTGAATATGTGGCTTTCCAGCCTTTCCAGACCCTGTTTACGGGGGTCTATCTCCCTTTCAAAAGTCACTTTTTTTGCTGTATATAAACAAACGAAAGTAAATGTCACAAACACTTTGTGAAACCACGATGAGCTCTGCACTAAATGTTAGACGCACTGGATGTTCAAGCTAATTATCAGTTAGTTTTGCAGGCTACATATACATTATCTGGTACAGGAGTTTTATCTCAGATGAGATTTAACCTAGTCCCCTGGACTGAATGTTCCCGCCAGGCATGTGGGAACTGATTAATCCAAAGGACAGGTGATTGGCAAGGGCCCTTAACTCTCCATGAAGCGTCAGAGTGTGTTTTGGAGGGGGTTACATTTTGAAGATTTTATTGGTTTCTTCTGAAAATGCAGACAGCTCTATGACCCACCTCTCTGACGTGCAGCAAGTGAGGATGATCTGAGGGCTCTGCCCAAAACTTCAGCTCTGCCTCAAAGAAAACAATGAATGTAGACACAACCTGACGGAACCAGTTGTGCAAGCAGGATGCTATTTTGCCAGTCTATTTGAGAGATATTTGCAGAGGAATCCTGACTTTTCGTCCAAATTCTGAAGGAAAGGTGTGATTTAGACCTCCTGGCTCTGTCTTTTGCATTTTTAATTTACTCAAATTTCCCCTTGCCATTTTTTTTATTTCTTTAGTCCTGCAAATTGCCAGTTTCCTGACTGCCTCCTTCCACTTCTCCTCAACTTTGTCCCTCTGTTTGTATGAGGCTTGCCCTTCACAGTGACTGTGCCAACCTAAGGAACAAGAACATGATGAGTCTTGAGTTCCAGGGACTGACCCCCGGGTCCCAGGAGTAGGGCAGAGGAATTTCCTCATTTAGCCCTGCTGTAGCAGAGAGAGAGAGCTCTCTTAGCAGTGAAGGATTTGAATTTTGCAGTTCAGTTCCTAAGGAGACAATAAACTTAAGAAGGCAACACGGATGATAAAAAGTATGGAATACTTTCATACAAGGAGGAAATAGATAAACTAGGGCCCTAGGAAAACAGATTGCTGAGGAAAAGCAAAGGAGATCTATCTGTAAAACGATGAATAGCAGAGAGAAGAGAGGAAACTCTTAGTAGCGATGTGAATCCACACCAGTGTTTTGTTTCGATCTGGAGAACACCTGAAGTAAAAAAAGCCACGCAATACTTAGGTTCACACTATGGAGCAGCTTCATACACATGAAATAGATTCCTTTAGAAGGAAAACAAACTGAAAAATGCACTCCAGATACTCACCTAAAAGGATCCAGCCACTAACAGGTGTTCATGGAACCAGACTGCATTTAGCTTGAAGTAAACACCTTTCAAATATATATTATAGAGTATCAGGTCACAAACTGTTTCATTCTACATATTCACTTCCATAGCACTGCATTACTTGCTAAGGTAGGCATATCCTATGTTGCAAAAACCTGAAGGAATCAAATCAAGTAGTGTCTTTAAAAAGTATATATTCAACATTTGACTCATTGCCACATATTGCATTTGGGTGGTAAAACCCTAAATGGGTTCAGGAGTTACTGGACAAATAAGATGTCTACAGAATATATTGACACAGATGCAATTTCCTGCTCAGAAAGTACCCAGACCACAGATTATCAGAAAATCAAGCCAGTAGACAGGTCATTCCATGCCTGTCACATTATCGTACCTTTTTTGTCAAGCACAACACAAAATCATTTTCTATTTCAAGCTGAGTACCCTGAATTCAGTTTCAATAGATCTTGGACGCTCAGAGTTCCCTAGCTGCTCGGTTTGCTTAATAACTGTATCTTGCAGGATGGCTTTCTGGTGGTGCCTAGCAAACATCAACTAATATCCTCAAGGCAGGGGAAAACACCATCCACCAAATACCAAGTTAAGCAAATTTCTCAGAACTGTTGCGCGCCTCCACACACACCTGAATGGCGCCTTGAACACAGGCTGGACATGTTGGAGTTGCTACTGTTTGATCAAGAATCATGGGACGTTTTGTTTCCTGAAAAAAAAAAAGAACATTTTTCCCCAGGTATTTTTGCCTCATAGTGGTCCTCTATATATTTAATCCTTGAGGGTGCTACTTTAGCACTTTGGTTTGGATCAGGAGTGAGATTTTTTGAAGTGAATCTTGCAGTGGCTGCACCTACGGTGCTTTGCTTGATGTCATGTCTCAGGCAGCAGGCACAAACTGCGCTGCTTCCCAATTAAACTGCAGCAAGTGCAAAGATGCACTCCAGGACTTTACCTCAGGTATTCCAGCATCTAACAGAAAGGGCCATTACAGCTAGAATGAAATAAACATCCTGAAATACATATAATACAGACATCACGTCCTCAGCAGCAGCTCTTTCACTCTACAGATCTACTTTTACTGGACTGCGCTATTTGCTAACCTAGCCATAACCCTTATTTCACAACCACTGATGAGCTATTTTGTTTCAGTTTGACTTTAATAAAATTAAATGAAAAAAAAAAGAGAAACTAACAGAAGGCTCAAAATAAAGCGGTGATAGGAAAGTTAATGATAAATGTTCTCTTGGCAGTGCTAGAAGTCACAAATTTAAAAGGCACAGTTGACTGTCAGGGCCAGCAATTGGAAATTAAAGACATCCTACAGGATCACCAGGGAGCAATTAAAGTATGTGTGAACAAGTTGGCTGCAATGACCAAGCATTTCTTACCTTGAAATAAAGTTTAGAATAAAACTTAAAAAAGAAAATATTTTATTTCATCTGTACAAATTAGATTTAATTTGTTTCAATATGTGTTAAGGTTTGACCTAACAATTTCATGTTGTTGTACCAGGAAGTGAGAAATTAAGATCTACTATGGACTCAGGATTTTACACTTTTCAAATCAAAATGAGTTAAGATTATTACTTCTCTGTAAGTGTTCCACAGCCAAAACATGGTCCTAATAAAGGTGTGGCAATATTAATTGACTGAAAATGCAGTCAATAGGCTGAAATTTGTTCTACATTTTAAATTCCTTAATCAATTGCACACAAAAACCTGTCAATACTTGTGTTCTTCCATGCCACCATTAGAGACGTTTTTATGTCACTGTTACAAAGTTTGAGGACGGGAGACTGGCCACTATTTCTTCATGAGTTTTAGAAATGTTGCATTACCAGTGTACATTGGTAGGAACGCAGAGGTTCATTCCTCCTAAATAAATCTACAAAATTTATGATTTATACTGGAACTTGGAGAGATATTTGAGGATAATTTGGGCTTAAGGGTGCAGATTTACAGTGATTAGGTGCTGCTACTCAAACTCTGTTGCAGGCGGATTCTAGAACAACAACCTGGTGCTTGCAGCGTGGCCAGCAACAGGGAAGGGAGTCCAGCATGGCTTAAGAGTTGCTATGATTTTGGGAAGTTTGTCTTTAACGCCTTGTCCAGAATATGAATTTACAGAGATGAAATACAGATGGTTCATAACAGCCCTCTTTCTTCCACTCTTTTTAGATTCTGTCTCTTTTCCCTGCCTTCACATTTTGCTTCTTCTTTGTATTCTCGGATCCCTGGGACTTGTTCTTTGTGCGTGTCTGCAAAACATCTCCTGCGTCTGGAGCGGTACTGACATAGAAGTGGGAGACAGTGACAGCAGTACAGAGGAGCAAAGATACTGACAACTGAAAGGAACAAAGAAATGGGAACAAGTTAACCTGACCGCAATGTAAATTCCTCCTTGTTGGGAACAGACTCTTTTTGCTGTTCAGTGGAGAGATGAATATAGTTATCTCTCAAATAACAAATGTAATATTGCTTTACAGCTAGAGGATGCAGTATGTTTAAAGCTGTATTCCACCTATGACATGTTAATTACACTTGATCAGCCAGTTCAGCTAAGTGTTGAAGATTGTTACTGCCAGCTTTAATTCCCTAACGTTTGTTTGCTAAGCACATCTAATCAAACAAAACCTCAGACTTTTATCTCCTCTTGACTTACCCATTTAGCCAAAGTAATGCACAGAACATCAACATGATTGACTTTATAAGTACAAATAAATCATATGCACTTAGGAGTCTGGATCTTGGGCTTCAGAATTATGTACACCTACTACAGAAACTATCAGCAATGCTTTCAAGTATCTGATAGTTACATTTAATTTAGTAGCTTTGTCTCCTTCTCCTACTGTTTCAGCTCATTCGCTGCTTTTCATGCATCAGAATCATTAGTGGTCACACAGAGATGCTTGTCTCTGGGTTAAAATGTCTGCAAGCTGTCAAAGTGTTTTAGCGTAAACCCCTGTGACTGAATGTTTAGTGGTGCTCTCAGCATACAAGAAATAGGCTTGCCAATATTATTTACATATGATGATAAATGAGCAACATTATTCACTTTACCCCAAAGTGAGCAGTGCTTTTGGGATGCTATTTAAGAAATCTTTTTCTCTACTGCAGTTTTCTATTAAAGTGATCTAGTTTTACTTTGTTTCACTTCCCCCCCCCGATTAATTTTGGGCTTATCATACGTGAATTAAAACCATATGCTTTCTCAAAAAAAAAAAAAAAGTTACTAACCTGAAAAAAGGGATTAAGAGAAAAAATATTTTTGGAAGTTTTAATCTGCAGCAGAAGAAGCAGCAATAATGCATGCCAGCAGCATCGTAGCTCATGGATTTTTTTCTGCCACTTCAGAATATATATTAGAAACACTTCTGTTCACTGTATTATATATATACTCTGTTTTGTTTCTTTTTCTCTTATTAAAGATATTTACATAGAAATATAGGGAAAAAAAGAATTTTTATGATGGCTGGAAAAGTAGTCATACATCTTGGAGAATTTGGGGAAAAAAATTCTGTTTAGAAACAATTTTGCCTCAATACTCTATTCATTAAAAAAAAATATTAATGTTAAAGTAGAAAATTTATTTCTAAGAATTTGTTTATTTCTCCAGCTGCTTCTCTACCTGAACTCTTAATCAGATTTGGTAACAGTGCAATTATTTCTACAGCAACCAGTTTTGGTGTCACAATTAGAGGATTATGACTTCAGTATACAGAAGAGCAGCAAGAAGATTAACTCTTAGAAACAGCCTGGGGGAGGGATGTTCTTATTTAATTTCCCTAGTACTAAAGAATACAGGAAAAGAATCAAATACATATGAGCATGGAACAGTTTCTGAAGAAAAGGGCATGCAAGCAATTCTCATGAGAAACAGGATTATTTCCAACCAGTAACAATTCTATTATTCTGAAATCT
Source organism: Stercorarius parasiticus (assembly GCA_013396915.1). Classification (NCBI taxonomy): domain Eukaryota; kingdom Metazoa; phylum Chordata; class Aves; order Charadriiformes; family Stercorariidae; genus Stercorarius; species Stercorarius parasiticus. Next base: position 29,450 of record VWZL01002968.1, on the reverse strand, counting down.
GGGGTGGGATTTAAGTTATACACGAGACTTCTAATTTATAGTGTATAGGTGTCTATATATATATATAAAATGGTGGGGGGAGGAATCAGTTGCCTAAATATAGGTGCCAAGCTGCATCTAAGACATTCTGGTGCACTTGGGATATCTCCATGAGATATCAGATAAGGCAGAAGACACACGGGAGACAGGTGACCTTCTGAATTTGCAGCTGAAGGTCAAGCAGGATGTTTTAGGACATTTCAGATGGTACCAGACACCTGAACTGAACTGACATATGAAGACCGTGTTGTGCCAGCCCTGTGTTTTAAGGATGTTCTGGATATTGTAGTGTGTTATCAGAAAGACCTGAGCATTTATGTTTAGACAGGTGTGTTGAGCCCCTACAATGAGGTGTCTGAATAACATCCTACAAAAATGGCAATTTATGTTCTGTTTCTGTGATGGAATTTCAGTAAAAAAAGAAGAGAAAAAAAAAACCAACAAAACCAACAACTCTTCGTATCAGGGATAATATGAAAGTTTCTGTCTGCCTGTAGAAAACTTTGTGATGGCTACCTGGAGAGGTATTAGTTCTGTCTGAGCACAAAAAGTATCTGTAAGCGGAGGTTCAAATTTGGTTTAAGAAGATACAAGAATATTGACCATCAATCTGCATTGATTTCCTAAGCACACGCCTATCTCACTAGTATTGGAGAAATCAGAGGGCCGTTACTGCATTTGCCAGGTAGGTATCAAGCAGTCAACATTTCTAAAAGAGACATAAGAAGAGAGGTGAGAACAGAGAAAGAACTGAGGAGGGAATATCTGGCTTAATTAGATGTCGTCAAATCTACTGAATCTCAGGAAATTTGCCTTAGAGTACATGAAACACTGACTACAACAATGTCAGAAGCATTCGTTGTTATCTTTCAGAATTTGGAGAGGATGATGACATATCAGAAGATATAAAAAGGTCAAACACAACCTTTATCTCTAGGAAGTGGGAAGAGACAAGGAATTATAAACTACTCAGCTTACTTTCAGTTCCTGAAACAATACTGGAAGAAATTAAGAATTTTAGCAACTTGAAAGATAACATGAAGATGAATATCAGCCAACATATATTTGTCAAGAACAAATCCAATTCAATTTTCTTCTAAGAGTAAGGGCTTATGAAAAACAGAGTAGCAGAAGATACACCAACTTAAAAGAGAAATTGCAAGTGGGCAATGTTACAAATGAAACTATTCTAAGACAATACTAGTTTAAGAACTGCACTCAGGGAGTAGTTATCAATAGTTCATTGTAAGACTGGAAGGATATATGACAATCAACAGATGGAGATCCAGTAATACATCAATAGTCTTCATACTTCATTGACAGCCTGGCTGACGGAATAGAGAATATATCTATTGAATTCACTGACAGCAAACTAAAAAAATGGTTTAGAAAACAGGACCAACAAATTGACAAAGTGGTCTGAAAGAAACAGGACGGGATTCATTATGGAAAAAAACCCAACCCACAATGTTCTGCAGTGAGGCAGAATAATCAGCTGCGAAAATACTAAGTGGGAAACAACTGGCAGGGTGGCAGCCAAAAAGGGAAAAATCTAAGGCATATATTGAATTCTCAGCTGATAGTAAGCCATCAGTGCCAGGTGACTGAAAAAAGGCTATCATACTGAGATGTATAAAGAGAAATATTTTTTGCAAGCCACATTAAATAATTCTTTGGGATTGGCAAAGCTTTCACTGTCTACTGAGTCTAGTTTTGGGCCTTGCATTTCCAAGAAAAATTGGTCAATTAGAGAGATCCTACAGGGGAGCAACCAGATGTCTAATAATCATAACCTACAGAAAGAGCCAAATTTATTGTTCATCGGAGAAAAATGACTGAAGCTGGAATATAAGAATGGTCTCTAATATTAAGAAGCAGTTGTAAAGAGAAAGGAAATAAGCCACTTTCCATGCCCTCTGTATATAAGAAAACAAAACAAAACAAAAGTATTACATTCCAACAAGGAAAATTTAGTTAAGAAACACGAATATTCTCTAATAGTAAAGTTAACTGCATACAGGAATAATTTGAGTTTGTCAGTGGAAACTGTGAAATAGTCATCCCCAATAAAAGGTTAAATCTGCAATACTGTAGCTATAGGATTCTGTCTTGGATCAAAATGGGGAACGTAAACCTTTGAAATTCCTTCTAGGACTTTTTCTGATTCTTTTGATCTTTATCTCTTCAGCCCAACAGCTGGAAAGTAAGGACCTGCGCTTTTATAATATCAGTTCCCTATTTTGAATTTTGAAAGGATGGGGTTTTTTTTACTACAAATTTGGTAGTTTAGTTTATTATTATTTTCTTTCTTGCTGATAGCATCAGTTTGGTACAATCTCAAGGCCGTAAATATGGCCTTAGAGGAATATGTAGTGCATCACCTGTGGGGTGCATTGGGATAAAAGGCCTCTAAGAAACAAACTAGCTGATATTTTCTGAAGCACCTTATGGGACAGAGAAAGAGATGAGCAGAATTTGATGGAATTGATCTCATTTACTGAAAATGGAAAGGGCACATGAGAATACAAAAAACATTGCAGTCCCACTAACAGTTTGAGAAATATATATGACAACGCCATGTTCGTATGGCAGGAATCCTATCATCCTTTCACCTCACTTATATTCTAAGACTTTGCTGCACACTTAAAATCGGTCCCTGCACTAGTTCTAAACACAACCCTAAAATGCACTGGCATTTTATTTAAATTCCTGCCATAATTCTGCTTCCTCCTTCTGGAACACACAGGTAGCAAAATATTTTATATTGTATATCTCAGATCTCTTTTGAAAACCCATTTTAAAATATTTTCACCTCTATTTATTAAATCACAGATGTACAAATTGAGTTTCTATTAGTTAGTGTACTATTACAGTTATCGGTATAGTATTACTTTTCTTGTTACTTTCTTGCCATTTTACTTTAGTGTTTTCCCATTTCCCAGTTAAATGTTATATGCTTTATCGAGTATTTATTTGTTACTTCCCATTTACTCTCTCCTCTAGAAGAAAAGATGGAAAAAACAGGGGACTAGCTGTATTTTATTCAAATGTCTGTACATTTGTAAAGCTTTGAGAAGAACTACTCAGCCCATAAATATCCAGAAAGTTTGAAAATTATTGGGCATTTAATTCAGCAGCTATTTATGAAATGGTAAAGGAAGTTTTCCTTGGAGCAAGTAAGAACTCCACCCAATGCTTCTGCAAATAGTTAGCCTAGGAAGGGAAGCATAATGTTACACACAAAATACTGCCAAAGCAGTTCTCTGCTCCATTTCAGTATCATCAGCTGTTTAATGATCTGAGAGAGAAGATAATGGCATCAAATATTGACATCTGAACTGCTCCACTAGATATTAGTTTTCTGTATGCTATTTTGTTCTTTATCATTCACCCTCCCATATGTACTTTTTTATTATTATTGGCTACTAGGGTTTAGGACTAAAGAAAATGTAGCCAAGGAAAATAGTCCTTGGTTTGGCAAAAGAGACCAAAATTAATGTTAGAGATCAGAATCAGCTGGGGAATTTCTGTCTTTCTGACTACCTGGTATGAAATGATTTGAGAGGAGAAGAAAAGGTATGGATCATTAATAAGGCTGTTATGACATTCTGTAAATTTGATGATAGAGAATCTATGTTAAATGACTGTTTCCAGACTCTCTTCTCCAAAACCATCGCTAAGAACTAAAGAATAAGAGGTGCAATAGTAAGTGTTAAGCTGATGTGTTCTACTTTTCAGGTGACTAATTCAAATGCACCATCCAAAATTAGCATCTTAGCTTTCCTGTACCATGCAGGAACACTTATATACCTCAGAGCATAAAGGGAACTGCATAAAGTACACAGAAATATACAGTATATGAAATATATTAGCACAATTTTGATGACTAAAACACAATTGCTGCTTTTAGTGACCAAAGCAAAGAGCTGTCCTGTTGTGTGGGTTTTTTTTTAAGGATGTACTTAAATATACTCATAGTCTCTGGATATACTTCCTCTTTTTCCCAGGGACTAAAGCGCATAATTTCTTATGATCATCCTTTGGGAACACAATAAGTTACGTCAAGAATCCCCCCCAAGAAAATAAGAAATAATATGCAAAACAACAACTTTGTATTCCCACTTGACTTAGGAAAGAACTAGAACAGATTTCATTTACATTAAATTCCCAAATGGGACATAAGCGTTCAGTTGCCATTTTCAGACGCCTACATTGAAAATTAAGCTCCTCAAAACCCCCACAGCACTGTTGTCTAACACTGGAAGTACATGACTTCCTCAAGTACCTAAACTACTACAAGTGTGTTTGCAGCACCAAAGTCTCCCTTTTTGAGCACACCCAGACTGCATGCGTACTGACCAAAGTAAGCAGGCAGGTTTCTGGCACACGTCTAACTACTGTGGGCTCACAACTGAGTATTCCTCCACTTATCTTCCTTAAATAACTAAAGCAAGTAGGTGCTTTAAGAGATGTCGAGGTTCACGTGGTGCAGAGAAAATTTGGAAGAGCAAGAGCTGTGGTGCCTGTCATGTTTTTCTGCCAGTACTTCACTAGATAAAGACTTTACTCCAGATGAAAGAGAACCAAGTTCAGTTCTCTACCTACGCCTGAGGGAACCTGATCCAAATTCCTCTGGTACTCCATTCTGGATACGTCACCTACATTTAGGTGTATAAATGTCGTTAGTTGTCAGTGTCAGCACATACAACTGCAATCTATTCTTGATTACCATTTTAGGATGGAGTCATTTAACTTATGGCTATTTCAATTTTTTTTCCCATCGCCTAACTCTTTCTCGTAAGTAAATTCCTGCTTCAGATCAAATCTTGAATAGCTCTTTAGCACCCAAAGTTTTGTGAGATGAATTCCAGACAGAGTATTTAATGCCAAAAGTTGATTCTCTCTCACTCTCTCCTGCTGCAACTATTCCATGTTCTTTGAAATAGCTTAAGATAAGTCAGACATTTTAAATATCTTACATAAGATGGATACTGACAGCATGAATCTATAGTTTAGAAGATCAGTATTTGTGCTGCATCAGCAATTGTGCATTTATAATACACAGGCAATCCTATGGGGAAAAGGCTACTGACTTGAAAATATTTAGATCATTTTAGAAGATTAGAGTTTTTGTTTAAGTAAGTGCTTATGGACAATACATATAATTTCTCTCATGTGCAAAGTGTTGTTTTATTTATTCTACAGATGCATATAAAAAATTGCTGTGAAATCAATTTCTGCCTTTTACACATAACTGTATTTTTGCATGCTATTGCTGTGCCTACAGGATATCCTTTAAAATAATTTAAAAGCAAAAGAAACATTGGCAATTAAGCCACATAACTCATTTTTATGCTGCTAAAATGAGGAAAAAGGATTGTTAAACCTGGTTCTTTTTCAGTATTGTTCTAGCAGCATGATATGCACAACTCATCTGAAGTGGTGGTAAAAAAGTTCAAAATTTAACTATGTTTATACATTCTCTCATAATCAATTACTTCATTACTGGTTTACTTAGGAAAAGAATGAAAAATGAACCTGTAGAAGAGTTGATCTTAGCAGAGAGGTTATAGAATACTTACGATATAAATCAGGAGAGCTAAGTACATTTATCCCTTAAGACCTTTTCTTAAGATCTGGATTAACAGTTTTTTTGATACTTTTCCCAAAATGAAGCACAGTTCAAGTTTTGTTAGTCTTTATAAGCCATGAGACAAATAAAAGTAAGTATTAGGATAGCATGCTTAAAAAATTTTTCAATCCTTCAGAATATTTATTAGAAAATACTCAGGATTCTTTTAGTGAGGGCGCAGGGACAAAGATCCTGTCATAATTCCCTACTTTCATATGAGATCTTCACAGAAGAGTCAGTGCCTGACTTAGAAAATTCCCAGTTAGTTGCTCAGTTTTTCTGTTTGGTTACTTATGGGAAAACTGAAGAGCACAATGCCTCCACCTTTCTTAAGAGAGAACCATAAGAAATTTAAGTTTCCCCATTATGTACCACATGTATTTGACATGGCTGTGCGTTAGCTTCTCCCTGCTTGTGCAGATTTACACGCAAGAGTGGTATCAAAGGAACAGTGTTTAGACTTGGGTAAGATGGATATTAAGTTGCAGAAAGATTAAAATCACTGATATAATTTACTATGAAAATTACTACCCTAGAAGAACAAAATGAACCCACAAGAACTTATTCAAAAAAGAAAGTCTGCTTGCATATATTTCGCAATATCTATTGCTGTCAATTTAAATGAACAAAGGACAAGTTCTAAAATCAAAACTCGATGATTATTGTATTTAAAAACATCACTAGTAATTCTCAGTATTGTGAATCTTTCAACTCTAAAGACCAACTGGTGACAGATATGCCTATTTATTTCTATTTATTCATGACATATATGGTTACAAGATCACTTCCAATGACAAGGAAAACTGCACCTTCATGCTGAAGAAAAATTATAGTTGCTGTGAAATTTTCAATGCTGGCTGCTGGTTTTGGTTGTTTTTTTTTTTTCTCTCTTCAAAATGAGAAATTCCATAATAGTCTGGTAGCACATTAGATCGTAAGATACAATGCAGTTTTGAGCTTTAAGGAGGTTGCAGGGTGCTGGGGCGGATATGCAGCATTCAGTATTTTTCTGAGTCTCTCTCCGACAAGAGAACTATTGGTACTAGACTGAAGGACTGCTACAACCGTGCTGTGGAAGAAAATTATAATTGTATGTTTTTAGGATAAATGAATACAACTTGAATGTCTAAAAAATCATATTTAAAAAAATGTATAGTTTTTCAATGGTGAGTGAAATCTTTTGGCTCAAAACAGCAAAATCGTATACTTCTAAAATCTCATCAAACTCTGTTTTTGAAGAGAAATGGGCAACAGATTGGGGGGGGGGTCGTTAGTTGACAGAAAGGTATGAAAGTTAACAAGTTTGGCAGGTTGCTAAACTTTATAATATAAGGATGGATTTATACTCAGACCCTTAGATTTCTTCTTCTGTATGCTGCTAATATTCATATGAATAATCATAAGGACATACAAGACATATTCTACTTAAAAAGACTAATGTGTCAGAACCAAAATTAAGTCTTGATGCCAAAGCTAATTAATGCCTAACACTATTTAGGAGTAAAATTAAAAGCAGCATTAAATATTTCTTAAAAGGAAATAAATATTCAAAATTGTCTGTACCTTAATTATCACTCTTTCTAGAGCAGTTTTCAGGTCTTACCTGTGCTATTTACATATCATAAGAGCACTTACTGCTACTATAGTAAGATTTTCATCAGCATGAAAACAGATTTCTTTTCCAGCAGCTCTTCATATGTATTTGAACTTGAGAATGTGGTAACTTCTGAGAAAAAAAATAAAAATAGAATCCCTAGTATATACCTAAAGAGTTATGTTTGCTGCTTTTTATGAAAGCGCTTATAATCTTGGATTAAAGTTGAAAACAACTTGAGGAAGAGAAGGATGAAGGGGCAGTAATCTGTATTTGCATTTAGACTATTTGGATTGATTGCCCTTCATAATAAATTTCAAATAAACAAAGTACACAGTAAGATTAAGCATTACCAACTGAAAAACTAGATTTTGGGAACTCTGCACAGACTATTCAAAGATGGACACAAGGTAATATATCTTCCAGTTGCATCTTGCAAAGCCCATGTAGACCTAACTGAAAATCAAGCTCAGTATTTTTATAAAAACATATTTATGTAACTAGTTACTTTACTTACAAAAATTAAATTTGGATTGGACAGTAAGGAAATATCTAAACTTCAAGCTTCTGTTTCACTAGTAATCTCATAAATGCACCGCCGATTTCCAGTTTCACCCACAAGGACTTGAAGGTCTGATTCATGCTCAATTTAAACTCCTGGATTTAGCTGCTTTAGGGTGGCTTGCCGTGATTACCTATCCTACCAGCCTGTCTTTCTCTTTCTGAAATGCATTTTCCTTTTGGCTCTCTGCCCAAATACTGTTAAGAAGCATTAGTTCCCACGGCAGGCCTTATCCTTTTCCAGTTAAATAGAGTAAGAAGTGCTGATTCTACTATTTTACTGATATCCTCACTGTATTATTCTTTATTTTATGGCTTGTCTCTGAATGCTCCCTGACATAAGAACTTGCTGTTCATAAAGTGACGTGATTGCTCCTTTCACACAATTATAAAAGAACCCAACAACCCTGTTACTCTTACTTCCACTTCACTGATCGGAACACTGTTTGAATGTAAATGTTATAAGCTAGTATTTCGTTTGAAAGGAAGGCAAGATAACACTCTTTTAGCCACAGTAAAATGTTTTGATATTTTTTCTGGCTTTCTTTATAAGTGAAAATGAATAAAGACATATGGGAAGTGTAGTCAAGGTAATTCTCTCATACATTTTCTATTCATCGCCTTTTAATGATTCTTGATTAATAATTTCAGAAAATGAAAGTGTTAATATTTGAGTTTTTCAAAATCATGCCATGTTTTAGCTGTTGAATTGAACGGTAAAAACTCACACTGATTTAATGAAGGACAAAATACTCTTGCTGGTATACCTGCAGTTTTGCTGCTATAGCCATGTTATATATGAGATGCCAAATAATCTAGTTAGTTTGGCCAAGTGTGGGTCAAGATCCTGTTAAACTGCTGATGTTGAGCTTTAGCAAGATATCCCAGGCATCCCTACAGACCACAAATTTGCTATACAGCACCTCTCTTCTCCCCTGTGATTCTACCTGCCTTGTGAGGGTAATTGTACCTGTAATCTCTCCGTGATGGGTACAGTCACAGTTTGTGCCCTGCAGCTGTGTAGCTGCAAACACAATACACTACCATGCTATATTTGGAGGCATCCATGGGAAAAGCTAGACCTTCCTTCATACTCTCTCTTTCCCCTAAATCCGTTCTGGAGTCTGGCAAATAGATGCGTCCATCACACAGGTTCAAAGAAGGCAGGATAGTCCTCAGCCTTTCAAGGCAAGTGAATAGAAGCCAGGTATCCTCAACAGATCTGACATGTCTGTTGACTGGGAGCACACTTGCCTCCTTTCATTGATGCTATCTGGGACAAGCTGTCCCACTGATTTCATCCTGTCCAATCATATTTTTTGTAGAAAGGTACTTTGCAATTCTCTGTCTAGGTTTTTGTGATGCTCTCACTTGTCTAGCAAGAAACATCAGTGTCTTTCACAGGGTTTCATATGACTAGACATTAGCAAATGTAAAACGTATGAGGAAGAGAAGGCAAGACTTATAAAAATGTACATTCATTTAGGATGAATGTTAAAAAAATTATATGTTTTAGAGCAATTTTTGAAAGAAATAATATTTTAAAATAATGCTGATAAGGGGAAAATGATACAAAGATATGCACTAAACATAGGTGCCAGACTGGTTTTATATCTAGAAAATAAATTATTCAGAAGATATGAAGTATCACGGATTTTTTTTTTCAGACTTCCCCAAACATTAGATATGATAACACTTGAAAAGTTTTTAGTTTAGATAAAAATTTTTAACATTTATTACTACAATAATTGAGGTGGAGACAAAAGGGAAGAAGGCAACATATTTTGCTGGAACTAAGTTAGTCATGGAGTTTTTTCAGAATCTTTTCATTAGTGATTTTGGCACAAAGAATAAGAATACACTAATGAACTTTTTCATGACACAATACAGGAGGATAAGAATACCATATAGGAATACAGGGATCTTCAGGAATAATAGAATCAGAAAAAAAGTCACACAGTTAGTGAATAATGTTACTAAGTGGAGAGTGAATAGTAAAAGATATGACAGAACTAGGTTTACTTGTTGATAACTGAAAGATGCCAGCATAATGAAGGCTGCAACATGCACATATTATGTGTCATACTATGCATTTGCAGAATTGAAGTATTACTACAACTGTTCAAGGAAGAATATTAGACCTTATCCAGAACACTCTCTGCAAAATCCAGCATTCACCAAAACAGATGAATGCAAACTGGAATAAATCTGAAGTAGTGCTACCGGGATGAAAGACGAAGTTTTAGAAGAGAACTTTTACCTTGGTTTATGTTTCAGTTTGTATAGCCTGAAAATTTGGAAGCCCTGTGAAGCTTATGGAGCAAGTCCCCATGGATCCATTTCCAAGCACTCTAAGGATAAGAGGTGACTGTGAACAGACATCACAGATTTACCAAGGGCAAATTGCACTTGACCAACCTGACTGCTTTCAATGAAGAGTCAAACCAGGACAAAGTCTCTATGGATGGTGGAGGTGGTGGAGAGGAAGCACTGGACAACATTTATTTTTATTCTAGTAGAGATTTTGACAAAGTCTCCTATAGCATCCTTGTAGCCAAACTGGGGAAAGATGGACTGGGTGTGTGAATTACAGGGTGGATAAAAAGCTAACTGTGCAAATGGTAATGAAGAACCAAGGCTAATGGCTCAAAATCTTACTGGCAGACGGTTTGGGGTAGTATATCCAAAGACTTGATTCTGAGGCTAGTGATGTCTAACATCTCTGTCAGTGATGTGAATCATAGTTCAGACTGGACCTCCAATATATTAACAAATAACACCAGATTTTTCTGGGGGAACAGCTGATATACTTGACATCAGAGCTACTATTCAGAAAGACTTTGACAGGTTGAGAAATGAGCCATCATAAACCTCATGAAACTTGGCAAAGACAAATACCAAGTCCTGCATCCAGGATGGAACAACTACATGCAACTGTGGCAGCTCTGAAGATGGCTTCAGGGTCCTGGTAGATGACATGTCAACATATGACAATGTCTGCTCTACATGAGGCATCCTGAAAGTGGATGCAATATTCCATTTGTGTCCTCATGGTTGCTGAGTAGAGGGACTAATCGCTTCCCCATACCTGTTGGTATGCAACCCATACCCTTCATAGCATGCCAGAAAAGCCTGTTCTGGTAGGCTGCAACACAGTCTTCACGTTATTTCAGGCACACTTAGTACAAACACACACACACACACACAAAATAAGAATTGTGTGCTAGGGCCGCAGGAGCACCACATGGGGTTGAGAGGAAACTCAGCATTATGTAGCCAGATTTAGCCAGCCTGCTCTGCAAGGGCTAATGCAAAAATGGAAAGGAGCCAGTCTGTGAGCTACTTAAACTCCAGACTCTAAGGGCCATAGACCTCTTCCATATAACAATTAGAGTAAATAGCAGATACCTAGAGAGGAAGTATAAGAAAAGGGGAATGGGACTGTGATACTTTTCCTTCAACATGTTTCCAACTGCCAGCAGTCTGTCGTTTAAGGATAACCTGATCCTCTGTATATAACTGCATTTAACAGCCTTGCTACAGCTTTAACAGACTTTTTGCTGATAACTGATACAATTGCTCTTTGAATGCTTTTATACATCTGGCCACAGCAACATCCTGAAAGTTCCACACTTGTTCCGTAATTGCAGGTCATGTGAGAAAAGTGCTTGCTTACATTTCTCTTAAACTTACTGCCTGACGATTTAATAGAATGCCAATGAGTTTTCTTTGTACAATAAAACATGGTGACCCATCATGACCTGGCCATTTTCTCCATATGTTATGGAGATCTCCAGCATCTCCTTTGACCTCAGTCAATCATCTCGTTTCACTGTTGAACACTCTTAGTCTATTTAATAATCCTTCCCATGGTTGCATGGAAGTCTGTATTTCTGATGATCTTTTGCAGATTTTCGGGCTCTTCTAATCTTTTTTATTAGAGGTGAGCGGAACTGAATGCAATGTTCGAGATGAGGGCGAAACATTTATTTGGACATTAGTGTAACGATGCTTCTTTTTCACTGGCCATTCCTAAAAACTCCTGAAGTTTTGTTTGTCTTTTTTACAGTTGTTGAGAAGTGAGATTTAATAACTGCCCTCTATGAACTCTCCTGAAAAATAACATCTAATTTATAGACCATCATTGTGCACCCATATACTTATTATTAAATACAGCTATAACTACAATATAGATTAGTTAGGTTTATTTTAATTTCATAGCCCTTAAGAATTTGATAGGATCTTAACTTAATCGCTTCAGTTTTATCTCCCCTCTTACTTTTTTTTCTTTAGGTTATTCATAAAGAGGTTAAAGAGCACAAGTTTCATCTCACGCTTGAGTAGAACCTTTCTCCTTCGGAGATACTGACCATTTATTCCTAACTTTAGTCTCCTATTCTTTAAACAGTTATTACTACCCTACAAAACCTGAGAATGACTGAGTAAAGTTTCTTTTTGAAAATCAAGTATATTCAACAACTTTATAACAAGTCTATATTCCGCTCAGTCTTTTAAGGTCACCTTTAAAGAGTCATTTTGCAGTTGTCATCTCCCATCACTCTGAAACTGAGGAAATCTAAGCAACAGGGTATACAATTGCTATTAGTTTTTAACAGTACTTTTTGCTGGCGTATAAATTTAAAGGAAGTTCCTTCCAACTTCATCCCCAGAAAGAAAGCAGTAAAATTAAATAAAATGGAGAGTCATTTAGCCCTGTGCTGGCTTTGCCTGTGCTCTATTTTACCTGCATTCTGTTTCTTTTTCTTTTTTTTTTTTTTTTTAATAAGTCACTCCTCAATTGCAATTCAAGTTCTAACACTTTTGGTTGCATTTCCCTCTGGAGTATTTTTCAAAACTGTGTAGAGAAATACTCCAAAGCAGAGTATGCAGAAAGCAGTAAAACCATAATACGTTCAATTCTAAACATAAAGCTTATTCACCTTTTACTTCTTGTTTACTTGCTCTTTTTCATCTATTGAGCCTTTATCTGAAGCTGCAACCACCTGCTTATCAGTCAGTAGAGCTAAACAAACTTCCTGACCGTCAAAGAGTTTGACTATACTCACAGATGAGACAGGAGTGTTGTGTTCTTGCAGTACTATACTATTAGGAAAATTATTTTCTTATTCTTAGGCTGGAAGTCTGATTTATTTGCAAAGGGAATTTCTTGAGTCAGCTGCATCTCATCTTACTGATGACGGCCATGCCATCTCTCCTTGATCCCAGCAGAGTACTCTGTTCCACTACATCAACTCCTAGGCGCACAAGAGGATAAAGATGAATATCTGTTTTCCTACCATAGTCCTCATTCTTTCTAAACAACTGCTCGTAGTCATAGCTCAGGTTTCCTAATATCCTGCTGTCTCCTGAACACAGCTTCCCAATCTCAAGGTGATATTGCTGCATTAACCAAACTGCAACTGTTTTCTTGTGATGTTGATACCACCACTGTCTTCAACTCTTATTATGGAAATGTCTCTGAAATACTTTCACTTATTTAAACAATCTTCAAATAAAAATGAAAAATTGTTACAGAGAAAAAAATAATTTCAAAGCATAGATGTTCTTTCTGATAACCTACTTTTAGTGATGAAAATCCGAATACTGTTAGTAGATGTAGCATTTAAATCAAATTTCCACTTCAACACACAATGGCATTTGAACAGACTTCCTTTAAAGAAATGACTTAGAAACATACAAGATAAGTTAATCAGGTCTCTGTAGAAACATGTAGAAATTATCATTTTCAAATGGATAAACATAGGAATTATTAACGTTGACATAACTCCAAAATCAGGCTTCAGGTTACAGAGAGCAAAATTAAATTATGGAATATTAGCAACACTCCCCCTCACATACATAAATATTCAGTTCTGTCCCCATCTCTTCACATCTTGGAAAGGGAGGCACTGCAGTTACTACTTTATCCAAGTAATTTATTTTCTGGATTAAAAGTGCACCTGAATTTATTGACACAAAACTGTTAGAGAAAGATTTTTCCAACACCTCTCAGCCTAAAAGGATGGAATTCCTTGTGAAGCATCTTTTGAATACTGAGATTGAGCTTGAGCTCAACAAGTTTGTTTTATTTTTGCTTCCAATTATAAGTCCTAATCCATAATTATATCCCTAAAATTGCACTAGGCCTGCAGCCCTTCAATGCCAACACATCTCATATGGAAGGGAGTACAGTTATAGCTAGTATATATAATTTGTATATAGGATTTGGCTGTGGATATATGATTTTCAGATCAAGATTTAGACAGAAATATATATGCAAATTCATTTATAAGCTTACAGTTCTTTTTTCATTCCACAAAGCTGCAGTGTTTCAGAAGATAGTGAGTAAATTAATTTCCTACACTATTCAAAACTGAAAGAGCTGCAAAAGGATCAAGAATTAAGCTAAAATTTATTCTGGTTTTGGCTTTTCTTGTCCCCAAAGTAACAAGTATTTCTCTAGAATATAATCACAGATATCTTTTTCGAGGCAAAGCCACAGTAAAATGTCCCTTGCCATTTAGAGAGACTGAAAAACCAGCTGCTGACAGTCCAGATTTTGCATCAAGTGCCTTCTACCAGGCAGTCAAGCAACTCAGCACCAAACTTCTGACTCACTCTACCAGAACATAATCGGTGGCCCTTCTTGTAAATACAATTCAACTTCAGAGACAAGGAAAGCAAGATTATCTAGTCCAAGTATATATATCTCTTTATGATGTAGGTGTCTACATTTCTGCTAGCCATATCTATACCTAAGCTACGGTACTTTCAAAGTCAGAGGAGATAGTATGTGATGTTGGGGAGGGGGATTCATCTGACGTAGGGAAGTCTACACGGGGTAAAATGAGTATGATCATGACATTACTGAAAGAAACGTTGCCAGTCTTCCAAGTCACATGTGATTGCATTTCTTGTTTCTCTTCTATCAGATGGACGTGTATATGCATTCACCACTGTCATTTCTCTGTAGTTAATGGAGATAATTTAGCTGCCTTCTAGAAATTCTTGACTGTCTCTCCTACCTACAAATACATCCTAGCTGCCAACTGAGAAGAAGTGACTAATTTAAATGGCTTAGAAATTAGATAAGAGGAATTTTAGTGCTTGCTTCTAGCTAAGCTGAGAAAAAAATGTCTTTTTGAACGTATGCTAGTGTGTGTTTGAATAATTCCCAACAGGTCCAGGCACAAATTCAATACTGCAACAAACACTAGGGACCTCTGCTGATCTCACTGATATTTGAACCATGGGTTTTTACTGTGTAAAATGAAATAATAATTTTGGATTCAATTGCTGCATGGAAGTTGTTCCCATGTTTATCATGGCTTCGACATTACTCTGAATTTTCACCTATCTTTCCAGTAGTGATTTAGGCTGGGAGGAATCTAGTATGAGGAATGCAAGAGCCTATTTCTAAGAACAAGATAGCAAGATAAAGATCTAAAGTTGTTGTTTCCATTAAACTTCCTAATGCTGACTCAATTAGTTCAGAATACCAAATTCAAATGTTAATGCACTTGTGGATTAAGTTTGGCCTGAACAATATAATGTAAAAAGAGAACATTACTCTCCATGATGTCACTATAGATGGGCAATCATTTTTAATGAATAATTTATCTGATGAATTTTGTCCTTTTCTCTGATCATGAAGACTTCATACTCTTCTCAAAGGTAACAGTCAAGACTGAGCAACAGAAAATTAATAATACATTTTTCTTTGCGCTCTGAAAAAAATGTGACATTTGATATTTTAGTATTTCTGTTTTGAGCAAATTTTAACTAGAATTTTACATTGTATCTTATGAGTGAAGGGAATAGTTTGTGAAAAAATCGCATTGTTTTGTGTTCTGCAAATGCTATGTAACATATGTACACAATTCATAATTGACATTAAGCTTCTTTCCAGTTCAGTTGTGGCAATAGTCCGATATGAGAAATTTCTAGTTAGAGAAAATGTTTTTGGTTTTGTTATAAAAAAATGAATAAATATTATAAATATGATTGTAATATATTCCCAGTTATTAACACTATGGAATAAAGCTGATAATGGCAAGCAATCATCTCATTCCTATATTATAACATAAAATGAGCTGTTTCCTTCCATTCCTTCCAAATAATATGGAGAGTTTTGTTTGCAAAGCTGATCAGAAACAATAGTACAAAATCACAGAAATTCATAATCAGGCTTCTGAAAATTATTTCATCATGGAAGTGAAGCAATAAATGGTACTTAAAAATGAATACCACTCGATGGCAATTTCTGTAACAACTCTTACTTTACTCTATGCCATGTCTTGCAGAGAACTTCACAGAGGACTAAAGTTCACATAGAATATTCACAGGAATCCTCCAAGTTGTTTTCTAAACTTTTGCAATCTTTGAGAACTAGATTGCATACCAAAAAACACCAGAGTAATGAATATCAATATTCAGCAAGTGCTGATTCTCAGTAGGAACTTACTGACACATTTCTCGACACTAAAATAAAATCACAGAATGTTAATAAAAAAAGGAGAGTTAGTCAGAAAATGCCATGATCAAAATGTGCAGGACCTTCTAGCAGCTATATATATCTACAAAAAGATATCTAAGGAAAAAAAAAAGGAAAAAAAGGAAAACAAAGGAAACCAAAAAGCTTTATGCGACATCGTAAAATGGTAAATATTTTAACAATGTTTTAATAGAGTGCTTTATTTTGTGAATGAACATATTCAGAATTTCTCACTTTTCACAAAACAGAAAACCCTGCAAACTGAAAATATTGAATATATCTGTCTGCTTTGCAACAGAAAAAATATTCTCTAATTTCGCTGCCTTCAATTATAGCTATTGAAAATCTATTCCTCTCATCTCTCTGTAAATTGCTCTTTATCAATGCTATTAGATTGTAATCAATGGGATTGATACTGCCAACACTCTAACACAAATCACTCCAGAGTGCAAACTCACACTCATATACAGACACAAATTTTCTATATTGTGTGTTTCATGAGTATAGTATATAATGTTGTATAAGGTGTTGACTAATCAGTTGTTGACTTGCTGTTTCCACATTCCAAACTGAATTACACCTATTTCAATTTAAAATTAATTCTACGAGTAACTCCCTCCATGACACCTATTTTTCAAGAGCAGGGAGGTCATATTTCGAGGACAGGGAGTGGTTCCTTATTGCTACTCCAGCAATCTGGCAGGCAGTCAAATGCTCAGTTCTGCTATCATCTGCACTGTTTTTTAGGGTTTCTCTTCTTTTAGGCACCTGAAATCTTTTACATATACGGAACAGGATCACATTTCTTTTAAGTCTGTTAGAATGGTCAATAGAATTTACCAACATAAATATATACAGGCACGTATATATATACACACTACTACACAAATGAACGCACACCCACAGATACACTAACATACTTTGCATAATTTCTTTCCCCTAAAAATTTTAGCTGGTCTAAAATTAAGGCATGTTCGGCTAGGAAAGACAAAGCCCACCTGAAGTTGAATCTGGCAACGGGCAGGAAAGGCAGTAAGAAGGACTTCTACAGGTATATCGGCAACAAATGGAAAACTAGGGAAAGTGTGGGCCCGCTGCTGAAAGGGAATGTGGACCTGGTGACATAAGACATGGAAAAGGCTGAGGTGCTAAACACCTTCTCAGTTTGATCTTTACTGGCAAGACCAGCCTTCAGCAATCCCTGCCCTGAGACCTGTGAGACAGCCTGGAACAAAGAATACTTAACCTTGGTGTAGGAGGATCAGGTTAGGGAGCATTTAAACTAAATGGACATACACAATCTGGATCTGCATGGCATGCACCCATGGGTGCTGAGGGAGCTGCCATCACTGCAACACCACTTTCAAATATCTTTGAAAGGTCATAGAAAGCCAGGGAGGTTTCGAGGCCTGAAAGAAAGCAAATGTCACTTCTATCTTCAAGAAGTGCAAGACCTAGGGAACTACAGGCCTATCAGACTCACCTCAGTCCCTGGGAGGGTGATAAAGCAAATAATCCTGAAAGTTGTTTCTAAATGTATGAAGGACAAGAAGGTGATTTGGTGTAGTCAGCATGGATTTATGGAGGGGAAAACATGCTTGACCAAACCAATAGCTTTCTACTGTGAATGACTAGCTTGGTAGATGAGGGAAGAACAGTGGATGTATTTTATCTTGACTTCAATAAGGACATGACCTGGATGATGGGACAGAATGCACCCTCAGCAAATTTGTAAATTATATAAAGCAGAAAGAAGTGGCTGATACACCAGAGTGTTGTTCTGCCATCCTGAGGGACCTCAACACGATGAAGAAATGGACTAACAGGAACCTCATGAAGTTCAACAAAGGGAAATGGGGAGGTATTCCTCTTGCATCTGGAATGCACCAGTCCAGACTGGCAGCTGACTGGAAAGAAAGCAGCTTTGCAGACAAGGAACTGGTGGACAAGAAGCTGAATCACAGAATCATAGAATCATAGGGTTGGAAGGGACCTCTGGAGATCATCTAGTCCAACCCCCCTGCCAGAGCAGGGTCACCTTAGAGCAGGTTGCACAGGAATGTGTCCAGCTGGGTTTTGAATGTCTCCAGAGATGGAAACTCCACCACCTCTCTGGGCAGCCTGTTCCAGTGCTCTGCCACCCTCAAAGTAAAGAAGTTC
>VWZL01002968.1:0-10460 GCA_013396915.1 Stercorarius parasiticus | reverse complement strand
GCCCCTAATCACGACCCTCTGAGCTCTGTCTTTCAACCAGTTTTCTATCCACCCCGCTGTCCATTCATCTAACCCACTCTTCCTAAGCTTCCCTATGAGGATGCTTAAGAAGCAGACCGTGTCGAACGCCTTGCTTAAGTCAAGGTAGACCACATCTACCGCCCTCCCCTCATCTATCCATCCAGTCATGCCATCGTAGAAGGTTATCAGATTAGACAGACATTTGGTGAATCCATGTTGAGTACTACTGACAGCTTTCTTTTCCTCCACGTGCCTTGAGATAACACCCAGAACGAGCTGTTCCATCATCTTTCCAGGGATGGAGGTGAGGCTGACCAGCCTGTAGTTCCCTGGGTCCTCTTTCTTGCCTTTTTTGAAGTCTGGAGTGACATTGGCTTTCCTCCAGTCCTCAGGCACCTCGCCTGTTCTCCAGGACCTTTCAAAGATGATGGAGAGCGGCTCAGCAATGACATCCGCCAGCTCCCTCAGCACTCTCGGGTGCATCCCATCGGGGCCCATGGACTTGTGAATATCTAATTGAACTAATTGATCCCCAACTCAATCCTCCTCAACCCAGGGGAACCAGCAATGTACCATTGCAGCACAAAAGCCCCACAGCTTCCTGGGCTGCCTTAGGAGTGTTGCCAGCAGGCTGAGGGAGGTGATCCTTTGCCTCTGCTCAGCACTGGTGAGGCCACACCTGGAGTGCTGCATCCAGTTCTGGGCTACCCAGGACAAGAGACACATGCAAATACCAGAGAGAGTCCAGCAAATGGCCACAAAGATGATTAAGGCACTGGAGCATCTCTCTTATGAGGAGAGGCTGAAAGAGCTAGGACTGTTCAACGGGAGAAGAGAAGGCTCAGGGTCATCTTCTCAGTGTGTACTTGATGGGATTAAAGAAGCCTGAGCCACACATTTTCAATGGTGTACAGTGGCAGGACAAGAGGCACAAACTGATACACAGGAAATTCTATTTAAACATAAGAAAAATCTTTTTTACTGTAAGGGCAGTTGAACACTGTCAGAGGTTGCCCAGAGAGGTTAGGGAGACTCCAACTTTGGAATTATTCAGAACCCAGTTGGACTCCATCCTTGGCATCTTGCTATCATTGACTCTGATTTGGGCAGAGGGGTTGGATTAGATGGTCTTCAGAGACTCCTTCCAACCTCAACCATTCTGCAATTCTGTAATATGTTGAAGTAATCAGTAGTTTAAATCAGGGAATTGCTGCTGCCACCAGCAGTATAGTTTCCATGCCTTGACTTCTTTGCCATATTAAGTGCATCAGCAAAAGAATCTTAGAACTTGAAAAACAGAGTCCCTAGCACCTGCATGCATACATACATATGAACATGTATTTTTTTCTGTATGTTGACTTGAGTAATCATCTGAATAATACCTAACAGCATTCCTTGTATAAAACTTTTAAAAAGTTAGTGTTTTTCCTGACAGGACTATCAGGACTTTAAGATGTGGTTAAATAAACCAAGGTAATTCACAACATAAATCATTCACAATTATATTTTGAAAGGGGTTTTAACTATTTTTTTTTACCCCTGAATTGTTGCAATCTTCTCAAAGGTCTCACAATAATAATTTTCTATTTTATTATAACTGAAGGCTATTTTTTCCCCAAATCAAATATCCCCTGACATAAAGCAGCAATTCTAACTGGCATTTTTAAACCTAATTGTATTATTTTAATGGGCTTGGATATACAGATGCTTCAGTAATTTAGCGTAATTCTCTCAGGCTTAGTTGAAAAGAAAAGAAAAGAAAAGAAAAGAAAAGAAAAGAAAAGAAAAGAAAAGAAAAGAAAAGAAAAGAAAAGAAAAGAAAAGAAAAGAAAAGAAAAGAAAAGAAAAGGAAAGAAAAGAAAAGAAAAGGAAAGAAAAGGAAAGAAAAGAAGGAAAGGAAAGGAAAGGAAAGGAAAGGAAAGGAAAGGAAAGGAAAGGAAAGGAAAGGAAAGGAAAGGAAAGGAAAGGAAAGGAAAGGAAAGGAAGGTTACTTTTAAATTTTGTTATGCTGCCTCAAGAAGAAACAATAAAGAGTGATCAAATTTATGTATAGTCCTGTTACAACTGAATATGTTAATTACTTTTTATCAAAACAATTTGATGTTACTAGGAAACAGAACGTCAAAGGCCACAGGTGGTAAAGAAAGGATGCCTTATCAGAAGTGACTAATAATGCTTGAGTTGCCAAAGTAACCAGATTGTCTTCTAAAAATGTATGCTTTGACATTCACTTATCAATGCTACTGAAATGCAACTCTTATCATGTCCGCATAGCAAATTTCATTTCCGTCTAAGTGATGAATATGCAGATTCTTCCATTATTTGAGTGTCTCATGTATTTCTTTTTCATACATACAGGAAAAGAAATGCTTCTTGTGGGTAGATTTCACTCCCTGAAAGAGATAGGCAGCGGCTTCACTGATTTCTCTTTCTTACAGTTTTGCTTTCAGGTTGTGGGTGATTACACAGTAGTTTCGCTTTGGATTACGCCGCAATAACTTCTCTTTACCAAGTTCTTTTTGTTATATTGTCATAGATCACATTGCCTCTTTTAGCCACATACTGCTACTTACATATGACAAAGTATATTTAATGTGCTATTTCCTAGAGAATCAAAGAATTCTGTTTCGGATTTGCTTTATATCTGTATTGCCTAGAACCTCAGAAAATTAGTTGGATCCGAGTCACAAGAGTCTTATACCTTTAGTTGCCATTTTCATCTCTGCAGTAAAGACGAATGTACATGTTTCTTAGCATTCTCCCATACTATCATAGAAAACTTCTGATTGCATATTCTATTGGTTATCATGACAGCTACATGTCTGCACACAGAGCTGCAAAAATGGAAAATGCCTTCTTATCGGTCCTTTGAAACAAGACCAGGCTACAAGCAATGCCCTGGCAGCAGTACAGCACTGTTGATATTTTATTTACTTCTTGACTTCATATTGCATACGCGGCTGGTTAACAGGTCCCAGACCAGGCGATGCAGCACTTCTTGCACAGGGATTCATGGAACAGGAGAGAGACCATGGCACTGTAGAGCAAATATACAAGTGCAGTGGTAAAGAAGCATGAGACAGGAATCAAAAGACGAGAAGGGCAGGAATATCATGTTCAGTGCGTGAGATTTGACAGATCTCAATTACATAAAGCCAACTATTATGACTTGCTAAAGTTTTGTTCTTGGCACATATGTAAATGATTACCAATTGAAAGACAGTACAAAAATCAAATCCTACTTCCTTTGTTGACACGAAACAAAAGTATGAATTTCTCACCTTTAGAAATTGGCTGTGAAAAATGTCTGTATGATTTTCACCAACACGGGCATACAATATCATCTTTGGAACCAGTGACTTCAGATACTTCAAAGCAGGAAATCAAAATGTTTCTCAGCTGCTGAATACTGCAGGCTGCTCTCAGTACAAAGTAGGTGACAAATATAAACACATCTCATTGGGAATTCAACCAATGAGTTATAAAATTAATCAAGAATAACATTTGAAATTCCAGGTAACACTTTTCTGTTAAAGAAATACTTTTCTATGTGCTGTACTGATTGTCTAATGGGATAAGATTTATGTCCTCTAATTTCAGACATCTAAAAATTAAATGTCTAAATCTAAGTGTTAGGTACATACAATGGTGGAGAAAAAAACAGACTTCACTAGAAGGAAATTTTTTTGACCCACGTAGATACCTATTTCAGAATGAGACGAATTGCTCT
Source organism: Stercorarius parasiticus (assembly GCA_013396915.1). Classification (NCBI taxonomy): domain Eukaryota; kingdom Metazoa; phylum Chordata; class Aves; order Charadriiformes; family Stercorariidae; genus Stercorarius; species Stercorarius parasiticus. Next base: position 6,709 of record VWZL01002968.1, on the reverse strand, counting down.
CTGGAAATACCTCTCTCTCTTCCTTGACTGTAAAGGGAAACTGGGAGTTCAAGCTTGCAGACTGAAGCTTCAGCTACTTAAATTATAGTCTAAAACTACCCATGGTGACTGCAAGATACAAAAGACTGTTGAAACAACTGATACTTGATGTGAATGTAAAAGCAACAAGTTGAAACAGTCTATAGTACATGGCTATCACATAAAATAAACATTAATTGTTTACTTTAGAAAAAACTTTAGAATTGTAACCGAGAAACTTTTCTGAGAAATAAAAATGTTTTAAAATGTTTGAGAATAATTTAAATTACCAATGGCTAAAACATTTTGTGAGCCTTTTCTACAAAAACATCATATCAGTAATATTTAAATCTTAAAAGGAGATCAAAATGTTATAATAATATATTTCATATATTTCCCCCTAAGAAATCTGCCAATTTTTGAAGTCTTTTAGTCTGACATTGCTTTGTTACCATATTGATATAGTCCAACTGAATGCAGTGTCAATGGGCCTGTTTAGGGAACATGCTGCTCCCCAGTATCTCAAAGGTGGCAAATCTGTCTTTCCTCAGTCGCTGCTTTTTTCATTGATATCAAAAAAGTCAGTTTAAGGCTGAAATGAAACTTGCAGGTCAGCCCCTATCTTCTTCATAAGAAATCCCGAGCAGACCGAAAGTTGCAACAGAAACTAGACCTAGACAGGATTTTAGATCTCCAGGTGCTGATGTATTATCAATAGTAATATTCAATCCAGTGTTAGTAAAGATCTCAGGCTCTCCATTCATCATCATCCCATGTATCAATATTATTAATTTTTGGACTGAAACAAATATAAACAGACTGAATAATTTACAAGCAAGTACTGAAAGTTACAATTTATTCTTCTGGAGTCCTCCTCCCTGTATCTCCCACCCCCAGTTAAGCTCTGCATCAGAATCCAGAATATTTTTGATTCCCATAAAGTCATAAGTGTTGTTGAATCTGAAAATCCTGGCTGCGACTCACAATAGGCTCCAGAGAAGACCACTTAAATCAGCAAAACTGATTAGGTTGGAGGCATTAGTTTACCGAAATAATTCAGAAAAGCTATTCTACCTGACACTGAAGGAACTCTGTTACCCAAAAATTGCCTCAAGGGACCTAATCCCTTTTGCAGGCAGCCAAAAATTTCACTTACAGTGCTTGCAAATAATGGATTGCTGGAAAGTTTACATTTATTATGAATTGTAGACTTTAAAATCAATGGGTTATAAAATTACCACATCAACACCTCTGACTCAGAACAAAAATGCATGCAAGACGTAAATATAAACCCGTATGCATAAAATGGTCTGGGCATAATATGTCTACCTTCTTTGAGCTATGACACACAATGTCCAATGTTAATATTTATAGCATTAAGTATATCCCTTAACTAAAGTACTTACTGAAAAAGAGTATTATAATACTAGAAGAGATGAAAGACAATAGGATTGGAAGCAAGGAATATACACAGACCACTAGAGTGATTTATTAACATTCTTTACCCAGTTCTTTTTATTGTTGTTGCTGTGAATAACACAGCAAGTGATGAATATTAATATTTTAAAAGGAATAAACAGCAAAGCAGATTCTGGCTGAATAGTACTAATCTCTCACTGCAATGCCTCATGTCTCTAACCAGACTAGAAGTGTGCTGTGCGTATGAACCTCACTTAGAACCTTTCCTTTTCTATCTTACATTGTTGTTGTTATTAAATAATAATAGTTCCTTAAAGTACCCAATGGAACAAGGGTGGCCGTGTTGTTAACTACACAGTGAGAGGCACGCACTGCACTCCTTTCCAAAGAATTAGCTTAGATAAGGCAAGTGCGGCCAAGGGGAAAGGAAGGAAAAGACAAAGTGATTTGCTCAGTCAGTGGCAAGTCAAGGGCAAAAACTGAATCCAGGTCCTTCTAGGCTTATATCCCTTGCTCTCAAATCATTTTGCTCCAAGTTATCATTTGGCCTTATTTGAAGTTTCTCACTTTCCCATAGTAGTGATCATTTATTATTTAATATTGAGTGAAAATGTTATTGTACTTGCTCTTCAGCCATATCATTGCATGCTATCACCAAGACAAACCAAACCAACCAAATAAAACACACACTTTCACATATAGTCTTGGGCAAACAATAACAAATGTGCTATTCCCATCTGCTTCACATCCCTAATTATTTGGTGCGAAATAGTAGTAGTAGTTTGGTGCATTCCAGTGCTTCAGTAGCCTTAGTGTTAGAAATTTTATGATGTCAAAGACCTGTTTCTTTTTTTTTTTTCATAAATCTGGAGAAATTATAATTTAATTTTTATTTTTTATCAGTTACTTTTTTTTCAAGTTTCAAGGCTTTTTCTTAACTGAAAAACTTCAGTTTCCTCCACCTTTTCTCAGAAGTCATATTGTCTTGTAATTCTTATTACTGTGGCTGGATTATCTGCAATTGTTCTTTCTCAGTTGTGTCCAAACCTGGACAAAATGCTCCTGCATTACAGCACAGAATATATTTATATATCTTTCTGAAAATGCTCCTGCCCATCCATCTGACTATATACTTTGGGGTTTATTTTTTTGGCCATGTCATGTTATTTTTGACTTCTGCTCAGTTTGTAATGCCTTGTGGACGTAGAAACATTTTTCTTTAAAATGTTCAATAATCAGCCATTTCCTGGGCTTTTATTAAAATGCTATTTCTCCCAGATTCCCTTTTTTTTTTTATCATTTAAATCCACCCTATTTTCTTCCCAGTGATTTCTCCAGCATATCAGAATCTTTTCCTTTAATGTTGCAGGTTCAGCCATGAATAGGTTAGTGTCATTGGAAAATTGAATAAGCGTTGTTCCTATTGTCTCATCCAAATCAATACCATGAATATTAAATAACACTAGACATAGAACAGAGACCGCAGAACCATTCCAACACATTCATCTAAACCAACACTGAAACTCTGATAACTATTCTTTGAGAATGACTTTCTAATCAAGGTTATGTGTAGCCTGCTAATAGAGTTGATAACCAGTAAATATACAAAAATAGGATAAAAGCCCAGAATGGACCTCAGGTGACTCAGAATGTATTGTAAATTTATAATCACATACAGCTTGACAGCACTGTTATATGTGTGTTAAGACAACATGAACAGAGAAAGAATCTTTCTTATTCAAAACACTAGTCACTCTTATAGCGTGAAAAATGATTTTCCGAGACTCTCTTATTAGCAACATCATGCATTATACAACAGTGTTGCTTGTTCAAACTGTTTTTCTGATAAGAAACACTGCATTTTAAAAAGCAACCTCTATTTTAATATTTAATACCTCAGCATATCTAGATCTCCAAAAGTAGCAAGCTATTTAGGCAAGTAGTGCACTTCGTGTAATGTTAAAAGCATTTCTGGCATTTTATGTTATCTGCTTTTTAATGACTGTATTTTCCTAACATTAAAAATGAATTAATATCTCTTTCCTTAAGTAGTCTGCCGAATGCTGAAAGAGTAAATCTGACAGGGTTACTCATACCTTGCATATACTGTAGAGACCTGCACATCGGGGTTTTTTTCATACTTTTGAAAGGAAATGGGTTTGCTTCAAAACTCAGTATCTCCAAAGCTCATCACAGCTATGCCTGGGGACCAAGGACAAAACCATGCACCTCTTACCTTCAAATTTCTTTAAACTAGACTGTCAAATGCTAAATCACCACTGGCCTTACTGGCATTTAAATCCATATCAATACTTCAAAATTGCATATGGTCTAAAATTTGCAGAAAAAAGAAACCCTCAGAGCTGTGTTGCGAAGTCTTAGGAAGACTTTCAACAGCACTAAAACAAAGACCAACCCTTTCTTTATTTTATCCTCATCTCTAACATAAGTTACTTCATTGTCCATGTTTCCATCATAGTAGAAAATACGTACTTACTTATGCGTAAATAGACTAATAAATTTTTCCCTGACATTTTTGTCTGTCCCTAGTAAGGATTGTGAATGTTTCATTGATTATAAAACAGAAGTAAAAAATTACTAATAGCATTCTTAAGGTAAAACAGGGAATCTGAGATTATAAAGAAATATTGTATGCTGTATTTTTGTGGTTTCCCATCGTCGTTGCATTTTTTCTCCTCATATGCACTTCAGGTTACATGTTGTATTCTGAAAAGCATTAATTCCAACCTGTATATTTTATCAACCTTATATTTTATCAGCCCTTTTCTCTTTAAACCCTCCCATAAGTAAAAGAAATACATACATCCCAAAGGCCCAATTTTGCAATGTTTCGTGAGACAAAGGGAAGTCAAAACTTCTCGAGCCATGTATAACTATTAGAAAGGTTAAGTCAGAGAACTCGCCGAGGAGACCTGCTCCAGTGCGGGTAAGTCTGCACTGGGGAAGGGAATCGCGGCAAAAAAAGGCCGTCAAGACGCTCGTTTTTGAGGCTTTTCGAAGCCGGGAAAAGCAGTCAGCCCGGGCCTGTACCCGGCACTTCCGGGGGTGCGGTGACAGCTGAGGGGGCACGGAGCCAGCCCCCACGGCGGCAGATCTGAACAAGGCACTAAATTCCCCTCACTGCCCCCCCATAAAGGAAGCCTTTCAGGAGCCCTTGAATAAACAAGCAGTGAGTGGGTGTTGCCTGAGAGCACCACGACAAGGGCAGTCACCCCACTCTCTAAGGAGCCAAGGAGCTTAGCTATGGCATCGACCCGGAAGGAGGTTGTGTGCTCAGCCTCAGCCAGAATGGATGTGGGATGGAGTTCCCACAGAGACACGTAGCTGTCCGGGTTACGGGCTGCAGGGAGTACCAGGGCCTTTCACCGGCAACAGGAGGCAGCTATGGGAACAACTGTGTAGGTTACGAGAGAGGAAGTTGAACAGCTAAGAAGCATCAGGGAAGCTGAAGAAGAAATAGACTGGTGGAGCTAGGCTCTGCCCTCCTTGATGCAGAAACAGGAGCACCTGGCAGAAAGTAGTCAGGATCAAGGGCTGTCCCCTGCTCCTGTCAGGCAGAAGGCAGAAGCCTAAAGGAGGCGAGTTCACAGTCAGGGCAGCAGGCGAACTCTCTCCTTGCACACCTCACACACCCTGCCCCAGTACCTCTGAACAACAGATATAAGGTACTGGATGAGGAAGGCCAGTCAAATGAGGATGTGGATGATGGCCAATCTACACCAGAGTCACCTCCACAGTCAGAAAGGCATACCGCTCGTATCATCACCACATCCACAAGGAAGAAAAGGAGGGTTATAGTCATTGGTGACTCCCTCCTAAGAGGAACTGAGGGTCCAATATGCTGGGTAGACCCTCCTCACAGGGAAGTCTGCTGTCTTACTGGAGCCCGGGTTAAGGACATAACTAGGACCTAGTTTGATACAGTCCTTGGACTATTACCCATTACTGATTTTCCATGTATGTGGAGATGAAGCTGCAACTCGTAGACCAAGAACAATCGAGGGGGACTTCAGGGCCTTGCGAAGGTTGGTAAGGGAGTCTGGGGCACAGGTTATTTTCTCCTCACTCCTTCCAGTTGCAGGCAGTGACATTGGAAGGAACAGACGCATTCAGTCCATTAATACATGGCTCCATGGCTGGTGTCGCTGCCACAATTTTGGTTTTTTTGACAATGGGATGGCCTACATGGCACTGGGCTTATTAGCATCAAATGGGAAACACCTTTCTCAAAGTGGGAAGAAGGTCTTTGCCCAAGAGATTGCAGGGCTCATTGACAGGATTTTAAACTAGATGCGAAGGGGGAGGGGGATAACAATATTAGTCTTGTCTGTGACAAGCGGTGGGACAACACGTCAGGGATAGAGGGATGGGGCGCTAGTAAGGACCTTTGATCTGTTTCCCCGAGGCATGCTGGGACACTACATGACAGCCAAAGTCTTACGTAGATGAGCCAGGGCCTCCTGAGGTAGTCAGAGTCAACAGAAAAACACCTGTGAAACAACTCAAGGGGTGCTCCTCTAAGAAGGCATCACAGCCAACAGCCCAGTTGAAGTGCCTCTACACAAATGCATGCAGCATGGGCAATAAACAGGAGGAGTTGGAAGCTACCGTGCAGTTGGAAAGCTATGACATAGTGGCCATTACTGAAACCTGGTAGGACAAATCCTACGGCTGGAACGTGGCTATCGATGGCTACAGGCTGTTCAGAAGGGACAGGCAAGGAAGGGATAGAGTGTGAAGAGATGTCCCTAAAGAACAGCCAAGAGGAAGTCAAAAACTTATGGTTAGGAGTTAGAGACCGAGGCAATAAGGGGAACCTTGTGGTTGGTGTCTACTACAGGCCGCCTGATCAAGGGGAACCTACTGATGAAGCCTTCTTCCTCCAGCTACAGGAAGCATCGCGCTCAAAGGCTCTCATCCTGCTGGGGAATTTCAACCACCCTGACATCTGCTGGAAAAGTAACACTGCGAGCTGTACACAATCCAGGTGGTTCCTGGAGTGCCTTGATGATAACTTCCTAAGACAGTAAATAGACATACTCGACCTCATAGTCACCAATATGAGTGAGCTCATCGGGGATGTCAAGATTGGGTGCAGCCTGGGCTGCAGTGACCACACACTGGTGGAGTTCACAGTCCTGAGGGATACATGCCAGACAAGGAGCCTAGTCAGGACCCTGAATTTTAGGAAAGCAAACCTCCGGCTCTTCAAGGAGTTAGTCAAAGGTACCCCCTGGGAAATGGTCCTCAG
>VWZL01002967.1:1667856-1709551 GCA_013396915.1 Stercorarius parasiticus | reverse complement strand
CCAACAAACATTTATTTGTTTATGTGGACTGTCTGCTCTGACCCTCCTTTTGGTTTCTTTCTGTTCTATTTCTTGTGCTAGTTGTATTCTCATTGCTACAATGAAAATAATACTGCATAATAATTTCAAGTAATTCAGGTGAATATGCTGCTACAAAGTTCATGTGTTGCCCCAATAAAAGGCTTACTTAACATTAAGTGGCTCTGCTGTTGTGGCAATGGAGGTAGAAACTAAAAATCCTATGGAAGTTGGCTGATAGATGATCTTTTGATTCAAACATGCATCTAGATTTTATAACTGCAATGCTTTGATACCTAATGCACTTTTTGGGGAAGTAAGGTAAAGAAGATGACTTATATTCCAGTTGTCTTAAAAAATTATTAATATATGTAAAAATTTAATAAAGCAGTAATGTTTGAGGTATTAGCATTTCCTGAAGCCTAATGAATAGATGAAGAGGGTTACTGAAAGTTTTCCATGCTAGGTCCTTCTTTTGAGTTGCTTTTGGTTTGTTTTTTAAAGAAAAAACAAGAACGAAATAGTGAACATACATCTCTACTTCATCCCTAATTAGATTTTTCTGTTATGCACACTTCACTCAATTTATAAATAGGAATGAATTCAAAGGACACTGGAGTACGAATAGTACTGAACAGAATTCTGTGGCTTTGTGTGATGTTCTTAGAACTTGTTATGTTACCTTTCTAAAGATGATTTTTTTAAAAAGGAATACCAATATTAGATTAACCTATTTAACTGATGATAGGGCAGACAATTCACTTTATTCTATGTGTTACTGCATCTGGAGGTAATAGATGGCAGTACAGGTGGAAGATTATTTTTTCATTTCTGACAATTAGGCACGCTATAATTACATTAAAATTTCTCTTTATTTACTTTATTTTGGAAGAATCCACAAGGTTTAGGGATAAGTAATCCAAAATGTGATTAATAGAACTTCTGAGAATTAATTAAAAATCTTCTGTCTGAATTAGTGTTTCCTTTATGATCAAATAAAAACTATTTGGGTCTTGGCAAAACTTTGTTAAATATTTGGGTCTTGGCAAAACTTTGTTAAAATCTGTAGCTATGCTCCAGCAAATGTGCAGTGGCACTGAGGCAAAGATTTATGTATGATATAGGAGTGTACTGCATTGCGTAGGTAAGTTTTATGTGCAGACATACAAACTTTACACTGTAGATGCAAATGCTTCACACGGAACATACTCTGAGCAGAAACAAGTTCCGAATCGACCACCTTCTTCTCAAAATGAAATTCACATTCAAGGAAGAACATTTTCATGACTACCCATTGTTTTCATACGAAAGTTTTTTATTGTTGCAGATGTTTGAAATGCAGTTAGAATAATCACTGAGCATGTACATTTATTCTGCTCAGCTCTACAGGAACTGTAACAACGCATTTGAATAAGTTTGAAGGAATTTTGTGTTGTTTTTTGAACACATAGTGGAAAGTTCTATCACTTCAGATAAATTTTTCCATCTTTTCCTTCGGGAAAACTTAATTTTCCAATAGTCTCTCTGTGATAAATTCATGTGCTTTTGTTTGTTCTCACTGCTACGAAGGCAGAGCTGCCTGTGGTGTTGTCTGTAGAATTTTACCACACCCTAGTGGCCAGTTTCTGTCTTTTCCTTTTGTCTCGTTTCCATTTTGTGAAGCTGGAAGAAGGCACAATTCTATAAAGTTGGTATTAAAGGTAGTTACCAGTGTTTTCAAAGGCATCTGGAGAAGGTAAGTGTCCATTGTTAGAGCTGGACTTCCTTTAAGGCCTGTGAAAATCTCAGCAATAGTTGTCTATTGTGAATAAATGTTTTGGTCAGATTCCAGACCATGGTGGATTTTTTCCAGACATATAAGTAAGCAATGATTAATGCTAACTCCTTTTGTTTGGTGTAGTATAGGAATTATTATAAACCTCTATGTGAGACTATTTTATCATACAATAATGAATGACTTTCATACTGTAAATATCTGGTATTTCACTGCAACATTGTAAAACATGGCTTTTGGTTTTATTTTCACAGAGTGAAGGTGAAGATTTCAGCTATGTTATTGCATTTTTTCTTGGAACAGCAGCCTGTTTGTACCAGGTGTGTTCTTCTGCTTGCAGAATTCACTAGAGTTTAGAAACATTACCCAGTCATGCATAAATGCCATTCATGTTTTCTTAAATGTCACAGATACTTGAATAGGGTGATTATAAAAATAATTTCTGCGCTGCTTTATTTCATTAATCATAAACTATCACGCAGTAGATTGATACAAAGAGCTTATGTTTGCTGGCATTTTTCTCCAGTTAGTTGATAAAGAGATTTGGTATACTTTTCTGTCTGGAGCTTATAATTTATCTCTAAAGTCACACGGAGTTTATATCGTTTCCTTAAAGTAATAGTTTCATAGTTCAAGTAAATCTAATCATCTGAACAGCTTCTCTCCTTTGGGAAGATTTGAAGTAAATACAGTAATACCTAGGCACTACACCCAGAATTTTCCTTACTTTGTACATTATTGTGCATTTCCTTCCTTCTCAAAGCTTTTAGCTGCTTTACACTATGTTTCCTTTCTCCTGTCTGATGTTTCACCTTCCATTTCAGGTCTGTAGGTTTTCCATTTCTGCACCTGAATTTGACTTTCCTATATAATTTGTAGCAAGGTGTTCTGGTGCCCGTTGGCATTTGTTATTCAGTGACACTACTGTTATGTTTAGCTGTGACTATAATGTCTCATGCTCAGTTGCTGTTATTACAATTCTTTTGACTTTTAATCTCCTGCACATGGAGTGGAGTATGCAGTTTCTACTTGTTTACATGTGACAATGTTTAGTACAGTGTCAGACTGTAAAATAAAATCATGTCTCAGAATTTTCCTTTTATCTCACCCTTTCTATCAGTCAGCCTTTTATCCAGGTCACAGGTAATCTCCATGCTAACGTCACGGTACAACTTCTGTTCTTCACCACTTGTTGGGTTTTCATCAGCCTCTGCCTTAAATAATTCTTCAGATTGGTGTTAGTTTTGCATGTCTATGATCTGTTCCTTATCAGATAAGGTGGAGCTCCTCCATTTTTTTGTGTGTGAAAAAAACATATTCTTCCCTCCTCTACCAAATTAGAAACCTTATTGTTTATAAAGTATTCACGTCTGTGCATTGAGACGTAAGGACACGTGTCTTTCCTCCAATGTCTGAATTGAATAGATCTATTTTAAAGAAAGAATCCGTGCAGCTCAGAATGTGGGCTTTTTCTAATATTCCAAATTTATCTGTCAAGACTCTTGTTCTGCATCCTTTAGTGTGATTCGTACAATATCTAATTGGTCATTTTTCAGAACTTAGAGGGCTGGCAGTTCTGTGGCATGTTCTGATGTTCTTTTGCCACATTTAGGAGTTCAGGAGATTAATTCTGTATGTTGCATGACAACACATTTCATTGTCATTCACCCACAAGGCTTCCATAATGTTGTATTCTCTTATTCAGTTAATAACAACATAGCAGTGTGTTTCTCTAATTTCCAAGAAAATGTTTGCAGACTAGGTGTGCAGGCAAAAAATGGGACTTACATGGAAGAAGATGTTTTTGGCTCACTAACATAACAATGAAGAATGCAATTTGCTCATGATCATTAGGAGCCAATAAATGTATAAACCGAGGAGTTTCTATGCCAGCTCTTTTTGCATTTGAAATGAAGCTCTTTGGACCATGATGAGCATCTTTGTAGTCTAGCTCTAAATACGAAGAATGTAAGTGAGAGTAGACAGCACGAAGAAAATCCTCTGCTACTTTTTGAAGTATTGTAGTAATACAGGCGATGTATTGAGTGGTCAGTTAAGGCGGCAGGCATATATCTGTATCTATCAAACTGAAATAATAATAGTATTCCCTTTACATTTTCACATACGGTATGTGATCTTGATATTTTTAGATTGTCTAAGGAGAAAAGTAGCAGCTGTTCTGGAATTGTGGGAGAATGGTCTGTCACCACCAGCATCTACCATAAAGCCTCTAAAACCGTTCATTTCAAGATGATGCGATCAGTATTTAGGTTCACTTTTATATCGAAATAAAATTTAAAGCTTTAGGGCACTTTCTTAGCAGCATTAAAATATAAACTGTGATTTGTAATTGCTTAAGGTTTTTTACATTTAGGATGACTTTATTTTCTTGGTACACTTGAAAATGCCATTTTCAAGTAAACTGAAGTTATTCTATTTCTGTTTTATGGCCTATTTTGCTTATAAAATTGTTGCTGAGTATTGCAACACTGACAAAATAGCAATGCTGTAATGTTCACAGGGTAAATGAACTAAGATTAGGAGCTCTGATAATATGTCCAAGAAGTCAAGAAATGCCTGTTCCAGTTCATCTGGAGCTGACATGTCTAGTGTTCCTCCATGGTTTCTAGTCTCTTCTGAAGAAGAAAATGTACCAAAGTAACAACTGTCTCAGTTGCACCTGAAGTGCAAAGAGTGCAAAGTGTCAGGAGCTGAGCTTTCAGTCATTTCTTAACATTTATTAAAAATAAATAAATTTTAAAAAATCAAAAATCAAAATCTTCTCTGAAGCTCTGAGGAGCCTCCTACATAGAAGCATGCTCAGTAATTGCCATGCTGACACTTCCCTTCAATAGAAGAAAAAAGCCCTCAGGAGTTTCATAACAACGCTTGTTATAGCAAGGTGTTAAAACCACGGTGCTTTGACCTCCTGGCTGGTGCTGTGTTGTTTAAGTGGCAAATCTTTTAGCATCTCAAACCTCAACTAAGGAAAAAATAAGCTCCAGAATTCATTTAAAATAGATCTTCAGTAAAATTCACAGACATTCAACATCATGTTGCAGTGACATTTTGAACTTCCGTAGTATTTTTCATTTTTTAAACCCTTCGTGTTTATTAACCATTTTGATGAAGCATATCCTGACCCTTTATTTTAGTTTTGGAAGCAGTTACACTTCTTCATAGGCAACGACACTAGGAAATTATCTGAATTCTTATTGCTGAGGTACTAGTACCAATTAATTGCTCTTTTAGATGTGATTTGTAAAACTGTCAGCGCAAGTAGGTTGCATTTGCTTTGCTCAAAATGCCCAAGCAGGTTCAGAGGGATTCCATCTAGATTCTGAAACATGAAGATTACTTATCTCTAGTTTTACTTTGCTTTAGAGGAAGGACATACAAATCTTACTGATATTGCCAGTACTCACATCTCTGAAGATACTTAGATATCCAGAAACTGCAAGTAGTTTTGTTGATCTGAGCCACGGTTACAATAGAAATGCATGCTTTATAAGAAAATGGTTATGTTTCAAATAGAATATAAAGAAACCTCAATAAATTGCATTGTTTGGTTGTGAGTGTACAATGCTTTTGCCCTTTTTTGAGGAACGTGAAAAATGAAAGAAAATTAAGTAGATTTTCTCTGACTGATAAAATGTGGCAAATGCACAGTAAGAACAGAAATGCGACACTTAGATAATCTGATGATGAATGCTGTTAAAAAAATTTTGTGTGAGCATGCTTATATATCCACTGGGAACAGATTTGGAATACAAAGTAAGCCCAAGTGATGTTGTTATCTACCTTTAAGCACAGGCAGAACTTTCTTCATCAAACAGAATCCAGAGGGGGCAAACAATTCTTTTGTGGAAGTCAAGGAAGTAATTTGAACAATAGCAGAAGTAAAAATAATGTCCACAAAAAAGTACTGGACAGCTATGTCCATTTAGAGGAGAAAACTGAGGCGAGAGACTTGAACAGATTTCCAGTTGCAGTAGGATGAAGGCAGAGTTGGAAACTGTGGGCAGTAATGATGTCATTACACCACAACATGTAGAAACTGACCCTTAAAACGTGGCAGAAATAGAGTTGTTACGTATTTCTCTCCAAATGTGATCCATCCTGCACCACCTGAAGAAAGACGGTGGATATATATGTACCTCTCCACATCCACCAGTTAATCCTCTGCATTAACCCTAGCAGGACACTGTGTCGGTATCTGGGCGATTGCCTTGTGTTGAGTATTCCCAGCTTCAGGGCCCTGGTATTTTCCCTGTCCTTCCCATTGCTTTGCCTGAACTGGCTCTTGCTCCTTCTTTATTGCTCGGTGGAACAGAATGTATTTTAACAAGAGATTGCCAGGAACGTCCGCTTTGCTTTATCACGAGCCACTCGTTATTGCAGGTTGTAATCAATTATTATGAGAGAATTGTCCTCAAAGAGGGTTTAATGGAAGCAAAATATAACCTTGTATTGATAACGGGTACTTTTCACCCTTCCATGACTGCTAAATTGATACTGTTCTTACATATTTGATTTAGAGTTCTACTTGTTTCAGGTTTGTAATTTCTAAATGACCAGATAATGTTTCTTCAGTGGCAGTTATTCATGTGGTAATCTGATTTCTTTTTTCTTCTTGACAGTGTTACCTGTTTGTGTACTACACAGGCTGGAGGAACGCCAAATCCTTCCTGACTTTTGGGTTAATTTGCCTATGTAACATGTATCTGTATGAACTGCGCAACCTGTGGCAGCTCTTCTTTCATGTGACTGTGGGAGCATTTTCTACCTTACAAATTCGGCTGCGACAACCACAGGGAAAGTCCCCTGATTACAATGTCTGACAAGTCCTGCAACATTTAGAGGCAGTCTTGTTCCAACAGTTATTCACTCTCAGGAATGTAACGCTGTTCTCCAAAAGAAGAAGCTGTCTGGATGGGGCTTTGGTGTTTTGTTTTTTTTTTTAAAGAAATCAATGTAAGATGCCTGTGGCATTTTTCACTTGATAGTTACACTTTTTTTTTTTTTTTAAGAGGGAAACAAAGGAATACAGGACTAGAGGAGGAAAATGGATCATATCCGTGAAGTGCATGTAGGGACACCAAAATTGGAGAATTTGACTGGTGACATAAAAAAGCTTCATTCAAAAGTATGTTAATGGAAGGAATATACAGAGTATGTCTTCTGCATATCATGCAAGCTCTTCACTTCCAAAATCAGTTTTGCCTTTGTGAGGCAGTAGGGAATAGGCTAAATAATTAATAATAATAATGCTATCGCATATTAGCGAACTAGATTTGGAATATGTAAGATATTAAATTTTGGAATGGTTTGTTTCGCATTGACATAAATGTGAATGTTTTCTTAATTAAAATGTATCCTGGAAACTCTGTTTCTGGGAATCAGCTTTATGGCACCTGTGGCCCTCTGTCTAGTGCTATAAATACTTTAACTTTTTTTCATTTGTGATTTCCTTTTAATTATCCTTTGGATGTGATCTATGTGGACAGGGTTTCTTTTTAGTAATTATTCGAAAAGTTCTGCCACTTAACCCAGGATTTTTGCACGCTTCTTCTGTTCGAACTCTGGAAAGGTTGAAAGGAAATGGATTGGTGAGTAAATGGAGTGACTTGTACTTGTTGGACTATTGTTCTTCTTTTTATATACTTCTAGAAATGGATGAATAATTAGCTCAAACCTGAGTCAGACAGCTGGTGACAGGCAAACAATAAATCAATCTGATTATCTTAAACAAGAAAAGACCAGGGACTTTGTTTATTCTTCTGGCTTTATGAGGTGGGTGGTTTTGTGCTGTGATAGAACCTCCTTGATCTAGACTTGTGTTTGGGAGAACTGTTATATACTCCTGAAGTTGTAAATCAACTAGAAAACTCCAAACACTTAGAAAATAGAACAGCAACCATATAGTACCGCTATCAGTTACATCGTGTTTTTTTTACAATTATATGACAGTTATTTATGATGTTTCATACTGTACAAATAGATAGATTTTTATATGTGACTTGGAATAATATAAGGGTTCACTGAAATGCTGGGGGGGAAGCAAGCTTTAATGGCAGGGAGGTTGCCCTGCTGTTTGTGGTGTTGGATTTGGGGATTAGTAGAGCTTTGCTGTGCCACAAAGTGTTGCTGCAGACAAATTTTTTTGGGTAATTCATATGAAAATTTTATGTGTTTCAGTAAGTTATTTAGTGTCGGATTATGACCAAGAAGAAAGGAGCTAGATATTTTCTTTTCTTTTCAAATAGGTGGTAATAGTCAAGAGAATTATGCATAATAAAACCAAGAAGAATTAGAGAATGAAATTGTAATCCAAAGTGAACAGGAGCAATATCTATTATAGTCTTCATAATGTGTTTCTCAGACTGATGTCTGAGATAAAGACCCTGAAAATACCTTGGTGTGCAGCCTCAAAGATTGGTGTTGGAGGTGGTGTGCCTTGCAGTTAATTTTCTTCCTTCCCCACTTTGAGACAGAGAAGAAGAATGCAGTCATGAACATGGTCTGCTTTTGGTTTGGGAATCCAGAAGATGGGGAAAAGATAAAGAGGAGGACTGGATGGAAGCATGTAAGAATTTGAGGAAATGTTTACACCACAAATATTTTAAAAATCCAGAAGAACAGAAAACAGCTTTTGTTTAGCACTGAGAAGTTTGCTTGTATTAGCATTCAGTGCACCTTTCTGAACTCTGGACACCAGAAAAGGTGAAAAGCTGTCCTTTATCCGTTTTAGTCAATGATTGAAAAATATAGCTATTTGTGTTTTAAGTATAAAATAAGGTTTTATCTTGCTAATAAAATCTAGAAGAGTCCTTATACCTACCTTTTCATTTCACATCCACTGATAGTCAGGGAAGCTACTATGAATGCCTGAAGTACTGCTTAGTTTTTAACTCGGGCTGTTGTGCACATGAAGAATTTTCTGTTGTATCATCAGTTTATGTGTTGGCAGAGAATCTTGTTTTCTCTGAGACTCCTTCCCTTCCTGCTATTCCTAAAGATGAATTTTTAAGGAATGAAAACTTCCTTTGTTAGAGCATCTGGAGCCATTATTCCATTGCAGTTATGCTGGCGTTAAACTAATTGCTGATTAGCAGGTATAATGAACAAATGCAACTGTCAGTGTAATAGAAGACAGTTGGGGTTTTGTTTTCTTGTTTTTACGACACTGATAAAAATCCCATTTCACAATGAGAAGTTAATGAGCATGGCTGTTCTTCATTACCTGATATTACTAGGTGCTAAAAACACAGCTTTTGAACATATTACTTTAGTTTGACTACAATATTAGTACTTGCTGAAATTTTGTGTGAGATGACGGTTGGACTTGATGATCTTAAAGCTCTTTTCCAACCTAAAGGATTGTATGAGAAACGAGACACACCAGGCCAGGTTGGCAGTGAAAATTTACTGAAAATTCCCAGGATTTGCCATTTGCTTATACAAACTCAGCATTCAGAGAAACAGTAGGTGCTTCCCTGCTGATTTTGACATACTTGAGCTGTTAGACTTAGGAAAATGAAGTTACAAAAGATGATTACTCTCTTGAGCAACATGTTATTTTAGTTTGCATTGCACAAGGCCATTCATAGTCACTTGATTTTTTTGGTGGGATTTAGTAGAAGCAGAGCCCACTTCATGCTGTATTTATAAAGTAAGCCCTCTTTAAGGTTGGAATTGGTCCATCCAACACCCACAATACCATATTTTTCTTTGAATAAAAGTGTTGCTGTTTACATTCGCTTCCAGGAAGGGATGGCCAAAAGTTTGACTGACTTCCACAAGGTACATATCAGGCTGTTTGAGCTTTGGTCACCTCAGAGTCCCCTGTTCGAGCTTCTAGAGATTCAATCACGTTCTTCCTTGCGTATTTTTCTTTAATATCTGAGGTTTTTCATAGTGATCTGCTATCTTGTATTCGATGTCTGGGCCAATAGCTGGGGATAGAACTTGTCTCATTTGTGAATTGTCAGATTTTGCTAGAAAGTAACTTTTCAGATCCTGGAAAATGGTTAGACCCTTTCTTATTTCACAGTGCTTCATGGAAGACTGACACACATACATGAGTATAAGATATATAAGAATATATCTAGAGAGAGGTGTAGAAAAGAATGCAGCCTTCTACTAGGGGAATGTATGTATGTGTTATTTGGATTGATTCTTAGTTATATTGAAGCTACCAGAGAACTAGAAGATGATGGAAACTAGTTTCCTTTGCAGGCGTCATGATTACTTAACATTCACTGTGGATTCTTTAATAAATTGATAGTTTTCTTTATCAAAGGACCAAGGAACACCTGTTTAGGGGTATTACCTTTCAGCCTCCTGCCTTTCATTCCCCATCTCCATTGCAAGTACTGTGATACGATTGGTTTTTCTTTCATGGTTTGTATTGGAAAAAATAAGCCCATTAACATTTGCAAACACTAAGCATATGCTATTTGGATCAGCTTTTTGTCAGAATAAATAGCATTCTAGATACGTGTTACGGCTTGCAAAAATCCATGCTTCCTGAATGGTGTCAATACAAAGGGATGTATTACAGGAGGCTTTTTTCCCTGATGGAAGGTAATTGAGGAGAAGGGTAGCAGTAGGGAGTCTGCTTCAGTGGCAGTGGCAGCCCTCTGTTAGAGTCCAGCTGATCTGTCACCAGGGGTCTGAGAAAGCCTGGAGCACCCGGCTTCGTCAGGTACTCCAGGTACTCATTTACTCTGGCAAGGCCAAATGATCTCCCAGCGTCTGTACCAGTTTCCTTTACTTAACAAAATTGTGGTTCATCAGTTTCATCGATCAAATTGTTTGCCAATTAACTTTATGGAGCGTTGTTGTCAATTGGTACGCCTTCATGTGCTGTCCTGGCTTTACAGAGCTATCCAAAAGTTGTTCAGACCTCTTGGAGCATTTATGGAGTCTTTGTTTTCCTGAAGAACATTTCTTTCTTCCTCAGAGGCAAAGATTCCTGAGACAGGTAGGTGACAAGTATGTGTTCAGAAAGTTTGAGGTATGTTCAGCAGGTACCTGGCTCCTGTACAGCCGTGACCTGGGCATCTGGCTCAGCTTGCACTAGGAACGTGGGAGTGACACTGTAGGTTTAGCCCACTAACCTGCATACTGAGCAGAGCTTAAGAACATGCCCTAGTTGTCAAGCACCATGCAAAGCTTGAAAGCCAATGAGAACGTGCTCCATCTCTCATGCTGAAGCTGCTGCAGGAATGCCATGAGAAGAGAAGGCAGGAGAGAAGGACATTATTGTCTGGGTGTTTCTGCACTCACCTAGCCAAGGAGGCCAGGTGTCTGCTTTCAAAATGTCCTTAAATAATGTGACATTAAATAATTCCAAAGGCAGAGCCTTTGGAATTGTGTCTTCTCCATGCCCTTTTCAGGACACAATCTGCATCGCTTTGGTTCTTCAGGCAACTTATGGTGAGCCCTTTTTCTTAGCAGGAGGCGTGTAACATCAAGAAGGTGCTCTGGGTCCCTTTCTTTTGGTCTCTTGCCATCCCCCAGGCATGGCTATGCCGGGACGCTGTGTGCCTCGCTGAGCAGGTGAAAATGAGAGGTAGGATCTCCATTAGCCTGTATTTCGTTTCAGACCAAATGGCAACAGTCACTTGAAGGACAGGAGAGTGTCAAGCATATCTGAGTGGTGGTTGTTACTCCCCAGTAAAGGAAGGATTGAAACCATGGTCCCAATGGCACAGCAGGGTAACGGCTTCCTCCTAGGTTTGGTGGGACTCAAGGTACACGATGCCAGAGCGGGTAAAGGAACAGAATAACATGATTTGTCTGCCACATAATAGGTGTTTTATGGCTCCTGATGGAACTTGTGCTGCACCACACAAGAAGTTGTTTGCCATTAGGTGGGGAGGGCTCCTCTGGAGCCTTTCATCGGCACCCTTGTGGCCAGGAGCAGCAGCGTGTGTGGCAGGGGCTTGTGTTGTTGCACTATTGACTGCTGTGCTGCTGGAGTGGGGTCTGTAAGTTGCATTTGATTGTGTATAATCAGTTGCTTTGGAAGGAACCTTTAGGTTGTGAAGTGCTCCCCTCCCGGCGATGGAAGGGGGTTTGTGCAGGTACCAACGTCTTGTTCGGCCTGATCCCGTGGGATTACTCGGCAGCAGTGGTAACATCGCCTGGCTGAGGCTCTGCAAGTCTGTTTCCAGTAGATGGGAATAGTTATTTGCATCTGAAATTCTGTGCTTAAAGAAAAGATCTTTGGGGCCAGCTGCTTACGTGCTCGCACGCTCGCTCTCTCTGTAGCTGTTCTCCTATGGGGCTTTTAATTCAAGTGGCGCCTGTGCTGTGCTGCACCAGCATTGCCTCTGAGCTTGTCAATGCTGGGCTCTCACCCGGCCGCTCTAATTCCCATGTAGCGCCTGTTGCCTGCTTAGCCGGTCTTCTCCGCTCCATCTTTCAGCAGGAGCCATGGCGACGGGGCTGGCACCAACAGCACGGCCTCACAACCACCACTGCAAGTAAAGGGCCGAGCAGGACAGGCGGGGACAGTGAGGTGCTGAGGGACAGAAATTAAAAATATACCCCTGCTTTTTACAGCAAGGTACCTGGCTGCCAGATGGTAGAAGAACATTGCTGCTGCTGCTGTCCCCTGTCCTGCCTGAAATTCAGTGTTCTCAGTCCTGGCCCCCGCCCTGCTCGGGCTCTCCTGGCTCCTTCGATTTGACAGAGAGGGTCAAGAGAAAAGAAATCGAGTTTTTGAGCTTAAAACAGCTGAACTGCCCCTTTTTCAGGCTGCATCCCAAGTTCTCCCTGCCAGCCCCAATAGTTCAAACTAGAAGAGATGGTGCCCTGAGGAGCAGCTGAGAAGGTTAACAGAATGAAAATATTTGCCTCTGGGCATAGTTTTTGGCCAGATGTTGATGTCCGTGCATGCTGTGCAGCGCATGGACAGCAAGGCCAGGGATGGTGGCAGTGCAGGACACACAGGTAAGAGGTTTGATGCATCCCAAATGTATCATTTTATTAAGTGCAGGCAGATACTTGCTGCGGCCGGCTTTGTGTTGGGGAGAAGTGGCTAAACGCCTAAAAATTCATCAAAATGCTTTCTGTATGGAAAAAGGATATGTTTAGGGAAAATAGTTCAGCCAGCCAGTGAGTACAGCAATTGAACCAAGAGGGCACAGCACTGGAGGCTGCTGGCTTCCCTCCCCGGGGAATATCCTTCTCCAGGTAAGTTTCAAAAACCACCTATATCAGAAAAATGTCCTGAATTGCTGTTTGTTTGAGTGTGTAGAACATATAAAGTATTAAATAGTCCTTCGGCATCCCTCTTAAAGGCTGATACTTCAAGTACTTCATGGCTTTTTCTTAATGCAGCTATATTATCAGCACACTTAATGGAAGCCCTCCTAACGAAGAACAGATTTATAATCATAAAGGTTTGTAATCGTAAATAAGTCTTTCAGTCTTTATTTGCCTGTGTAACGTTGCCTCAACTAAAAAAGTCAGTTGAAAGAGGGAGCTGTATGTTTCTCAGTTGTGCTTCAGGCTTCTGTTAGTGGGTGTAGTTGTGTAGCATTTACTGTCACCTGTACAGACTGAAAATGTTGCATTGGCAAGTGCTGCCGCCTCCGTCCAGGTGTCCTTGAGAGGACAAATACCAAGCTACCTGGAGAATTCTTTGGCAAAGGTGCCGTACTTTTTAAAATACACACTTTTTTTTTTTCAAATAGGCCAGAAAAAAATTTAATTACTTTTAAGCTACTCAGTTATACCGATATATTTAACCACGGTGCCACAACGAGGCTCTGTCAGCTATCCCCAGACTAAGGTTTCAAGGCAAGTGGGTGCACAAGAGGCACGCAGGGGATGTTCGCTGTGCAAAGAAGCCCCTGAGGCTCGGTGACTGGGTATTGCCTAGCAGCAGTGTGCTCCCAGCAGCCAGGCAGCCAGCCCTAGGCAAAAATTGGACGTTTCTGTGTGCAAAATCAGTATCTCGTACACAACTTCTGGCCTGATCTCTTCACTACCCAGATGCAGCTAAAATAAAACAGAGACACTTTTACCAGTGAAACAGTGTTTAATATAGTTAAATTACTTAAATAGATTTCAATTTCCATGGGAAATCATAACTGTATCCATTTTTGCAAGATCCAGAGTAAAGAGTGTGTGAATACCCCTTGAAATGATCATGACACACTGTCAACAATCACAGCTAGAGATACCGGGGACTTGAAATTTCATTGACAACACAACTTCATAAGATGAATCGAAAGTTAAGAGGACCACAGACTTTCGTAAAGCAGAAAGCAAACCTAAAAAAAAATGGAGTGTATGGCATGAAGGTAATGAAACTCAGTGAGGGGTAAAAGGGCTGGAAGGTGGAGGTGGGGGGGAGAAAGGCATAAGAGCGTGATGCAACTGAAGTATTTTGCAAACCAGGAAAGATGTAAAGGAGCAAAAGTATAGTACAAGGGCAGACTTGGCAGTTTTACAGAAGTCAATATACTATACTTTTCAGAGATGTTTCCTAGTGGAGGAGGGAAGGAAAGGGGCGATGCCATTTAAGCTCACGTTTAAATGGCTTAATGCTCGGGTTATGCTTAGCAATATGGCAAATTAATTAAGACAGGCCCATGGATTATTCTCCTTGTCGAGTAGGAAAAAATAAATCACCACCACCATAGTGCAATCATTAAGCTGTTAGTACTACAATAATTCTGCCCTGAGAAGAGTGGAAAAGAACTTTATTAAATGTCAAAAGGTTGGAGTCATTTTTAGTGCTAGCCAAATTCAATATCAAAACTCTCCCCTCATAGAATATAAAAAATATAGCTTTTTTTAAAATTCTTTTTTTTTAATAAAATATCAAGGGATTTTTCTTTAATAGTTAAAAAAGGTACATAAATGATAACAGTGAACTATTCATAAACCCCCACTAGTGATAAAGATGTCCAACACAATATTAATGGCACTGTATTTTAAGGTCGACCACCTAATGTACACATTTGCCATCATAGCCTTTCTTGAAGATCACCCAATTCCTGAAAATTGAAAATCTGTGACTCAGTTTAAATAAGTGCTTACTACAGGAAAGTCAACTTGATGCTGCAGTACATAGTTCCTTGTAACATCAAATGGCAGTTACAGTATCAGACAGCTCATATCAGTAGGATTCTAGTAAGACCATTTATGAAAAATTATTTTTTTTAAGGAAAAGTTTTGTGGTTTGAGCTCCTCTCGGAGTTAGTTTTAGAAGATTTGCTTAGAGCTCTTTTTGACATGTTTGACTGATACCATCTCAGTAGCTAAAACTGAAAGGTTCTGTTTCCGTTTGTTAAGATGCCACCCTCCGCTTGAATGCTGCATGGAACAACTCTGTGCCTACCGCGTTTTGGTTTTTTCCTCTTCTTTGGGGTTGTAGGTTTTTCTGGATTTTTCAGTTTAAAATGCATCTGATTCAGCCTGGAAACTCAGCTGTTTGTTGTTGGTTGATTGTATAGTGATAATCTGAAAACTGCCAAGTCTGTGTTCAGAGTATTATGCACAAAAAAATTACACAAAAGTCTACAGGTTATATACACCTCCCAGCACACCTCGGTGTGGACAGCCTGCCTTCTAATTTATATATAATTTACAAAATATAGAATTTGGTATATCTGTTAGATCTCCATGTTTTCAATATTACAAAATAAAAAATACAAAAAAAACCACAACAAATTTCAGGGGAGTTCCCCCCACAAAGTGTCTCTTGTTTACATCTAGTCTTTCCCATGTAAACTGATATATACCAAAGAAGAGCACAGAAGACTTTTTAATAAATATGGTTGTAGAGCCATCTTTCGTTGTCGCAATCTTCCCCTTCATCAGACGTGCCAGCCCCGCTCCGAAGAGCAGTCATTTAGCCATGTAGAAGAAGGGAAAAGAGGGGGCCAGGGCTATAATGTCTTTTCACACTAAAACACTACCCATGCCCTTCTAAAAGGCCTTTTTGTGTGCTGCAACAGTGGGTGTCAATTTTGAAAGCCCATTCAAAACAGCTAATAAAAGCACAGTGGTACACTTCAAATAGCTGGCAGTATGGGATGGAAACGTTATGGGAGTGCAAATCCATTCCAAAATAATGCTTTGTAGTGAATCATACATTCCTTCAACCAAGTAAATGTTGTGTTGCATCAATAAATACTTAAATAGCTTGTTATATCATCCTGTGGTAGCAGCCTTTTTCAAAATCTCAAATTCACGTCTTATCTGTGAACTCCGTAGTACACATCTTTGGTCGATGTAGCGCTCAGCCAGGAACAACTCCAAGGTGGTTTCTTTCGATTGCCTTTCATGATGGGTAGCCAAAGAGTTTGCTGATACCAGCTCCAGAGTCACGGTGTGAAATTTCAGCTGCGCTGCGTTGTCAGCGTCACTGCCAAAAAAGTGATTCTTCTCTGATTCACAATCTTGTATAATGCAAGTGCCGTCTCTGAGTGACGCTGCAATTGGTGCTAACTAATCGGAGGCCCTTCATTTAGAAAGTAGGTGGTCATTTCTCCTTTGCCTTTGACCTTAATGACCCCTCGATATTCCAGCTGATAGCTGTTGGCTGCTAAAACCTGGTACATGTCTGTGGTTACCTGCAGAATAAACAAGAGTAGGCAGATGCTTGTCATACCTTCCACACAGTCTTTTCATTTGCTTTTGGAGTAATCCACCGACAAAATTAAAGTAGGATCAACTATTTTGTTTCTAAGTCGGTCGACTTCTGCATATCGATCACTAATGAAAAAGTTGGCACAAGTTGCAGCACAAACACAACCTTCAGAAACTACGGAAGTCTCAGAGAGTACACAACTGGGGGAAAACCACATTTTTCAAGCAGGTCACAGGATAAAAAGAAACAAATGAGTCACATTTTTAAAAATGCACCTGGCAGTTCAGCCTACTCAGATGCGTTCATTATATCACTGGAGTGGTATAAGGAAAACAGATTAAACATATTTAAAAAGTCCTCAGAAGTGATTTACAAATTACACAGTGGATGTACAGTTTAGGAGGAGTTGTTTTTATGGAGGAGAAGGTAGTGGGCAATGAGAAAGATGGAATGAATGGAATAATCTAGCCAGCATCCAAATTCTCTCTGCAGATGCCATTCAAAAATAATCACTTGTGCTGCAGAATAACAGAAGTTTAAAGACCAGATTTCCTGAGATTTTTATTTATTTATTACAATGTATTTTCTCACCCCTTTTCAGGTGGCTTTAAATATTTCTATTTCTGGCTTCCTATTGCTGTAACATCGCTGTGCTGATTTGCTTAACTAGAATGAAAATTGTTCACAGACCGTCTTGTGGGAAAGTTTCAAGGGTGTTGGATAAATATTGATCCAGTTAACTGACGGCTTCACTGGAAAGAAACAGCATGGTTTCCCCTCTTGCGGTTTACATCAGTTACTCTAACTATTTTTACATCCCTTCAGTACTTTCCCAAGGAATGACAATCTGTTACTGTTGCCGTTGGCTCAGCGAAAGCAGGACAGTGGAACTGAATCAGTCACTGGAAGGGTCGCTGTCTGAAGGCCAAGGAGATGTTTGATTATAAGAGAGTGTCAATTAAGTCCTTAAACCGTCCTCTTTCTCTATATATCCCCATCCTGCTGATCTCCTGATGCCTGGATCCTTCCTAGCCTCACAACACATATGGCATTGTGAACAGAGCGGTGAATTACGGAAATATAGAGATCTGAATCAAGCCCTTGGAAAATAAAACACCCTGCAGTTGCATGTAGCCAAACAGCAAAGCTGGCAGCACGAGTAAGCATCACCGCAGGAGTGTGCTCATCGTGCCAGTGAGGCAGGAAACTCAGCTCAACACTTCTTCCACCCAGAACTCAACTGCAAGTTTTTGAGCCAAGGTTGCAGAACTGGTCGCGATTAAAAGGCAAAACTTGATGGTACCACTACCATTCCCCAGCTGGCTTTTCTTTCAGTACTGTGTAAATAAATGTATGGCACAAAGGAATAAATTGAAACCAAAATTCCAATTCTAATTAAGTTTCAAAACGTGTAAGTGGCACAGGGCTGGCAATGTAAGTTTTCCAGTGGATTCCTTACCTGAATCCTGTCAGGCACCCCTGTACTGTCCATTCGGCTGGCTACATTCACCGTGTTGCCCCATATGTCATACTGGGGTTTGCGTGCTCCTATCACTCCAGCCACGACGGGACCAATATTGAGGCCTGGAAGGAGAGGAGAAATCTAACAATGCTTAGATCCATCACGCGCGAACCACGTGAAGCTTGAGGCAAGTTATTTTTCAGATGATAAAAACCATCCTGAGGTTCATTGGTTCTAGCTGTGCTTTACCCTGACATGTGAAGCTACAGCCAAGCTGTGGGGAAAGAAACTTTTAAAGAGAAGTTGGCTTCTTTGATCCATTATGCCTGTCTGACTGGCAGCATGGGCTGGATGTGCTCAATCCAGAGCTACTTTCCAGTACCAGATAACAGGATAAGGTTTATTTGCCATCTGGCTGCCAAGCAAAATGCTCACTTGGAAATCAGCACACAGCTGCTGCAATGCTGAGTGCCTGCGAGGCAGCAGCCCGACGGCCTTCCACAACAAATACCACACGACATCCACACATTTCTTCTCCTTTTCTGTCTCCTTTTATTCCCTGACTTGAAAGACAATTTAACATCCAAGAATGGTGGAGCCTGGGCCCATGGGGGTGGTGGCAGGGAGTTCATCACAGGCAAAATGAGCCCAAGCTCAACCACCATGTGTGACCATGCTGTGGTAAGAGCTTCGCCTGCACCAAGGTCAGTCACCCAACTGCTTCTAATGCTCCAGGGAGGTTCGGTAATAACACTGCTGCCCGAACAAAACTGCCCTCATGTTTCAGAGAGGCCAAAGAGGTTATTTTTGCAGTCACCAGGCAGAAGACAGTTAACATCACCACACAGCTACGGAAACATCTATGGTTTTAGTCTCCATAAAATCCCCAGCTCAGAGTGACCGTTACCTATACTTCATCCTGTAAACACAGCGACATTACCTATCTTCATCTGGAAGTTGTTGAATGAATGTTCATTAATGTATTTCATTTGGTCCATTAACCTCATGGCAAAATCAGCCAGAGCTTTAATATGCGTCTTGCCTTCCTTGTCATAAGTGGAATCGTTGAGGCCTGACGCAGCCATGTATGTACTGCCAATGGTCTTGATCTTCTCCAGCTGCCGAAACTGATCTTCACTTATTATCTGTTCCACAGAAGAAGAACAAAAGAAGCAAATAAATCTTGACAAACACATACATGCTGGTAATACCCTTTCCACGTGTCCTACCTTGGTGCAAGCACTACAAAGTACTGGACAGAGCCTCCACTACTCAAAGTACAGGAAGAAAGGGGATTAGGTATTCGGAGGAGCGATAAGGGAATAAAAGGGATTTTAATGTGAAAAAAAAAAAAGAATTAAAGACTTCTAGAGCAAGGAGAAATGAACCATGGCACAAGGATTCAATAAGCCATCTTCCTTCAGGAGCTCAGCAAAGCACAAATAAACTCATTGATCCAGTTCAGTCTGTCCATCCAGATTTTCTGTGACTTACTTCATCAAAATCAGCAATGATCTCGTTGAGCAGTCTCAGACACTCCACCCCTTCGTTGTTGGCTTCTAGCTCTACGTAAAACTCTGAGAAGTTGCTTATGGAGGCGAACATGACAGCCACGCACTCACAGGACTGGTAGTACAGTTCATCATTTCGCCGCTCCTGCGCCAAGAAATGGGCTGCCACGTCCTTCGGCAAAATGTTGTGGAGGAGGCGTCTGTTATAAGCTTGCAGCTCCTCCATTTCTTCTTTCTCTTCAGTGGCCTAGTTTAGGAGGGAGAGAGTGATGTGCTTACTCTTTTTGTAACTGCTCTGGGGAGGGATGAAAAAGCTGAAAATGAACTTGCAGGGAAGACAGAAACAGAAGAAAGGGGAAAACTGCAAAGGAGGGAAGAACCAGAGATGCAGAAACTTGTGTTCTGCAGTGGAAGATGGTCCATCTCTTTGTGTGCACACGTGTATGTAAAAGCAGGCACAGAATAACACCAAAATCCAACGCTGTTATATTTCTGGGCCCTGAATTGGGTAACCTGCACAAGGTCTGTTCCTTTTGGGTAATTCCACCGCCATCCATGAAAACACACATTTGGCTTTCCCAGGCAAGCACAACAAGTTTCAAGAAGACAAAGACAGCTCAATTATTGCTAAAGTCTAACTGTGTGAGTGGCATTATAATCCTCACCCTGCCCCACCAAACGCTCACGTAGCTAAATAAAAGGACCCTCCTTTTCTACAAGGTTTTCTGGGGTGCAATGATGGTCATGAAGTACCGTTACCATGGAGCCCATGAAACAGGCCAGACTGACACTCTGGAGAGGACTTCTCACCAGCTCGTAAGGCCCATGTCTCCCACAGTAGTGGGGGTACGCCTGGGTGAAGGGGAACATGAGGAGGATGGGTCATCTTCTTTCTGCGCTAATGGGTGTGGATTTGGGTTTAATGTTCGGATGGAATCAGCACTTCAGAAAGGACATACCTAGGATGTTCCTAGGCCTAGCTGACTTTAAAGTAAAAGAAGCATTTAGCGTTCACTAGATTACTCAGACTTCACAGATAACTTCTCTCTGGGGATTTCATTTCTCTTTGCAGACTTGCATGATACCAGCACTACTTCAATTCCTTGCTTGTGGTTTGCAGCTAAAGGTAGAGAGGTGTGTGTACTGATCACCTCTCCCCCTCATTATCTGATGGTAGCAGTATTTTTCTCCCCTTGTTTTACTTTTTTGACATTTTGAATATCTCTGAGCAAAGAGTAAAGGACTGGAGACAGGGGTCACAGAGAGTGGTGCAGCTTACGGGAGCCCCAAAGAGCCGTCCTGCGTACAGCACCCTCAGCTTCAGCACCAGGCAAAATGTACAGCCTTTTGAAATGGGTCTTCTTCAAATCCTTTTTTTCCCAATGACTTTTGTCATTGCTGGAGAGCTGGAGCCTATGAAAGGGCAGAATCTCCTGGCATATTTGGGCTCTGGCGTGGACAAAAACAGCTCGGCCATACTCTCCAGCACCCACTCTGAGGGGGGGAAAAGGGAAATACTTGCAAAGCACTTACAACTTTGCTCATGGATACTGGTTTCTGAAACAGGATATCTGAAACTGGAAATGAAGTTAAATGAGGAAGGACCCTTCTGAAGGTGATACGTCCGGACAGAACAAAGAAAACACTTGGCTCTGCCTGGGGAAACAAATGCTTTGGCCAGCTGAGCCCAGACCCGGAACAGGCAAGTCAGCTCATCCTGTCCATTGTTTTACCATTTATAAATGAGGATAATAATGTGTATCTGCTTCCCAAGGAGCTTTAATTAATTGATGCTTCCTCAGTGCCTCCCACTCCAACCACTGAGACCTGGTATTTGAATGATGTCCTGCCATCCAGAAGGTAAAAAATCTATAGAAAACCTGGGGTCCTGCGATTCCCTGGCTATATGAGACCTGTATTGCTTGCTTAAGAATCACATACGATTACCCCAACATCACTCGTGGGCACGAGTAGTGACAACATTAATACTGAACCCAGGGACAGGAGCAAAGCATGGCATTATCCGGTACTGCTACCCAGGAGCTAATGAAGATTGGATTGCAAGCCAGTTCCCACTGCTTAACAAGAAGGTGAATGAAAATGCAACTGTGACTCTTTCATGCTCCTGAACACAACAAGCTAAAGCTGTCTGAACTCTGGGAAACAAATCAGCAGTGAATATGAGCTTCCTATATTTACAAATTGTGTTATATTACAGGTTCCTGCAACGGCGACAGGCTCAGGTGCTCAAGTTCATTAACCTCCATCTTCAGATCTATGACACTTTGTTGTGGGGACTATCCAAAGTGCATTTACAAGGAAACAAAGGGTTAAAGTAAAAAAACAGAATGAGAAGCACTGGGAATGCAAAGTACCAAAGAAGAAAAAAGCATTACTAGTATGCCGAGTTATATGCCAGATCCAGATTAAATTCAAAGGCATTTTATAACACTCCTCAACTCGACAGTGAATAGTTCAGTAGTTTTATACTAACACCAGTGAGTCTGTGTATTCCTCCAACACGGCAAACACCCACTAACCTGGAGTTTCCAGAGGAAATCAAGCCTTGCAGTGGATTCCACTTGCTGGGCATGCAAGTACAGTGCCAGGACAAAGACAGTAATGATGACAGGGGTCACAATCTTCAGTGCAACTCTTGTCATCGCTGGAGAGCTGCAGCCAACGGAAGAGCAGAATTTTCCAGTTAGTCTCAGCGTGGGGCAACACAGCTTAGCCACCCTCCCCAGTTCTCACTTTAAGGCTGGCCAACCTCCGAATAAAAGGCTTTTTTCTTTCCCTCTGAATCATGTGTTAGTAAAGGGGCAAACAATACCTGCAAAAAGCTGAGGACTTTGGCTCATAGGTGCTGTTTTCTAAAGCAGGACTATGAAACTGAAAATTTAATCCAACTTCTTAAAAAGGGTTAACATCAATATAAAAGCCGTTCTTTCAGAGAACGGCCATACCTGCTCAGCATAGTGGCTTGGCAAAACTGAAATGCTGACAGCTCTTCAGACTGTATTCTCTGTATCTCCTGCACTGGCTTCCCAGCCTCCTAAGTCTGGAACTGTTTTACGCTTACTGCTTCTCTAATTAATCACTGCTTAAGGGCCTTTGTTTTGTAAGCATTCTATAAACTGAAAAGAGCACTAAGACACATTCCCTTCCCTTCTGACAAGCAAACAAATAAAAACTGTTAAATCTGAATTAGTTATACAGTATGAAAATATTATTTTGATAAAACCTTTGTCTTGCAATTACAAGCGAGGTCTATGAGATGCTCTATAAAGCAAGTTGACATAAGTCCCAGAGGACACAGGATGCTCTGAGAGCAGCTGTAGATACATACATCCTCAGTCCACCCAGGGCATTTGCGCTGTGTTGCACCAGCTCGCAGCAAAGCACGGTCAAGTACCAGACACCGCTGGTGAGTCAACATGATGCTATTGCACCTTGTGAATACAAAATGCCTACCAACAAAACCCCATAAAAATATTTCATGCCAAAGTGACTCACCATGATAACGTTGCATTTGCAGACACGCTGAAAAAAAAAAAAACAAAAAAAAAACCAAGCAAAAGGTTAGTAGAGTGTTTGGCTCCCTCCAGCACTCGTCCCGTACATCATTCAACAGCACCTCTGCAATGTGGCACCTCTAACGCTGTGTGGGGCTATAGCTCTTTTAAAGCAGAAAACTACAAAAAGACGAAGTCGGGGGCGGGGGGGGGAAGAAAAAAGGTCATCTGAGCTACACTCAGAAATTCGGAGTGATGGTGCAACTTAGTTAATATGTGGTTAAAATATCTAAGACGCATTAAGAGTCAGACAATCATTTGGGATTTTGAAGTCAGTGTGGGATGCTTAGCAAATGCTTGTGCATCTGTCCCTACTTCATTAGGTCAGGCTGGAAAATTTGATCTAAAGAGGGAAGCTTTGGGCTAATGTGTTGTGAGGGATAGCTTCTCTCTTCCCCATTTATTGTAGCATGGAGAGGCATTTAACTCCTTTAACTCTAGCACTACTCCCTTCTTCTGCAAGTTGCTCATCTCCAGTGCCCTGCTGAGCTGTGGGTACCGCACGAGTGCAATAAAGAAAACCCTTATGCAGATTGCTGTCACTGTTCACAATACTGCAAAATACTCGTATGAAGCACAGCTGCTGGAGAAGATGGAGAAGGGCGTGCTTTTCTTACAGTGAAAGGATGGAAAGGAGCGTTCTGGTAGGTAGTAGCTGTCTGATTTCCTGACTGATTGATTGCTTAATGCTGCTGGGTTTTTTCTCAAGTGTGGGTGGAGTATTAGGTGGCTGAGAACCACGTACAGGGATCTTTTAAAACACTATTTAAATGGAAAGAGAGAGATCAGTGGTAAAATTACTGTAGTGTCATTGATGCAATTACAGCTTTGCAGGGTACTAACACAATACATCTTAGAGATGTATCTCTGAGAATGTCACAGCTGTCTCAACAGCTTCAGGCCACCATTTTCTGGGGCTGGGGGGAACCTCTCGCTACAGAATCAGAGACACAAATCACCAAAATAGCCAAGGAAGCCTAACTGGGCATAAAATTAAAAAATAAAAGCATAGTGACTCTCTAACCTTGTTTGTTCCAAGACATTTTCTGCAAGTCTGATCATGGAATTTCTTCTGACATGGATTTTTGCAGCCCACCATCGTCTTGCACACAATCTATTGTATGGCCTCTTTGCCAACTCCGTCACTGAACACGTGTGCTTCGACGTGGATCCAGTTCGGGAACCCTGGGGGACAGTGACTCCCGCACTAAAGGTTGGATCTAGTTGCCCCATTATCACTCTGTCTTTTGATGGAGCAGATCTGACCCTCTGTACTGGGGCTGCAGCTCACTGTGGTTGTTACGCTTGCTCTAAAATCTTCAGCAGAGACTGTGAAATGCAGCAAACCCAGTATTTACAATAACACTTTGGATGAGTGAGTATGCCCAGTGCAAGCAATAATGGCAATTGGTAGGTTGCTCCCCCATGGGACAGACATTTCCAGTAGCAGATGGCCCTTTAATTACTGGAAGGCAACACAGAGAGAAGCTTGCTAAATACACTCCTGCTCAAGTTAAGTGCACATTTTTAGCAGGAAAGGTGGTTGATTTTGGGGACAGGTCCCATAGGACAGGAGCATCTCCCTTGGCCATGAGGCCAAGGACAGCCAGCCCTCTAAATCACAAACCACGGCTAGAACAAAAACGATGGGCTTGACGAACAAATCACTGGGCAAAGCTCTTTGGGCTCCACTATGCAGGAACTCAGCTTAGAAGATCACATTGGTCCATCACATCTTTAAAACCAATGCATTAGTTTCATCTCCGGCATAGGGAAAAGGTAATATGATAGTAGCTCTGAGCATCCAGTTAAACTTCATGTGTCACCACGCTCGTGTGTCGCTGCAGTCAAGTCTAGCAACTCCCAACGTGCTATAATCAGCCTTTCAGTTGCTTGCATGCTGGGTTGGTTTGTACACAGAAGTGTGCAGTGACATCTGCATCACTTCTAATTAGTCAGAGTACCATAATGGCTGCAGAGCAGACAGTAATTATGTACAACAGGCACCCAATTAAAGTAGCATGAGGTCATGGTGGTTTTTTTAATATCAGCTGGACAATAAGGTACATCTCTGAACTATGTGCTACATGCTGAGCTCCCATTTCCCACAACACACAAATGGGCTGCCAGACACTGGGACAATAAATAGCTGTCCATGGAGCTCTCCGGACAAAATCATTTAGTGAGAGATAATACAGCACCACAGAAAGTTATTTCTGGGAAAACATGCTAACCTTCTCCACTTTATTACTGACATTTTGATTGTGAAGTGACGTAAATTATACTTCTAAGTGCTGTAATTTCGCTTAGTGCTTGACTTACAAGAATGAAATGATATTTGGGATATAAAATGCTTTTATTTCTCTAATTGTGTTAGAAAATGCTAAATAGCTTATGATGTTGGAATACATAACATCTGCAAAAAAAGGAAGGAAACTTTGTTCTCCTCATACCTTCACACAAAGCTCCATGGGGTTTCCAACATAATATCATTCGCTTGAGTTAACAAAATAATTTAAGTCATTACTGCCAATGTCAGTAAAAGCCATAACTCCATTAATTGTTACGGAGCACACAGGAATGCTAAAATCATAGAATATTTATGTGAAGGCCAGAAGTAACCAGGTGCATCCAGCTCGAAGGGGTTAATGACCATCAAGAAGTTTCAGGAACTACAGAAGCCATTGGATAACATAAAAAATAGCACTGGGAAGGACCATGGGAATCTTCTCAAACACCATTCTGTCCAAGACAGGAGCAACCACAGCTATCATCCTTGACCAATGTTTCACCTAAACTGGTGCTTTCTAGATCTCTGGTTGCTCTTTGCTGCTCTGGACTCTCCATTATTGTGAACTGCCTTCTTGCCCCAAACCGGTAGACATATTCCAGGTTAGGCCTTCCCACTCCCGAGTAGAGCAATGGTTTACTTCTCATGTCTTACAGGCAACTCTCCTTATTATACATCCTAGCATCATGCTCATCTTTAGACAACACCATGATTTTATTGACTCACATTCAAGTACTATTGTTGCCTACAAGGGGAAACGATCAAAACGAATAGTTCATACAACAAAGCAATTCCCAGTGAGAAATGAAGCTTGTGGCGGAGGGTGTGTTTGTGGATGTGACAAATTTCCATCCCTGGTGTGACCTTCAGGAGAGGAGTAACCGTGTCAGGGGAAGGAGGTTGCTACCATGACTAATGTGTGACCTGGTGATGACAAACTATCTTTTGTAACCAAAAGGGCAACTGTCTACTCCCACTTAGCCTTAGCTGGGCCTAGTGCTGGGAATTGTGCTGAGACTGGCTGGGATGTTGGATTTTTCAAATGCGGACACATGCCTAACAGCAACTGTCAGGAGATCACTAGCCAAACATCAAACACCACCATTCCACCACCCTGACCTGGGTTTGATATACCAGATGTCTGAACATCTCGGTGGTTCATTATCACACCCATGAGCCAGCTCAAGTTTGTTGGAGGGTTTTTGTTTTTTTCTTCTTTTTTTGAGAAAAGACATTTCTATATTGGGAGTGTAATACCAGAAGATGTGAGAATGACTAACTACAGCTCCCCATTTCTGGAAGAAAAAGAAATACAGATCCACTGTGATTCCAGTTATATTTTGTTATTAATAGATAGTTCATTAGTCAAGTTCCACATTAAAAAGATCTTAAAGGGAACTGTGTTCTCCTACTCTTCAGAGATGGAGACCAGCATTGACAAAGCCTTTCGTTTACAGCCATGCCTTCTCTGCTATGATGCGCTTCCCTTGCTTGCACCACACCCTCGGCGCTCCTGTCCACCTAATGCCACACTGAAATCATGGGGTGAAAGAAATTGAGTGAAGATTTCGGAAGTGAAAGGCACTTACTAGGTGTTAGCTGTAACCAGGAGATCCGCATTGTCAAAAAGGTTGACCCCTGGCACTTCCACAATGAGCACATATATAAATTCAATGATTAACATAAGGATCAGTTTTCCAATACAGCTGATCTGAAGGAACACAGAGCAGGCCAGGAGACTCAATAAGACACTGTAGGTAAAGTACTGTATAAAGACAAAAAGGAAAAAAGAAAACCAAAGAGAGATGAATGTCAGCTGGATAAATCAAAACTGAAAACAAAGGAAACTAAACAGAGGGATAGAAAGGGATCGAGAGTTACGTAGTTGAGCTGACTGAACAGGTAAACCCGGGGCTGCCTGTGGGATTCTCCCATGTTACAGGAGATTTAAGTGTTAAAACTGAATCGATGGAGAGGAAAACTCTTGCATTCTTCATCAGGTGTTATTTGGTTTACACTCAAGAGGCATAGGGCCCGCAGCTGTACACCCAAAGTTGTGATGTAGGTTTGCCCTGGACACGGTTACTGAATTAGCAGAAAGCATCATCCAGTTATGCTGCAATATTCTGTGCTTTAAGGTCAAATTCTGGACTTGAATTCACATATCTGCACAATACACAGGACCAAGGGTATTAGCAATTCACACCACCAGGACAGATACTCACTTAGGGCCAGTTGGCAAGTATTGCCCCTGCTGATGTGACACACTGAATCCATCGGCAAGACACGGGCTGGACAAACTTCTACCAGTGCCCAACACCGGGATCATTTTTTCTGCCAACAGTTGCAGAAGTGTGCACATGTGTGCTGGTGGAGCCCTCTGTCACACCTAGGTGGTGGGACAGCAACTTCTGCCAAGCTGAGAGCTGAATGTTTAGCACACCCATGCTTCCAAATGTGATTCCAGACTGCAGATGCCATTTACGGCTCCTGGGAAAGTTAGCATGGATTTAAAACAGAGAGAGGCATGTTATCCAGCTCATCACCTTCCTGCTATCAAATCTGTGAAGATTCAAGCTTCCACTCTGTCCGGACAGGCCTATTTCTGGCAAAAAACCTCTACCAGGTCCCTGAGGCAATCCATCCTTTCAGTTAAAAGCAAGCCCCAGCTGAAGGAGAAATACGCTTATGCTCTCAGCTCATTTATTAATAGTTCATCACTGATATATTAAATTAGAGAAAATAACTTGTACAGCTTGTAATTTGACTCCTCAGTTTCTAGAAAATGGGTGGATGTTCCCTGTGGCTGAGGGGTAGGATCCCACCAGCTCCTGAAAGCACGACAGGAGCAACAGACGACACCTGTATCAGATCCAACATCTGCCCTGCAGAGCGCAGGAGAGGGATTCCTCACTTCTTAGCCCGCTGATGGGCAGGACCTGGCTCAAGTCTGCCATAGCACCCTCGGCATGCAAAATGGTTGTTCCTCATTGCTTAAAACCCCTCTCTCTCCTGAACTCCTGACCAACCTCACGATGGGCACAGACTGTTTCTACTTCTCCATTGTGCCAGATTTTGCTGCTGGGTCTTTCTGCAGGCATACTAAGAGCCTTTGCAGGGTTGAAAGTCACAGTAATGGTGGTCTCAGAAACCTCACTGAGTCAGATAAGGACCATATTCCTGTTAGGTTAAATGGAAATAGGTTCAGTGGGGTACCAGGGCCTTCAGAAGCACTTTGGACATCTGGATGATAACAGATCAGCCATAAATCTGTCAGGTCCCCATAAATCCAGATGACCTTGACATAAATTCTGCCCCCATCCTAGACAGATTTTTTTCCTTTTCAATTTCCAGTAGACAACAACGCAATTGCCATGACTAAAAGCTCGGAGAAAGGTCTTGAATAGCTATGCAAAAAGATGATTTTTTGGGCAAAGTATTCTACCAGCGTGTAAAACATATTTGGATTCTTTTTTGCCATTAGAAGCAATTTTTTGGTTTTTTTTAAACAAGTTGTTCTGAAGAGGCAGGATTTGCATTTGCCGGTTGAAGCAGACCACTGTGAGGGGTGCTAACCTCTTTGAGGCCAGAATCTACTACACCTAGTGAAAGAATATATAAGCAAAGTTTTTCATCAGGACATAAAACAATGGAGGGAAGGGTTAAATCTATGACTAGACACCAGTTTTCAGTGAACTGTTTTTCAAGTAACACTGAGCACCCACACGGTCCTTTGAAATGACTTGCAGTTCTGCATGCCATTAAGGACTTCAGCGATAAAGTCCATTTCTCCTCCTACAGGCAGGATCCAACAATTATAAAAGCCTATGATTATTCAGCCCTGAAGGAACTTAAACATTAATGTGGACTCATGATAATAACTTCAGACACTTAAGTTTGTGCGTAGTAGTCTGTGTCAGACCTGTAATGTCAATCCAGAGCAAACTTGCTTTCCTCTGAATCACTGAGATTTATCGCACAGGTTTTATAGCCCCTTCTCAGATCAAGCTCTGCAACACATTTTTTTCAAGCAATACCTCTGGAAAGTTGCAGTTGGGTAAAGGACTGTCACAGAATCCCTGCAAGGTGCCCAGGCTGTAGTTGGAAGTCAGGTTGCTGATAAGGCATATGTCCACCCGGTCAGGAGTGATGTTGTATTCTGCAGCCATGCAGCTGGCAAGATCCACAGTGCTGCACATGAACTGAAGAAAAAGATGGTATTAAACTCAACAGCATAGACAAGGAGAAGAAAACAAAATAGTTTGCATCAATTAAAAAACCCCCTGGAAATGGCTGTAGCAATGTGCAAAATACACAAAACGAAATCACCGGTTTATGTTTTACTGCCTGAGCAATGGCTAGGTTTTTTCTCCCCCAAAATATTAATAAAATCTAGGCTGTGCACTCTAGAAAGCTAGTTTTGTGCTCAACTTCACGTACAACTTTATGTCTGAAGGTTCACAGGCAGGGGGGCTGTAGGTATTGCACGTACAAATATATCCTGCTGTCTATGATAAGGTCCTGGTGCTGCTCTGTTTCTGCTAATGGGAATTTCGGAGCTGATAACTTTCCCCTGACATCTCCAAAGCTCCTGCTGTGGGTCCTTCCATGGGGAAGACTTTAACAGCAAGGCTCAAGGGTTGATCTGCTATGTTATGCTGAGGAAGCAGCAGAGGCCCATTCTGACCTCCTCCACGTGCTGCTCCGTTGGTCTGTTTTGCTAATTTTTATACTAAGCAGTTCACAAATGCAAAGAATCACACATTATGCAGAAAAGCAAAACTGTAATTCCTGCGTGGTGCTCAGCAGCCCACACCAGCTCTTTGCAGGTGACTATGGGGGAAGGCGGTGGGGTGTCAATGCCACTGAGCTACCGTCTCCCATTCAAGTACCTCAACAGACCATAAAATTGATCCTAAATCTCCACTATGTGTATAGGGAAGCTGAGGCATGAGCAAGCAGTGATCTGATTTTTAGGTGTTTAAGCCTCTCCACGCCAGTGCAAGTCAGCACTGACCCAGCTGAGGCCACAACTGAGAGGAGCAGAGGGCCATGCAAAGTCTCTTTGTAGCTACCTCCAAGCTCAGGGCTTTAACCCCAGACCCATCTCTCCTTTTTTTTTTCCTCCTCTCTTAAAAAATGAAGTGTATGTATGCAGGGCAGAGAATATTCAAGTGGGTTTTTTTAAAATACATTCAGCCTTCAAGCCATGTGTACAGGTAAGAAACCAGCAGCCACAGGGTCCCAGGGAACAGTCCACTCTGAGTCTGAAACCAGCAGCGGCGTTTGAATGCAAAGCCAGACCACCCCGGTCCCAAAAGTGCAACTCAAAGCAAAGTCTTCTCAGTCCCCGTTAGGTGATTACTGCACTCGGAGCAGGATGCAGCACCGTGCAGAAGGCCAGCACTAAGCCTACGCAACACTTAATTCCCATTCAAAATTGTGGGAGTTAAATGACGCATTGGCCTCATGCTGGCCCTTCACACAGGGGTACGCTTCAGGCTTGGCTTATGTACTTGGAGCAGAAGCCTTTAAAGAATCAGAAAAGCACATGGGCACAAATCGGTGCCAGGCGTATAATGGGCTATAGGGATGCAGCTGTTGGGTTCCCATTTCTTTTCTGTATCCGAAAAGCAAAAGGGAACTGACCTCAGATGCTGCAAGCATTAGGCAGGATTACATTAAACGCAGTGGTTGTAAGGATTACGGTGCTGCAGAGCATCAATAAGAAAACCATGCAGAACCAAGTGGGTCAAAACGAAGTAATGCACATACCATGTTGACAAAGGCAGATAGAAAAACCAGGATAATGGCAAAAACTCCAACTAAGGTACTATTGGTCCTGGACTGTACAATCTTCCTAGAAAGAGTCTGGAGTGGAGCTGGGAAAAGCTGTATGCGGAAAAAAGAATAGATTAAATAAACATGTAAAATCATTGCTTGTTTTACAGATTACAACCTGCATTTGAGCTGCCCGCATCCTTCAGCGCAGCGTCTGTGCAGATGCTGCACAGGGGTTAGAGAACGGTGATGGGAAAAGGTGGCTCCGGGACAAGGGGCAGCAGGAACGTGACCGCCTCGTGGCAGGCTGGCCCAGCTGGCTCACCAAATCTCCTCAGTCCTTCCTAATGGGAATGATGGCTCCTGAGCCGACATAGTATGGCTTGCAGGGCTGTGCTCATCCTGTCATGAGAAGCAAACCACAAGCCATCTGTAACTGAAATAGCCAGGAGTTCAAGCCTGTGAATTATTGGATTAAAAACTAAAAAAAGCAGAAATGAAAAGATACATGTTATATCCCTTTGATCAAAGGCATATCATAGCACTTTCTGGTGCCGTCTCAGAAGTAGACTGTTAAAAAGCCCTGGCTAGTCTTGTGATGTGTCAGACCCTCGGTGAAAGGCGCTGGAGGAATCAGCTGGCCTCCTCTGGTCTATGGCACTTGGCACCACAGACACATGGGCCTAAAAATAACTGCTGGTGAGGGTGATCACAGAGCTCCCCTAGACAGCCTGTCCCAGTGATTCACTGCTATCAGAGCTAGATGCTTTCTTCTAATTGCTTTCTGGCTGCAGGCCGCCAGCATGCTTTGCTTTAGGTGCTGCATCGTATTCTAGGTAGAAACAATCTCTGGATGAAGGCAGAGACTAACCAGCAGCCCTTTGCAGCAGGGGTGACCCCTCAGCATCACGTGAGGCCTCCTTGCCTTGCCTTAGCCACAAGAGAAGTCCAGAAGACAATGAGAAAAACCCTTTCTCTTCATGTGCCACCACTGTCCCGGCGCAAGCTCAGGGCTGGAGCAGCAAGATATGGATGCCAGGAGACCCTTGTGCAATGACACACCTCGGCCTGTGGTGCCCTTCCCCTCTGTGCCATCCCCTCGGGGCAGAGGGCCTCTGCTGAAGACTGCCAAAGTTTTTTCCAGAACCCAACTCTCCTTTCCCTACCTGCATGCTGCATGAATAACCAAGCCACTAGAGGGTATTTTTAGAGACACAAAGAAGCTAGCAGCGCAGCGACACGGCACTGCAATTTAGCTATGACTAATGTTTCTATTAAAAGTCCTGCTTTTCCCTTTTATCCTTCACTCTTACATCTTCAGAGATGTAACATTTTGTCAGCGCATAGCTTCCCACACAGCAGTCCTACAACTTAATTACGAAGCATTTGAATGGCCGAAGCGCTGATAAGCTGGTGACTTTTACAGAGGGAAGAGAGAGGTTGACATGGCGAGAGTTTTGCAAGAGCTGATTTCACCTGCAAAAGCATCCAGCAAACTCCAGGCGAAAGGAGAGGGCAAGGCTCTGGGGGGGACAGGAGGAAGGAGGAAAGGGGAAATGGGGGTTATGACTTATTTGCACTGCATGAGAATTGATTGAAATTCACTGACAGCTTATGGGATCCTTCAGGCTCATGCCGCCACTTTAAAACAAAACAAAACACCTCTCTCTCTCAGAAGCAGACCTTGCTGATCTAGAAATCCTTGCTTCTGTTGACAAGCCATGAACCAAAATGCCTCCTCACCCCACCATGTACAGGCGCTTCCATGTAGGCATCAGCTGGCAGATCCCTGCCAGTGCAGGGATGTGGGAAACGCCATGGGGCTTTCCTCTGCTCTAACCTTTATAGGATTTGGAGGAAGAAGGAGGATTTGTGCCACATTTAAACAGTTTTCTCACTAGATTAGAGCAGGACAGGTTTTCCTGTCACCCTCCTTGTTTAGGCCTCAAGGCCAAGCTCCACAAAGGTATGCATGGACCTAACCTCCTTCTGTAATCTCTGGGAAATCAGGCACCTAATAAAACTCGGGAGTGCTTTGTTGTGGATCTTGGCTCAAGCCCTTGCTGCCAACGATCCCAAAAAAGCCTGACTTTGAACCAAGCCTGAGATATCAAGCAAAGCTATCATGGGAAGACACTTAAATTCTAATGAAAACATGTTTTCTTTGTATTAATCTTGGTTCTCATTACTTTGCAAACTGGGGAAAATTTCAGGTCAGTAAACAAGTACAGCTGGAAAAAGTCCTGAAGAGGGAACAAATGCCAAAAACCATAGGAGGTCAGGACTGCAATAGAGAGCGCAACGGCACAGCCATGCCGCACATCTGAGGAACCTCTGCCTTGCGAACAACATTCATGGAGGCTCTATAACATAAGTAATGTTCTCCCCATTTTAGGGAGGCAGACAGAGACTGGGAATACTTGCAGCTTGGAACACTTCTATGATAGAAATGGGGGACTTTTCTCAGCTCTGACAATTCAGCTCCACTCTAGCAATGTTCCCTCCATAAAAACATCCACAAGTCAGGGGTATAATAAAAAAGATGAAAAAAGAAAACAAGATGACTTCCCCTCCCATCCTCAAATAAAACAAAATAAAATCTCATCTGTCCTAGGAAAAGAAGCAGAACTCCAGGACATTACAGCACAGTGAAAAGCCATGGACTATTGCTGGTTAGTCCATTGGTTTGTACTGTCCAACGCCATTTACTCCTCTTAATAAGACTCAAATCTTGCCTGAGTGAAGCCAGGACAAGGGAAGGTCTGATGAAATGGCCACTCTAAGCCTGCACGTGCACTACTGAGAACATGGGCTGAAAGAAAGGACGTGATCCATTTGGGCAGCTGAGATTCACATTTGGGTTGCCACATAAGCTTGAGGTCACTCATTAGCCCTCCTAAAATCCCCAAGTAAAGAAAAATAACCACAGTGGGAAAAAGGAAATTGGATTGTCCAGACAATTCCAGTTTGTTCTGAATCAAAATGCATAAATGCTGCTAGAAGACATTATCTCCCAGAAGAGAGATGCTCTGAAAGCACGCAGGTACCAACGAATACAGAAGGGGAAGGCACACTGTTGTACAGGTGAAAGTCTGAATTTAAAAAGTGATTCAACAAGTACTAGCGTTACACTGAAAACAATCCACAACCTCCAGTCACGTGCATGACAAAAATACACTAAATAAAAACTCTATTTTGCAATAACAGCTGATCACAGCCAGAAGAGTAATATTTTCCCTTTTTGTCTTTTTAACATATATTGTGGACATGGAAAACTGCTTAGATAATCGCTATTGTGTTGTGAGATGAAAAAAACCTATGAGGTCTTTAAGTTCTGATTTTTCAATTTGTAATAAAAGCCTTTGAGTCATTTTGAAGTACATTAAGACGCTTCTGGAGTAAAAGACAACATCTCCAGGCAACTTGATGTTGCAAGTCCATTTATGTAACTTATTTCACAGGGATTTTTTTGTCTATTAAAAAAGTACAGTTTTCAGAAGTATTTTTTCCCCTGCTTGATAAAAAAACCAAACACTTTAGGAGAATCTAGACCAGCTTTGGGAGAGCAAGCTGGACCTACATAAAGCTATAGAAAAACTTATTTTCTTGTAAAGGATAACTTGAAATTTCTCTCATACATGCTCCCAGGAACATGCAAGAAGTTGAATTCCACGCAGCAGCGTAGATACCAGAAGTTAAGGATTTTAAGAAACACAAACTTGATAAGTTAGTAGCAAAACAGATGTCTGTCAGTGGAGTATTTGCGAAGGGACCCGGGTTCCCATGACCTTAGACTCTATTGGGAAGGAACACCACCTCGCGGTGGCCAAGTCTTCATGGAGCATCAAAGTGAAGAACTGGAACTCTCTTGTTTATTACAGCTGAAGAAACTTGGAAAGCCAAGCTGGCTGCGCTGGCAGTTCCAGGATCAACTTCTAGTCCGTGGAGAATT
Organism: Stercorarius parasiticus; assembly: GCA_013396915.1. Taxonomy (NCBI): domain Eukaryota; kingdom Metazoa; phylum Chordata; class Aves; order Charadriiformes; family Stercorariidae; genus Stercorarius; species Stercorarius parasiticus. The sequence continues at coordinate 1,674,571 of VWZL01002967.1, read as the reverse complement.
TTACAGTGGAAGATAATAATGACAGCAAAAGAAAATAAAACATGATCAAGCTGTCCAGAAAGAGCCTGCTGGCCACTGTCAAAGACAGACATGGAGAGGCCAAAACAGGGAAGGAAAATCTCACATGAAAGCTGGAAAGAGGAAGAAAAAAGAGTTACTTATCATGTAACAGCACAGCAAACAGCACAGCAAACAGGCAAAAGTTATGTGTATGCCGATATCCTGGAGTGGACACCTACTTTCCAACTTTTGTGGAATGAACCATTGCTATGTAAAACTCACGCTCTCTTATCCCACATCAGAGAGTGATACAAAACTAACAATGCTGACATCCCTGTGTCTTAAAATCTCACCTAAACGATCTGTAAAAGTGCCTGCCTTGTGCACATGTGTAAAAATGCTTCCTGGAGCAATGTGGAGTACACAAATAAAGTAACACCCCTTAACCGAGAACTAGATAAACCCATTGCTTAAAAAACCTCTTACTTGAAACACTAAAATCTTTAATGACAGAAGCAGGCTGCAGCTACTGGGAGCTGCTGCCATCAGACAAGTAGCTGACAAGCTAGAAGTACCTGTCCCCTCAACAAGCCATCTCATGATCAGATGTTGTCAGCAGAGGCTAATTTGGAGCACTAAAAAGGCGGCAATCAAAAAGGTACTGGAGCTAGAAGTTCTGATAGTGTTAATACTTGTAATCTGCGCACAGAAGGCACCGGCCACATTGACTATTACACATAAGCACCTTATGGTTCTGGACCAGCATGCTGAAAACTCACTTTCAGAAATACCAAGAGCTTCATAAAATCCCATTAAATTCTGATGTTTAGTCTGAATTCCCTTTGATGTCTTGTGTTTCCAGGGCCTGTGCACTGAGGCAAAGCCAGCCTGAAACCAGTTGCAGGCACCACTGAACAGACCTCTTCTACGGGAATTTGTAAGATCAAGGCAAAGCAAGCAAGACTCTGAACATCTGCCTGTGGTCACAGGGACTGAAAAATCTTGTGCACCTTTTAATCATTAACTAAGATCAGTAATAATAATAAACCAAAAAGCCCAAACCAAACCCAAAACCTTTGAATGATGACAGAAGAAATGAGCGCTGCTGTCAGCACGTGGAAGCAACCTAAGCCCATAAAAGCCAGTGGGTGACAAACAGCTGTGCGCCTTGAAATCCGTCTGGTTGCAAGTCAGCCAGCTCAAACACTTCAGAGGTCTGGGTCTGCCACAGCTCTTGCCCCAGTATTTGCACGGCACCTGTAGAGTGGGTGTGTTGGCATGGCTCTGCGTGGCTGGCAGCGCGCTGGGATCTTGCTGCCGGCGGCACTGCAGTGTAAGTAGGCTCCAGCACAGCTCTGCACCAAGTTTCCAAGTCCTTTGTGGCTGTGACCAAAAGCTTTCCACATGGGTTGTTAATTAACTGCTGACCACATTAACTGCTGAAACCAGTTTATAAACTAATGACACTCAACAGCATCCCCACGTGCAACAGACACACCAAGTATAACCAAGCATCTTTGGGTACCATTTCCCAGCTGAAGGGCACAAGCACTGTTATTTCTGACTTGTAATTCTCATTGCTGGTAAACAAGCAGGACCAACGGATGCTGAGCTTACGAACTAGGCTCCCTTTAAAATTGTCATAAGTCCAAGGGAAGCCCCGTGAGTGAGTTGTTAAGTTCAAATATAACCTGAAGCTTCTTTCACTGGGAACAGTTTGTAGCTCTTATTAAATGAGAAGGCAAAGCTTAATTCTCCAAATCTAAATCTCAAAAATCAAAAAGACATAAAAGGTGCAAGTCTGTCAAGAGCACCCACATTCAACTGTTGAAAATGGCACAGAGAAGACAATTAAAGTGATGCAAATCATCTGCCTGACATAATCCATTACCCCACTGTTTCTTCCGCAGGAAACATTATGCTACTGAGCTATTTTATTCCAGGCTCTGAGGAACAAAGCTGAGCTTGGGCTAAAGAGCCTGAATCTGAGTGTATTCCATGTTCAGACACTGCTAGACTAGAAGGATCCCCAAAACTGCAAATACAATCAACTAGCATGAACATCTTAATAGGAATACTCTTCAGTGAAAAAGATGAGAAAATCACCTTTCCCAAAGCACTGCCTGCCAATTTACCACAGACTGCCAAAAAGAATTAATGTTTTCTGATTTCACACAATGTATTTCTTTGCTGATCAAAACCGGTTACAAGAAAGAGCCCACCGAATCTTGGAAGCTCTGTATACTCATCTGAGAAAAGCTGATAAACTTCTATATGTTTATGGCTTTTACTTCCCCGCAGGACATTTTTCCTTGATGATATTCTGCTTCTGATTATCTGCCTACCCAAACATGCATATGCAGCAGGGGCCAGCACACAGGCGACTCTGCAGGAAGTTCACAGGGAGGAAACGAATGGTCAGTGTTTCATTCCACATTGGAAAATGTGTTCTTGTATCAATATGAGAGTGCCCGCAGGGGACTTAATAGACATGCAGATCCACGGAGTGATTACTTCTCGCTGAGCTACAGAGATGCCAACCCTAACATCTGTTTGCAGTTCATTCTGTCTTATCAAAGGCTTTTTCTGTAACCCTTATCACATAGTGTGGAAAGGATGGCTAACAAAACATGCTCTGTTAGCTGAAGAAACAGATTGCTGATCCAGTTATCTAAGGCAAAGGACTCTACAAAGAAACCACAGTACTCACCTTTACACAGGAGTAAATGACTGAAACAAACACCACTGTGGTCAGGATCAGGAAACAGGTCAGGTAAAAACCCAGCATAAATGCAGAGCTGAAATCAAGGAGATTTTTTTTTTAAAATGCACACCATATGGAATAGCTACAGCTCCGCTCTCCCGAACGTGACATTTGTACAAGCTATCACACGCTGCATGGGCTTTCCAGTTAGGACAGCATTAGGAGATATGAGGTGCCTTGAATATCAACAGATATTCTGTCCTATTTCTAATTACTCATGCAGGCTGCAGAGCAGAGAATCCTGCATCTTTTATAGCAATCACCTTCCTGCCGGGGTGACAGCAGAGGGACTGAGAAATCTTTCATGGGTTAGAGGAGCTGATAGAACAATTTATTATGGCAGGTTGGCCCCCGGCTGGCGGTGGGCAGGAGACCCCTGGGAGGGGTGCAGCTCAATGGGAATAGTCTCGATAGGAACAGCTACCCATCCTTGCCATGCATAAGGAACGTCTGTGCTGCACCATCCTCCATGCTATGTCTCGTTAATGGGATGGGAGCGGCCATGGCATGAGGATAGTCAGGGAAAACAGCTTTAATCTGGTCAGTTTGATAGGTTCCTGTTCCTCCCAACTTTGAAGTACAAACAGCACCCCAGGGCCAACTTTGTACTACGCATTTTGATGTGTTTTGATCATGAAGATATTCAATAACAATTTCCCAGTGACTGGTCTCAGTGTGACAGGACAGGCCCCCTCCCAGGAGTTAGCCTTCTTCGTAATTTAAAGGAAGTACTCTTGCGACGTGACATTGAGGCCAACCACACCAAAGCCAGCTGGTCTCTGCGTTCTCTCATGACTACTGAGATAATTGTACTTGCTAATTCACTGTTTGAGCCTTTGTAAAATTCATTAAAGCTATTCTTCTTTATCAACATAAATTATCACTGTCATTTTGTCTCTAGTTTCAGATTCAAATTCCACATTGTGTCTTTCATGAAGCTCTGGTGGTGAGACATATACACCTGTGGTTTCAGCTACTGCTTAACTGTTACCTTCAATAAAAGACCAAAACTAGGCAACTGAAATATAAGGAAAAACAAACTAAAAGGTGAAGGAAAGTATATCTGACCTGCAGTTAAAACATGAAATTTTATTTACTCTTGAACTGAATCATCTTTCAGGCAGGCCAGACTGCCTAAGGACACTTCAGAACTCAGAAAAAAAACCCCTAACCACCACCCTTATGGGCAGCGTGGAAGGAGACTGAGCAGCATGACATTTACACCATGCTGTAATACAAAAGTCAGACATATGGTTGCCACAGATCAGAAATTGTCAAGTTGTCATTTAAATGTTAAACTGGGTTTTTATGGAGACAGCTTAGTGGCTGCTTAGGGAGTTTGATGAGCAACACAAGGCTGGTAGAGGGCCTCTGCAGGTGTGAAGTCACAGCAGTAATATCCAGAGATCCGGAGTGTCAGCCTTCACTAAGTCAATTACTCATTTTTGGCTATAATTAACAATGTATTAATTGCTGGGATTGATCTAGTTTCAATTCTGAGCCAATCAGCTTCACTTCCAATTTCCCAAAGTGGAACTGTCTGTTTACACAGTGCATTTGTACTGATGTTATTTTGCTGATTCAATCTTTCTGTGAGCAGAAGTGAACGTCCTTTTGCCTGGGATAGTGAATGACCTCAAACATTAGACTATGCGTCATTTCTGTGACCTTCCGAATATCTGAACTGAACGGTACAAACCAATCTCTACTCTGAAAAGATCTCTGGCGTGAACAGAAGTAGTAAGTAGTTGTAATGGCATATAATAGTATTGGAGCTCTCTCTAAACAATTTTTTGTCTTTTTGTAACGAAGATGAATTTGGAGCATTTTCAGAGCTTCTGTGATCTTGTTCTTCAGATTAAAAATGACTAACTCCAAATCTATTTTCAACACAGCAGTGCTCAGTGAATGATATATTATTGCTACGAAACCAGAGCACAGGAAATACCAACATGCTTTAATTTTAGGGGATTTTTTATGAACTCTTTGAGAAGAAATACCATGTCTGCAGAGCTCACTGCTGGAAAAGATCCAGTGGGTTACACTATGCCTTTCAGACACAGTAATGCCCTGCAGTGGTCCCAGAGGACTGTGCCGCACAGCCCCAAGGAGCTTATCCCACTCTTGCCTGGGGAAAGAAATGACTACAACCCCTAAACCCAAGGTGAGCTACCCAAAGAGCAGATACACTTAGCTCAACCCCTTCTGTACCTTTCTTCTTGCACTGCTACTCTGAGTCCAGAAGAATAAATGCATGAGAGGTTATGCCTCATCTGTGAAGCAGACCCTGAGACCTCAGTGCTCTGGGCTACAAGGCTGCGATGGGTTTTTCACCTCGCTGCCCCACTGCGTTCAGAGAAGAGGACAGCCTAGCCTCATGTTGTGAATGCGTGCTATGCCTTAGTAGGCGATCCTTCCTGCTTAGTGATATTTGTTTTCCACAGGCTCATAAACACGTTGAACTGCATTTCCTAAGATGGAGGTAAATACTAAGAGAAATCACGCTGGGAAAACAGAAATCCTCACGTGCCAGTGAGGAGGTTTTAATCTGCACTAGGAATGAGTGAAAACAATAAGCACCACGCATCACTTGACTATGAATTATTTAAAGATTTTCCTCTTCCCCTTGGTGCTCTGAATTCCCAAGAAAAAAAAACAAAGAAAAGTAGGCCAGAATAGAGGAGGGGAGCAGATGGGAGCAAAGGGATGAAAAGATACTCACTGTGGCACGATTATGATTTGAACAAAGCAGATGAAGAGGAAGACTAGGGAGGCACAAGCCACGTAGGCTCCAAACCTGTCATCCACCTGCTTGGAGTACTGCAAAAATGCAAACAGGGTTATGTTAGTGGGATATTTCACTGGCTGCCTTCTCTCCACAAAAAACTTATTTGGCTTCCATCCAGGTCCTTGGAAAGCAGCGCTGGTAGGAAACAACTAACATTACAAACTCCTCTTTTCCCTGGTCAAGCTGGAAGGGCTTGAACAGACCCAAAGGCCAGGCAATAAACCCACACAGCTGGGTGGAGAGAGGATTCGCCATCTGCCACTTGCATGAGAGGAACAGGAACGGATTAACTGGGACCAGGATTCTAGGTCACCATCATCAGACCTAAACTTCTTCCATGGGAAGGTTTCTCCAACAGGGATGCATGTTGCTAATGAGAAAACCTTGTATTTTGTGCAGACGGCTTGGCTCGTTCTAATGATAGTGCGAGGATGCTGTGGTTTTCACACAGTCACTCCTTCCAACTACTTGTCAACATATTGGTCACATGGGAGCTGCATCCGATTCCCAAAGATGCTTTATTTAGCTTGAAGCATGGCTCTCAGTACAGACATCTCAATGTTTGAACCACAAAATAAAAGGTGCTCAGAACAGGTGAACCGCTGATTTCCCTAGCAGTTTTCAGCTATAAAATTGAAGGAAAGGAGTGAGGGGAAATCACGTGCTTGAGCTTTTATCCAGTCCCACACTGATGTAGCTGTAAATCCTGCAAAGGTATGCTTTTGCAACAGGTTGCAATTCCTGTCATTGAAAGAGTGTTTCTAAATAAAATCATAGAATGTGTTGGGTTGGAAGGGACCTTTAAAGGTCATCTAGTCCAACCCCCCCGCAATAAGCAGGGACATCTTCAACTAGATCAGGTTGCTGAGAGCCTCATCAAGCCTGGCCTTCAATGTCTCCAGGGATGGGGCCTCCGCCACCTCTCTGGGCAACCTGTGCCAGTGTTTCACCACCCTCATTGTAAAGAACTTCTTCCTAATGTCTAATCTAAACCTGCCCTGCTCTAGTTTAAAACCATTGCCCCTTGTCCTATCGCTACATGCCCTTGCAAACAGCCCCTCCCCAGCTTTCCTGTAGGCCATTACTGAAACTTTTTCCACTGAATAACGACTTTAACATGAAGACCACTCCAGTATCCCAAGGATCTGTGCTTGGATTAAAAA